>VXAY01002601.1:312827-517856 GCA_013399855.1 Oxyruncus cristatus
CCACCCCCCCCCCCCCCCAAAATCTGAAACAGTAATACTTCAATTTTTTTTCACTTCATATTCCTTGCCCTTTCTAAAAAGTTCATTGAGGGCAGAGTGGAATTGGGGTTTATTTGCTTGTTTGTTACTTTAAAAAGAAAATACAGATCGTCTTCTGCCAAAAGGAAGATTCTCCATCAACTGGTGATCTCCTGTCTTTGATCTCCTTGTTGTATTTGATCTTTTTTTGGTATGGAGCTTGGTAAATGTTTTATCATATGACTGCTGCATTCTTTATCAACTGGGTATAACCACAAATATGACTATCACCATAGATATCTTAAGTTACTTGTTTATAGAAATGTTGTTCTCTTTCCTTGGTCTTCTCCATGCTGGAGGAGCAGATAGAGAAGTGCTGAAAATGACTCTTGTGTCTTTCAAACCTGGCATTCGTGTTCACATATTTGAAGCTCTGCGCCTTTCAGTATGTTTGTATTTCCCAGCTTAAAAAATCTGTTTGTTTCTCCGAGGAAACCCACGTGAAGCAATTTTTTTATTTTTCAATAAAAATCATGGTTCCCATTAGTTTAATTTTTTGGGGAAGGCTAAAAGTGTTGTTGGATGATGCCTTTAATGCATCCTGAAGTAGGAACAGTGAAAATACCATATGCATGCTTGCAAGTAGTGTTGCTTTCGTCTGTGGAAATGCTTATTTTTTCCAGCATATAACAAGCAGTAATTTTGAAAACAGTAGTCAGATACAGACTATCTTGAATTAATAGCTATTAACTGTACCCACTACTGTTCATAACAAAGAAATGTCATATTCTGTAAAGTGATTGAGAAGTCATGTAAACTGAAATGCAATAGATGAACTTGTACGATCGATTATGTTGTTGAGTTAACTTTTTTCCATCTCATGTTACAGGGTTATATTTTAAACAGTAGGGCCGATATCTTTCAAAACCCTTCCTTGGCTGTCAAAAAACAAAGAACTTTGTGAGACAGTACAAAAACATCATGCATTAGTATCGGCATAAATTTCATGTTTCAGTTTAGATCATGGTTAACTCTATCACCCAAAGAAAACAAGTTAGCAAACTTGCAGACTGAATCTTCTATTTACTCCTCAGCATTTGATTAGAAAGATCTGTTAGTTTACATCTGTAATAAAAGATTCCATAATTTGAAAAGAAAGTGTGATTTTAAAAGCTGCATCATAAACATAGCTGCCAGGCAACTGTTACTGCTTTTTTGCAAATATTCCATTAAAAAAAGTAGAATCAATTGGTGTTCTTTTCCCAACTTTTTAATTTTTGTATTTTATAACCATTTTACTAGTCCTACAGTAGATGTAGAATTTAATAATATCTTCTTTGGGTGTGAAAAAGAGGATAGTGTTGCAAATATGCTATATTGAGTTTCTGCAGAAATATTCTCTCTGTGGTATGATAATCTTGCTCTGGCTTTAAGAATAAAAGCACAGATTTGAAATGCAATAGTGCAAATTTTAGAGCAGGAAGCCAGGACATGTATGTTTTTATATGGATTCTGGCCAATGTCAATTGCATAAGAGCAGTAATCTGGGGTGTGACTTCGGTATCAGTTTTGTTATACGTTGAAACTGCTTGGGTTTTTTTAAATCCTTGGAATTTTTCCAAATGTAACAAAGCCAACTGCAATCTCTGCAGTATGCTTCACCAGTAACTGAGATGTATCAGAATTAAAAGGCTGGTATAAGGCTGATTTTTTTTAATATATATATATATTTTTGGTGGGGTTTTTGGTGTTGTTTTGGTTTGGGTTTTTTTTTCCCCTCTCCTTAAAAAGGATTCTGATTGGGATTTCCCTTAAAAAGGGAGGAGAAAAACCTTTCATGCTTTGGATGGAATACTGACAGTCCATATAAGTGTTTGCTGGAAAAGCATCTCCAAGCAGTGAGGTAAAGTTAGTTTTAAACTACACAAGGTTTAGGGATCACTATAAACTGGCAGCCTATTAATTTGTAGTCTACAAATATTTTCTTTTCATGACCAAAAGTGATAATTTCAGGTTTGTGACTCACTTATTTGTATGTATTTTTCCTACAGGAAATTATGTTATCTTAATTGAGATAATTACTCATCATTTTTTTAATTACAGGATTCCACATTTTACAGGCGTATGATATAAATTGGAGGATTTTAATTACTGAGGAAGGTTATGGATAGTAAAATGTACACAAGGAAATTCTTTTCACTAATTTTAATTTTGTGAAACACGTTTCCTTTTTTTTCATGCTGCTATTTGCTATGTAATAGCAACTGTTTGGGGAAGTTTAAATCAACTACTATATGGATGAGAAAAGGAAAAGGCAAAAGAACCTCTGTATTGTGATGACATTTATCAAAAAATCGGGAAACACCTACTGAATTACTTCCCTAGAACCGCTAAGCCTGTCTCATGCAGCATCTGAGTCCCTACTGTGTTCCTGACTGCTAGTCCAGGGCAATAATGTTCTCCACATTTTTCCCCTCTCTGGCTGTGTCCTCCATTACCCTTTGGTGATCTGAGGAAGGTGGGAGCAAGGGAGACGGTGATCATACTGGAATTCCTGAAAAATAGTGAGAACCAGCTATTGGAAAGCTGAAGGTTGAATGTAAATGTTAATGGAGTGCAGGACAAAAGCACCTGCATCACGATGTGGGGAGAGTAGAAATTGTGTGCATGCATGCTGTGCTTTAAAGACCACCCCTGTGAGGTCAGCTGCTCAGCAGTAGGGATGTGGGGAAGAGAAAGCTGTATCTGCAAGGAGGTGGTGATGTGGTGCACGTGTGCTGGTGCTATCCAGCTTGTCTGTTTGATCCATCATAATCATGCCAAGGTGTGATGATGTGTTGGGATGCTAAGAGATATCACCTCTGCTAATAAAATTTCCATTAATCACAAGGAAGGGTTCCCATCTCTTGGAGGTTTGAATGTTTCAAGAACACTGGTTCAAATAGTTGGAATTAGGAATAGGAAAAGAGGGACAGCAGTCATCTTCCAAGTGAGAAGAGGTACATAGAAGTTAATCTGGTTCAGACAGACTAACACCAGATATTTCTTTTTTAATCTGTTCATTCTGCAGGCTTCAACAGGCACGTTGGTTGGCAGATGTTGTCACCTGTTACTTAGGTCTGCTTGAGTTTCGCCTTGATTTGATGAGTTTTGAAACTGTATTTTTATGGGCCAATAAAATACTCAAGCTTGTTAACTTATAAGCAAGTGCTAGTATTTGGAAAGTCTGAAAACTCAGTGAGGATAGATTTTTGATGGGATCAGCAAATCCACATTTCTGGCCTGTAACCCTCCTAGTCATAACTTGTTGCTGGTGCTTGAAATTCTATAGGCAGTGTAGCTTTTCACTGGGGGAAAGAAAAAAAAAAAGCGTTGCTAGCTTCAAATTTGCAAAAAAATTAGCTATATCTTAAGATAAACTTGAGAAAAACAAAATAAAACTCCCCACAGCCTTAGACAGAATTCAGTTATTGAAAATACTGGCTTCATAAATGGTTAATGTCTGACAAAGAACAGCTGAAGACAAAACCTGACCATAAAGCATATGAGGCAAGCCTGAGACAGGACAGAGGCCAGATTTGGTAAAAATAATCGTATTTCCGTGGAAGTTAGGTGTGTGAGTACCCTGGGGAACCTTGAATTTAGACTTGAATAATGAAGTAGGTAATTATGATAGACTGTAACAGCATTATTAATCTTCAAATTTATTTTTCTCACGGGTAATAAAAGTAAGTTAGTAAGTTTAAGATTTTTTTTTTCTCCCCATGCTTCTTGGCATACATTTATTCCTGTGGAAAATGGCTTAAAACAATTGCTATTATATAATTTTCAGCTCAGATTAAGTTCAGTGTGTTGGACATAATGTTTATTAGACTCAGAGTTCTAAAGTTTCAGAGGCATTTCTGACAGACACTTGTTTTCAGAAGACCAAAAGTGTTGATGTTCAAGAGTCTGCAAAGTTGATATTCATTATCTTGGAACTGTCCTGGCATCACTGAAAGTAGTGTTGGGTTTGTGTTGTGTAGGTTCGTATTTTCTTCTTTTATTGTAGCTCACTTTGCATCTTTCCCCAGTTCTTGTAAAGACATGAAATAAGACTTATCTCCATTACACAGATACTCTGTTCTTGGAGATATTTAGAACACACCTGGACAAAGTTGTGGTTGACCTGATAGAAGATAGTCCTGCTTTTAAAGTATTACAGCTCCTTTCCAACCTGTATTATTATCATTGTAACAGGTTGATGCAGTGGAAATTTTATACATGAACGTGAATAGACCCTTGGTTCTACATGAAGGATTAAGAGTGTAACAAAGAGCTTAATCATTAATTGTTTGACTTAAAAAATAGAAAGAATGTGGGCAGTGAAGTTATTCTACATAGAGTACGTGAATCAAATGTACTTGAAGTGAGGAGATCTTTGTTCTGCTGATATCCTTATTTCTTCTAATTTGTCCAAAAAGGACAAATTTCTATGAAGTTCCGTGCATAAAATTAAAATAGGTCAAGATCAGAAATGAAGCGTGAGGTTAAGAAATTAAGTATAATAATTATATCTTCTCAGAGTATGCTATGTAATCAGTTCAGTAGAAGATAGAATGAATATATTCATTAAATTTTGTGTCTGCTTTGTGGACTGAATGAGCTTTCTGTCACTCCTTTTGCCTTGTCTGCTCCCTTCACAGAAGATCAAGAAGACACAATCAGATAAGATCATTGTTTGAAGTGAGAACTACAATTGTTTCATTTTACTGAGATTTTAATTATATGTAGCTGTATCCTTGATACTACATTTTTCACATACCTTGGCTAATTTTATGTGTTCATTAAGAGCATGTGATATTTTTTCTCCAAGTCTTAATTCCAAAAGTCCCTGCAAACATCCCAATAGTTATGTCACAATTCTCGCGCATAATTTATTAAAAGTATCTCTGTCTGGGTAGGTCTTTAGAGCTTTTACACAATCTCTGCACACTATTCTTAAAATGAATTTTTTTCTGATGATATCTAAATATGTATTAAGCTGCAAAATAGTTTCATGTTACAAAGGTGCTGTGAGAAAATGGACTAAAATTCTTTTTCTATAATTTTTGGACTTTGTTTACTACTTATTTCTTCTGTACTTATTGCAGCAGTAAAACCTATTTGTGTCAGAATAAGCAGGCAAGCGGCTTGTCTTTAGCTGTCAAAGAAGAAAGCTGGGATTGATGGTAAGGAGGCTTGTCTTGCAAGATGATATGTAGAGAGCAGGTTTCACACCCAAGCATAATATCATCATCGATGAAACTTTTAACTTCAAAACTAGGAGCTGAAAGATGTGTGTTCCACTAGAATAATGGAAAACCTGCTTCACAGTATACCTTGCTTTTTTGTGTAACGCAATATAGGCTGAAATAGCTGTCAGAATATATTTTACTGAGATATGTAGCCTTTTTGAGAGCTGAATTTTTGCTTGTTTCATTGGTTTATCTCTCAAAATTTATTGAATAGTGAGATGGCAAAATATTTAGAGATTCAGTTTCTGCTTAACCCTTTCCTACGCTTTATTTTGTGTTAGTAGGAGTTACATTGCTGTTGTGTTGGTTGTGTTTTCTGTTGTTGTGGTTTTTTGTTTGGTAGGCTTTTTAAAAATCTCCTCAGATGGCACAGCAATTAGTTCTCTGTAGTCCTCTATTTTTGAGTTACTCCTTTTTTCTTTTTTTTTTTTTTTTATTAATAATAAAGTGAGTGTTTGTATTTTATGTTTAAGAAAGAGTATACCTATGTGGGCTAACTCTTTTATTCCTGCACCACCTGCAACTCCCAACTCTATGGAAGGAACTAAGTCAGTTTGATAGCAAAGTGACTGGCTGTCCAAGAAAAAAAAAAATCTCATAAGAAAGCTGTCCAATAGGAACAAGACATAAATTTGGTTAAGTGCATTGCTGGTCACCCTGATTATTACTCTTAGTTTGCGGGACTGCGTTTTAAATCTGTGAGTGACCTCTGCTTTATTCCAGTGTTAGTGTGTCTCAGGGCTGTATTTCTCACAGAATTTAGTCCTTGAAGATGCAAGTCCATGCTTTCTGTGCTTCCCTTAAAGTGCCTGGACAGCTGTCTGTGACCTAGACACAAAATATTCCCCTGAACCGTAATGTGTTATGACTAATCAATCTTAAGACCAGTCCAATGTCTTGGCCTTTGATCTGTGAGGACTCAAAGGGAGATCTAATTTGGGTCTTCTAGCACTCTTCTAGATATTGAACATGTTTACATTTGAAAAAAAAATAAAAAAGGAAATTGTCTGTCTTCTGGTTTTGGTCCTGCGATAACTATGGTATTTTATGGTAAAAGCTGTAATTTTCACGATCAAAGGTAGTTTGATGCGAATACTTCAGGAGGCAACAGGTGTATGAAGCTCACAGGGGTCAGAAAACAGAGTCCCTACAGAAAAGTTTGGTTTTGACAACAATAGGTATTTCTACTCTTCCTTTGTGTTTCCTTAAGTGAACATCAAGCTGGAGTAGGAACTTAATGTCACTCTTCCTGCTCAGTCTTCTCCACTCTACTTCCATGATACAAATGCTGCATGACAGCAGTAATTTTCTTCCCTCAGTAGCTGAATATGATGGTTGTTCCTCCCATCTGGTCTGCCCACTTCAGCAGTTTCAAAAAGAGCTCAGCAGGGTTAGCACTGCCTGCTAATATGATCAGTCCTATATGCAGATGGTGAGGCCCTCCATTACTTGTTATACAGTCATATATAGGACATCTTATTAGGCCTCATTCCTGGTTTGCAAAACACAATTGCCCCCGACCTAAAATAAAAAATCTAACTTAAAACAAGTAACAGGTGGCAGTTGACAAGAAGAGTATACAAGAGTATAGCTTAGAGTCTGGAGACGTAGGCATCACACTGCTTGTAGCCTGAACTAGAGCTTCTCATTCAAGCTTAGTACTGCCTTATAAAGCACCTACAGAAAAATATATTTTATGTGGGTAAATTGTGTCCCTGTAATCAAACCCAAGATTTACTGGTTTATCTGGTCCCCACAGAGGAGGTTGCAAACTCTGGGATGGCTGCACTGAATCTTTTCTCTGCTTTGACTGGTGCAATTCCCTGTTATGGGTAAAGATAGTGGTTGTGATTTTTATTTTCTTTGTCTTATTAAAAAAAAAAAAAAAAAAAAAAAAATAATAAATAGTAGAGGACTCTCTGGAGGAAAGTCAGGGTGAATTCACCCTGTCAAGTATTGTTGTAAAGGCAAAGAGTCATCTTTCATACCTAAGCACAGGGGACTATTGTGGGGACAGGTCTGCAGCTGCTATCTTACTATATACTGAAAGATGCAGCTTTCAGTATACCTTGGCCGTAAAACAGAAGTGGTGCAGCTTTCTCAGAGCTGACCTAATGAACACAAGCCTGGGTAACAACAGAGATGTAATGTCCGCTTTGGGCTGTCAAGCATTCTGTCTGTTAAGTCTGCCACCAAGGTTGTTTGTCCGAGGATTTTTGGTGCAAATGTAACTTACCTTCAGTGCTTTGTTTTTATCCATACCACTTCAATTTGAGCTTGTGTGTCCATGCTATGGCAAAATTTTGGTTTTGCTTTGGGGACATGTTTTCAGAGCCTTTCCAAACTTCTTTTGAAATGGGAAGTTTCTCTGGACCCTGAAGCACTCTGGAATCAGAAGCAAACCAATATTTATCTCAGTCTCTCTCTGCTGTATCTCTATACATACCAATTTTTCACTGCATGTCTTTGAAACAGATGATGTTCTTCCAAAACAAGAAAATGCACTGGAAAAGTAGGGCTGTTGAACTTCACTGGGTGTTGCAGTAGCTGTAGATTTTGCTTATATAGTCCAGTAGGTAGAGTCTGTGGCAAAATAGCTTCTAAAAGGCTAAATCAATGAAAACGACAGCAAGCCTGACTTTTCAGTAGCTATGTGAGCTACTGTTATCCACATCTATGTGAGTAACATAGCAGAAGGTTCACCAGAAGTTTCTTTACCTTTGATTTTCTCTAACTTGGTTCCTTTTCCTCCAGGAGCTCTCCTACCTCTGCTGATTGAAGGCAAAGTCCTTCTCCATTTTCAAGTCTTTCATTCCAGCCATAGGTATCTATAGTGAATTGTTTGATGAATTGGTAAATAAGACTTTGGATGGCATTTTCAAAGCAGTGTTATTTCTTTTTTCAATTTGATTAGCGGTTTGGGGAGAGAGGAGGTGTTTGTCCTAATAGAACTCAATATTATTCCAATCCTTTGAATATGACTAGTTTTTTCTTGATGTCTTTAGTCAAATTGTCCTTTGCCCCTTCATAGATGATCAGTTAAATTAGTTGTCTTGTTTTAATAATAACTGTAGGTTTAGTGGGGATTTGTTTTGCCTAAATAAACAAAGCAGTTTCCAATTAGGCCTGCACACAATCCATTGTCTCCAGATTTCTGTTCTGGTGCAAAAAACAAACAAACAAACAAAAACATTTTTTGGTTTAGCTGTACCATGTTTTTAATGAGGGCAGTTAAGAAAGCTTAGGAAGTAAAATGGTTGAACGTTAGAACAATATGCTTTTAGTTAAAGTATAGGGAGGACTGCTATTATTCTACTCTTCATTTGCACTTCTGGTTACCTTTCCTGAAAAATTAACAGACTTTATACTAACAAAAAATTCTGGTTAATTGCTAATTGTGAATAGGGTGTCTAGTAGGATTTTTGCTTTAAGCAATTCTTAATCAGCTTTCAGAATTCTGCCTGTATTTCTGTATTCCTTGTCTAGTAATTTTTAGATCCCTTCGCAACTGTTTTAAGTGTAGATATTTACAAATTACTTGTTTGTTTGATTAAATGCAGACAGAAAAATTACTTCTGATCAATTTGATCAGACAGTGGTATGTCAAAATGCTAAGAAAAAAATACTTGAAATAAATTTTCTTGTAAACTTGCATCCTCAGAACTATTAAAATTTCCTGAAATAGTTTTTGAATTACTGTTATCTCTGTTGCCTAGTCAGCATTAGCAGCAGAAAATCAATGCTGAATTAAATGGTTTTGTAAGAGAATACATCTGAAGAAGCTTTAAGTTTTTTATGTAGGAATATGTCTCACTCCACATGTAGGCCAATGTGCATGTCAATGCACAAGCAGATGGATAACTGCATGATAAGTTAAAGCAATAGCGTGATTCTTTGGGGGTCAAGCAACAATTTCTAGGCAATTTATTTCTTTGATTTTCAAAGGGATTGAGTGCCAGAACTATAGAGAGACCACTAGCAGAATATTATGGAAGAAAAGTCTTCAGAGTGTGTCAGTATATAGGTCTAGTACAGCAAGCTTTCAGCCTTATTACATAGGTATTGATTTATTTGAGAGAGTTTCAAATATGCCTGAAACTTTATGTTATTGGAAGGATAGAAATCTTCTATAAATTTGTATGTGTGTGAGAACTGTTTAAACAAATTAGATGTCATGCTAGGAGAAAAATATCTTTTATTAGTGGATTTTTTTACAGTAAGTACAGCTTGTGGACATATTTCTAAAATGTAAGATTTGTAAAAAGGGGACTAGGGGTTTTTTTACATGTCTGCATGACATCTGTAGTTAATTAACAATTTTATTTCTAAAATTGCTCAGCTGAAGCTCAGAAATTAATTCTAAGAAATCTTTTTTTCCCGCTCTGAATTACTTTTTGTTAATAAACCCCCACGAAAAAATATGCCCATGTGTTTCTTACTTGTGCTTAGTCCAGTCATGCTTTCTCCAGTACAGACCTTTTTCTAATGCTACACCGCTAGTAACATTTTCAAGTGCAGAAAATACTTTTATAAAACATTGAAGTAAGGGAGACTTTTTGGCAGTTTTCTGGTTTTATTTCCCATATGTAAAGGATATTGCTTTGACGTATCAAAGAATTGGTTCTGCTGCAATCGGAAGGAGTGTGTACTAAAAGTAACCGGGGATGGATGGGTAAAATACAACTGAAGGAGGCTGTGCGAGAGATTCAGGTTACTTCCACCAAACAAGTCCGACATTCATTCCTGAAAGTCTCAGTTCTGGCTCTTTTGCTAGCTTTCACCAGTATGGCCTGCTTATCAAAGCACTTTATCAGTGGGGAAGGGATGTGGGTTAACCGCTTCACTCAACTCAAACTTCCCAGCTAGCAGTCTGTCACCCAACAGCTGTTCTTCAATGCATACACTATGTGCTGTGGAGCTGTTTCAGAGCTCATGACAAGAACAACATTGTACTATGGGACTTGTTCAAATTTGGAGTTTGTTTCCTATAAGCTTTAAGAGAAAAGAATCCAAGCACAGCTCCAAGGTTCTGTGGGTTTTGTTTTTTATTAAAAATAAACAAACAAATAAATAAATAAATCTGTTTTCCCTATCACAGCTAAGCATGTGTGTTTATGTACATGTTTAATATATGCAATATCCACAGGGTGGATTTCAGAGCACTGGTACAAGGATTTTTGCTTGCTGGTAAACCCCTGACCCTTGCCATCTCCCCTTTCTGGACAGCGTCAGCATATCTGTTTCAAGTGCTAATAGGGCAGACCAGATCCATCAGTATTTCTGAGAGTTCTATATCCTTAACATAGATATAGGCTGTGAATGTGTGTGCTTACATTTCTATTTATTTACATTCTGGTTTTTTAATGTGGTTATACAGAGAATAAAAATAGATTCTAAGGTAGACTAAGATTGAACAGTTTTCAAGGGGCGGGTTCATATCACTTTTAGAATGGGGAAACTAATGCCCCGTTTTTGTCAGTGTTTGCTTTTTTACTTAAGCACAAGTTAAGTATCTAGCCTTCACAGGGGAGAACCTAACCCTCTGCAATTGCATGGGTTTAGTGCAGTTTTGGGGGAAGTGGGGGAGAAAGACTTAGTACCAGGCCTGCTCTTCAGAATACAAGTGTGATGGTGAAACTGCTGAGCTTCCCACAAGCTGCTCCTGGGCCTGGAGATTCCAGAAAAGAGAGGTCCACTGTGGGGGACACAGGGGATTAGCACAGCAAGCCTAAACCCAAGCAACTGGGAACACGTGGGGTGGCAGGGTAGATTAACAGACCGCCCAGTATTTAAGAGGGTCTTGGGTGGATTAAAAACCAGAGGAATAGCAAGGGGTTTCTTTAGTTCCGTGCTAGAGAGAGGTGTGTGGGGTGGAAGTGGGCATTGGGCATTTATTAATCACCTCCTGTATTAGCCAGAGGTTAATATAGAAGGATAATTTTCAAGCAAAGGTTCCTGTCCCTTGCTGAAAATACCTTCTGCATTCTCAGCGGGTGCTCACAGTACCTGGGGTCTTCACTAGAGTAAAGGCTGGGCTGTTGCCCTGGCCCTTTCTGCTGCACTCCCCATTCATCCCCCTTACCTTGTACACTGGCCTCAGGCTCATAAATACTCTGTAAAATTTCCAAGCTCTACCAGTCCTCTGGAGATTAATAATTGCAGAAGGAAAGCGGCAAGAGTGGAATGCCATTCTGCCAGGCCAAATCCCTCTGGGGCAGTGATGAGGCCAGGTTTGGTTCCAGTGTCCCTCTGAAGCTCATCAGGCTTTTATGTCTCTCCACTGGGTGAAGTACACTGACAGACTGCTGATTTTTGGCAGACTACAGCATAACGCTTCACCTTGCAGACCACAGGCATCCGAAGAGAAGATTATCCCTGCACCACTGTGAGTGTTTTGAATTCATGATACTGCAGTCTTCTGAGCACCTTCTGTTCGGTCATCTTGATGGCAAAGTTAGGTCTCAGGCTGTGGTTCATGGTTCCTCCTAGAACAGTTTTATGACGACTTCCCAAAACTGCCGTTCCGCGTGAGGAAAGTTTGTCATCAGAAGAGATAGAGGGGATAGAGTAGGAGGAGGGAGTGTTAAATATTCAGCTTGTTCAGAATTTCAGCATTTGCATGGCATACAAATCAAGTCTAGAAACAATTTACTTTGGTTACTTTGATAGAAGTATGACAAATCCTGTTAATGAGTTATGTATCAGTCTTTGAACTTGTGCAAATGAGTTCTGTTACTGGACAGCGTTTTCATTCCTTTCCTTAAACATAGCAAATTAATAAGAAATGTGGAAGAGTGGAGAACTTTAATTTTAGTACTGATTATTTGATCCATGACACTTATAAGTGTAACAAATAACATTCTTTTAACAACTTGGATCTAGAAGGCTTCCAAAAAAAAAACCCACCTAAAATACTCACTTTATATCAATCTGAGGAACTCATCAGAACTATTTGATATGACTCTTTATAAACCTTGTATTCTAAAAGATTGGAGAGAATGTTCAAATATGGTTACAACACCTTGAGACAGTGATTGAGGCTATTAATGACTAAATCTGGACAGGATGGATTTAGACAGCTAAAATGGAAATACTGTGGTAGAGTTTTACCTAGGACGTAGTGCTATGCAACCTGTACCCAAAGAAGGGCCCAGGCATCTCTAGCTGTTGTAGTACCTCTTAGCTGAAAGATGTCATTTCTGCTGACAAATTGCTACCTAGAGACTTGCTGAAATATTGCTTCAATAATTCAATACAAATTGTTTTGCCCAGTGTAACTTCTTGAAACGTTTGTGGAACATATCCCCCAGCGTGCCCCATCCAGCTACTGGTGTGGCATAACTGCTGCAGTAGATGTGATCAGACAGCCCTTGCAAGGAAGTGGTCTAAGAAGTACTTGAAAGCAACTGTGTTATAAAAATTGTTCTATCTCTGGCTGATTTGAAGGGCTTCACTTGGTTATTAGCAATATTCATTAATTTGGTATGATTTTAAATTTCGGATGGAGGTGTTCAGTTTAATTCTTATAAATTGTATGGACCAAGAGAGATAGTTGCCCAGTGTGAGTTATTAGCAGACCTCATGCCAAAGGGAGGATGCTTTCTGTGGATCAAAGGGAGGTCACTTTCTGTGGATCACTCTACTGTGCTCGGGTTCTCAAACACATTTTACAGGTGTGGATCATACCTCAAAGTAGGAGGAGAGAGACATGAGGCACGTGGATATCATCAGTTCTGAGGAACAAAGTGTTACTGATTTTTTAAGGGTAGAAAAAACAGGCAGAACAAAGAATTATATTTTTTACTTTCTAATCCATATGTTTCAATGTTCAAGACACGTAAGTCACAAACAGTCTTTCCTCCCTATGATGAGTCCCAGACAGGAAATTGGAAGCAAGAGGGTTAAGCAAAAAGGGTTATAGACCAGGACTCACCTCAGAAGCCAAACTGGTTTTTAAGTTAATTGTTTGACCAAAACCTGTTATTTTTAATAAAGTGAGGAAACAGCAGGCAACTTGCCACAGTGAAGATTGATCAGGATTTTTCTTCTGACACTCAGACTGATGTAGCTCCATCAGAAATTTCAGAGGAATAGAGACTATGTTGGGAAGATAAATGTGGTTTTAAATAGCTATGCCTTAAAGGATAAGGACAAGTCCCAGTGATTGGGAGTCTTGAGTATTTAGATGGCCAGGTGACAGCCTTGGGAAGTAAGTGGTATGAGAACAGATTGGCATACCTTGAGTCATGGCCACTGCAGAAAAGTACAGAGATGCAACTTGGTGAACCCTGAGTTTTAAGTAAGTGACCTCTGGATCCAGGAAATCATCCCTTCTACCTTCCTGCCCAGCAGATTGTAAATAGATAGTTTACTTGTTTGCTGATTGTAAAATATAGATGTAACTCATTTCTGATGATAATGGGTACATGTTATAAATAAATATAATGGGTACATGTTATAAATAAAATTATGGCCTGCCATTTTTTTGTCCCATGTTAAGTTGTCATCTCCTCCTTTATGATGTGTGAGCTAGTAATTGGAAAGGATTAAATCTGAGGGTAAATGTTAAAATTTTTTTCCTGGTAGATTCATTAATCTAATTTTGAAACTAATGCTAAATCCTGCATCTTTGAGCAGTATTTGTGAGCTATATTGAACATGCAAGAGGTTTTTCTCAAAAGTATTTATAACACAGTCTTCAAGAGGGTTGACTGTCCACGATTTCACATGCTGTATGAAGATGGCTGTGGGTGGTGATAAATGTCCTTTGGAGACATGTGCTTGGATATTGCCTCAATACATGTAGATTTTTATTAATACCTTGTTAACATAAGGGCTGTCCAGAAAAGATTATAATGTTTTTCAGAAAGGAAAATTTATTATTTACTTTTGCTCTGGTGATTTCTATTATTGAAAAGTTGTTAGAGATGGAGGTTAAACTGAAACTTTTTTACACCCCAAAGCATGACCATTAATTTTGTTTTAAAAACCTTGTCAGAACACAACAATCTCATCTCTCTTTTTGCAGGGTAAATATATTAATAAAGTGTTATATTCCCCAATGCATCACCAGTTGTGATTTATTATAAAATATGAATTATTTTAGCTGCTAAAATCTTACCTTCCAATGTAAAGAAACTGCTAAAAAATTTAAATTAAAATAGAGGCTAAATTCTTTTTCATATTCTGTTGAATGTCAGAGGTGAGATATGAATGCTGCTGAAGGAAGTGGAGATTGAATATAGAATTTCCTTTGTATGTAGAGCAGTGAACAAGAGATGATTTGTCCAGGCCTATTGTTTCAATAATTGTTGTTAACTTAAGACACAAAGGGTTGCGAAGTGCCCTTTGGAGAATCTCGTTCATTTTTTTACTCCTGGAGATATGAAAGAAACTTTTTATTCAGCAGGATACTTTTTGAAAAGGGTAACTCTGCAAGCTTCACCACCTTCCCTTTAGGAAGTGCTCTCCAAACAGCTGGAGGGAAACAGAAGAACATTTTTGCTGCTGTGACTAAATGTAGGTCTTGTTCAAGTGTTTTGCTTGCTTCGATATCTGTACCTTCCTCACCCAACTTAAAGGTTTACCTGGGCTGTGGGACAAAAATAACACCAAATTCCTTGCCAACCACTGCAGCCTCTCTTTTAGCTGCCTGCTGCTAATTAAAGTTAGAACTCTCCTGGAAGCAGAGGCTCTGAGGCTCTGTCACCTCTGCTCCTTTCACAGCAGCTTTCCCTGCCACAGTCTGTGTTTTGGTTGTTTATGCTATTTCATTTCTTATTAAATGCAGTTTTTGATTGATTCACCCAGTCTCAAACCACTGTTTTGTAGTTTGGTTAATTTTAATTAAGATTCGCCAGACTAGACTTGTGTTGCCTCTGTGTGAGATAAGAGTGTTGTATGTTCTTGCATTTCTGACACCAAATGCTGATGAACTCATAAAATGTCCCCAGAAGAAGCATATCCATAGTAGAGGTGGGCCATTTGAGTTCTTCTGAAGCTTGGTTTCGGTATTATACTTGAACTCACTATTTTTGCTCATTGTTCAACCATGCCTCACAATTTATGAGGCTTCTGGTAGAGACAGAAGCAGTCTGAAAATGCAGGACATCTTGTTCTGCTTTGATTTTTTTTTCTTTTTCCTTTTTTTTTTCTCTTTTCTTTTCTTTTTTTTCTTTTGCTGTGGTCCTTTCATCTTTCCTTTCCTCTTTTGCCTTTTGTCTTTGCCACCCACTTCTTCCCTTGTGGGTTTTGTTGTTGTTCCTTCCTCCTTGGTGCTCTCTGCACCATCCTTGTGTGTTATCTCCCCTTCCCAAACACTGGGATCACATTTCCCAGCATCATCAGGTTAATTCTCATGCTTTTGATCACTGCTTCCCTCCCAGCTTTGCTCACATGCTGCAGCCAAAGCTGGGAGGAAAGTGTGAGGAGATCAGACAGTCCAGAGACAACAAGCATGATGTGAGAACAGCGTTGTGAGATACGGTCAGGAAAATGGTTTAATAACAGGACATCCCATGAAATGCAGACCACTTGAGAAATGTCACAGCCTTTAGAAACCTGAAATGTTGTAACATCTGTAGTTGCTTCTTATATGCACACAGTTTCAGTAGCTTTCACTTTGGTTGCCTAAATATGGGTTTATTTTCTGACAGATATTTCAAAGGACTGTCGGCAAATATGTTCAGAAGGGAGAAAAAGCCCTAATACTTAGTAACTTTTTTTGTTTTTTTCATGCTCATTGATTCCCAATAAACTTCTAAATATGTACAATATTTAGGGACACCTCTATTCATCTTTCAGTTCATGTTTAAGTGCATTGCTATTAGTTAAACATGTATTTTACTTCTGTAAATGTATTATTTGTCCGACAAATCCTATTGGTTTATTTGGAACCTTTACAGCCTGAAGGGCAAACACGTATTTTGGCATGGCAATAGTTTAGAAAACATGTATTATTTACCCATCGGAAAGTAATGGGTCCTGAGGAGCCATTATGGTCCAGCTTGTAAATCCTTCTCAGTTTGCATATTATTGACCCAATAGACAGTAACAACTCTTGGGACCTGTTGTGGTCTATCCATATTCATTTGGTTGCCATACATGTGTGTAAAGTCTGCTTGCTGAAAATCCTTACAAATACTTGATTGAAAAAAATATATACAGAAAGTTATAAATGAAATTGCTTGGTCAGTTTTAATTTCCCTCTTTCCTTCTCTCCCATAAATACCTAGAGACGCTTTTAAGGAAAATTGTTTGTTTTGGAATTACACAAGCACCCAGAAGAGCTTTATCCTCATAATTATTTCTTTTTTTTAAAACCCAAACACTTATGTAATATAATACGCAGTCTGACTTTTGCTGAATTTTTTAAAAATCTTTTTATGCCAAGTTTCAGGCTAACAGCAAATTTTTACAGCTGAATAATAAACATTAAACACATGAGTGTATAATGGAAATGTTGACACCTCCAAGGCCAGTAGAACAAATAATTTTTGTGTAATGAGACTTTTGCTTTTTAGGGCTGCATGTTTTGAAGTGTTAATTGAACCATTTCTTTAAAACCAAAATTATTTCAGATAACATGGGAATGTTGTGTGTGATCCGAAAAAGATGTTGCCATCACCAGAACTATCAGGCTCTGGCACCCAAGAAAAAGCTGAGGGTATTCCTGAGTATTATTACTCAGCATATGTCTGAGCCTACACACCTTATTTTGTAACACTTGTTTCTGCAACATGGTGAAAGAGGATAAATAAGGTTTATGGCCACTCTGGTATGCAGTTGTTCCTAACTCCATGCCATGACAATTTCCCTGTGCATCTTACTAATGTTTTGAAGACTGGATGGGCAATTCATCTTAAAAGTATGGAAAAGGGCAATGAAAAAAGAATGAAAAGTCTGATTTTTGTGGTGTAAGGAGTGTAAGTCTTGTTCTTGCCAGTTACCCAGAGGTGAATTTCTATTTTAGCTGTGTCCATTGATGTTCATCTCAGAGTTTTAAGCCAGCCAGAATTTGTGGTCATCTTAAAGACTCTTGGGTGGGGGGTAGGGATGGAAATCACCCTTTGAAACTCAAAGTGTTTTATGATGTAAAAATAATAATGTATGGGAACACTGAATCCTGTAGTTGTTGAAGGGCAATAGGAAACTTGATTTGTTGCATTAACTGGTGTCCTGGGCTTAAACCATGAAAATTGGTAATTTTTTTAAGGCAATGAGTTCACCCTTCTGCCTGAATCTGAATGTGCATGTAAACAAATTTACATATTTATTTAAAAAGCCTATGTGTCCGTGTGTGTGTGTATGTATATTTTAAACTAATTACGTTGTTATTAAGGATTTCTGTACATTGTTACTTATGTGCCTTTTTCAGTCTTACAGCAGTTTTTCCAGGACACATGTTACTCATTCTCCTGAGCTTCAGTGGTCAAGTAATATATACTCACAGAAGAGTGAAATGAGAGTACAGTGAAACATTCTATACCTTCTCTTTTTATTTAAAATTTGTGGCCAGATGATCAATCTTTGCTGCAAAGCAGAATGTGGGGTTTATTACATGTTTTAAAAATTTACAGATTTTTAATGGAAAGTAATAATCACGTTGTGATGGTTTATTAAACTTGAAGAGAGAATTTTGCAAATCCTTAGAAGATCTTAAGTCTGGCTAATCTCTCTAGTTGTGAAGTTTAGCTTAAAGAAAAAAATGTCAAATATTACAACCAGTCATTTTTGCTACCCCAAACCACTGCTGTCTTCTCTGGCCTACATGTAAAATCATCAGTCTGTAATTATATCTCTTGCCACAGAGTATAGTTATCATTGTTTGTTAATGTCCATTATGCATACATAAATCAGTTTAAAAAAGAGGCTGAGGACATTTATTTGCGGTCTGTTTATTTTAAAGTTCTTTACAGGTAATCCACAAGAAGATCACTTCTGCCAAAGCTGAAGAAGTCTATTGCTTTTTCTGTAGAGTTTGCTTATCATTAATAGAAAGCAGCATGTGTACATCCTGCAAACTCATTTCCTTATTTAAAGTGGGCATCCTTCCTTTACTGAGATAGGCTTCCTCTTTTAATACAGGACTGAGGATGAAGCCTTTGTAAGTCCTTAAAGACACATCCCTTCCAAATGACCTTTTGTCCCATGCTAGCAAGTTGCATTGTTTAGTCGACTCTCTGTTCAGTGCAGCTACATGAGCTGTCTTTGGAAATTAAGAAAAATAATTTCTTTGCTAATTAAATTGGGAAACATGTCATATTTTCCCATTATAAAGCATAAGTGAAAGTACAGTTGAGTGTGGTGTGCCTTTTGGTAGCCTGTTGGGGAACTGAATTCCAGGGAATAACTGAGCAGGGCTTGTTCAGACAGCTCTCAAAGGACAGTCAGTACATTTGGACAGAAGCTTGCCCTGTGGATTTCTAAATTCATCATACAAGTAAAAAATTGTGTTTGTTTTCCTTTGATCCATATGAACGAGAATTGTCCAAATATATTCAACTACGTACAGAATTTTAGGTCTGTGCCTCTTCTGCGTGTAAGCACAAACATACAGTCAGGTACTACTGCAACATTTCTCTTGAAAATTCAAATCGTCCAGTACACACGTTTATTTGCATAGGTTTACTCTTTATTTATTTATGGCTTTTTTTATTGGATTTAAGTTTAACAGAAAATTATTCTTTCTCTGAACTACTTGTGCTTGACTTTTCTGACGGTATCACAGATCAGTTGCTGTGGAAGGGATATTAATTTCACAGGCAGTGGTTTTACAGCATTATCAAATTATTTGGATAGAAGTTAGGTTGCAGATAGTTTCTCTTTAATGACAGATACAGTATTTCACTAAACAGAGATGAAGGGAAGCTAAATGAAAACTTGTTAACTCAATTTTCCATAAATTTGCCAGGCTGCTGCTGGTGGTTTGGTTTGTTGATTTGTTGTAAGGGGAGGTTTTTTAGGTTTTCCTTCTTTTTTTTATCCTGTAGAACATATCTGTAGGCAATTTATAAATATTTTCTTTTAAATGCTTTTTAAAGGGTCTCTCATGTACTGAGCCAGCCAACATTGGTGTCTGTACTCTGGGCAAGTCCTCTGGAGTTGACTAGGACTCCCAGAGCCTTCCACTGTGAGATGATGACTGTCCCTGGCCCAGATTTGCTGCGATGCTCACACATGCTTATCATGAGTGATACCATCAACTTCTAGGGGACTGTTTATACCTGTGAAACATTAGAGGGTGGTAATGTGAAGTGGTAAATACCTCACCCTATCCTGACTGGAGCCCAGAGAGGGGGTCTCCTTGTTAGGTACCTTGTTAGTGAATGGAGAGGGGGATTTTACTCTAGTGTGTGAATCAGCGGAAACACGTAATCTCCTCTTACCACAGTTTTGTTTTGTTGACTGTATAGTCATAACCACTCAGATACTTAGCTGGAATAGTATCCTACTTTATTCTGTATAAAGCCTGGTGCTTAAGCTACTTGCTTCAGAAGTGGAAAACCTGCATGGTAAAACTTCCTCATCCTAGAGAATTTCAATCCCCCACTCTCACTTAACTGTGCGAGTACACCAAGGTGGCAGCCAGTCCAGCAGCCAGGAATTCAGGATGTTTGTCACAGGAACAAAGACACTACAACTAAGATAGATGAGGTATAAAAAAAGGAAGCAAATTAAATACAAGATGGTTTCAATGTGCAGTAGAAAGAAAAGTTGAAAGAAAATTAGTTCTTCATATTCTTGAGGGATTGAGGGTGAAATCTTATACTCATTGCAATCAATAGGAATGTTATAATTGAGTGTAAAACTCTTAACCTGTTGTTTTTTTGACCTTTCCAAATCTGCAATAGAAGTCCATGGTGCAGCTGAGTCCTACAAAATATTTTGCAGATTTCTTGAATGACAGCGATGCACCTTTTGGAAGAGCTGCCTTCTGCACATGCAGTTTGGAGGTGACCTTTATGACGAGGTGGTTGGTGTGATTAAATTGTGGGTGAAATCCTTACTTGATTGCAGGTAGTGCAAATTTGCTGTGGAAGCAGGGTTGTTCCTTTAACAAGTTTGAGCGAGTGTTTGTTCTGGAATCAATTAAGATGCCAGCAGCAAAGGAAGTCCATGTGCCCTTCTGTCCTTTCTTCACCCCTAAGATACTGAGACAGCTATCTTATTAGATCCTGTTTGACTAATGAGTGTACATGTGCAAGGCAAAAATAACTGGCTAATGACCTTAACACTTCTGGCATCCTTTGCTGTAGTGCAGAAGGAGAATAGGAAAAAAGGGGAGTGGGATTTTTTTTTTTTTTTCCAATTCACAGGACTGCGATAGGGAGTCGATAAGGAAAATGTTCTTTAGAATTCCCTTAAGAAGGACTCGTATCTTCCATCTTATGTTTAAGGGGAAAAATATTGTGAATGTTTTAATCAAACAAATTGCTATGATTTCTGGAACTGTATTGCAATAATTTTATTTATTAGATTTAATGTAGAAAATGTTGTTATTTTTCTTTCTGATTCCTGAATGAAAGAGCCAACTCAAACCAGCTCTCAGCTAGCATGGGCAAAAACTTTTAAATTTGACTAGTTCTTACTGTAGGCAGTTTGTTCAGTATGAAGAAAACTACAGCATGGAATGATACTGTACTTGGATCTTATGCTGTGTGTATGTATAAAAGTAATATTGATTTGTGCAACAATCCGTTAGTCCACATTACCATACGGACTAAGCGTATGAAGGTTTCAGAGGAACACCCCACAAATCAGAAAACAGGAAAGCTTTTCCCATTCAGATCAGGACAGCAGGGAGTAGTTGTTCTTGCCACTGCTTAAAGAGTAGAAGCCCTGGTGTAGAGTGTAGAGTGTAGGGTGTTGCACTCATACACTGGACTTGAACTTGACCCAGACTGATGAAAATCAGTACTGTTCGTTTTAAATGCTTACAGAGTTCTTGTGAATGATTAGCTTAATGCTCTGGGATGTAAAAATGTAGCCAGCTGACTGTCTTGGCTCACAGAGGTTTTGCGTTCTGTTGGCAAAAGAGATTTATTAAAAAAGGTACATTTATGAAATACTGTGTTATTTACCTAGTGTATTGTGCTGGCTCTGGAGAATATATTCCCTTTGATATGTGTCAGTAAATGTTTAAATGGTTCGTTTAACCATTTAGAACCTTGTGGACATTTTTATCTGAAGAAATACATACACGCCCGTATGGTTAAATTATGCATTTGTTGGGGGGGGAAAGAATGCCACCAATCCTCCTTAGATATACCCTTTGGGATGGAAAAGAAACCTCAGCTGCTCCCCCAACCCCCCCCAGATTCGAAATAATAGGACTGAAAATACATTTTATTTGGAGTTTGTATTACCATGTTAAAAAGAATGTAAAATAGCAGAGAATTCCCAAATACCTTCTGTTTCAGCCCTCTTGGAAATGCTAAGGCTGTTACTACCTCAGTCCTGTTCTCAGGGCCCTACTCCAACTGAAAAAACCCAACCCCCTGCAGGTCTCCGCTCCCCTCCCCTTGTGAGGTTTTTTTGGGTTGTTGTTGTTTTGTTTTGTTTTGTTTTGTGGGCTTTTTTGGTCTGTTTTACTGAGAGCCTCAGAATGAAAAAAAAAGGCAGAACCCCCTGCCATTAAATTGTCCTGTGATCTGGCACATTTTGGAAGTGAACAGGAATATAATTTGCAATTAAGCTTGATTTTGATATGCACAACAGGACAAGAGTAATTCTGATGAAGAATTCTTGTGAAGCCTTAAATATAGTCTGGATATTGTTTATCAGTTGACTGAAATCAGTTGTAGACTTTGAAATGAGGAAATGTTACTCTTGGAAAAAGAGAAAAATACCAAAATTAAATACCTCCTTTTTATAACGAAAATGTAGCATGAGCAAATCCAAAGTAAACAAAATTAATATGGTATTTTGTTGCTGACTAGCCCTATATTTGATCTAAATAAATAGGATTTTTTTAAAAATTCCTGACAGTGAGGAGCTACTTGGCTATCACTGAGATAGAGGTGGGGGAAAACCTGATACTTTATTTTGAAATTATGTTACTCAGTTTCTTTGAAGTCAAAGTTTTAAAGTTTGCATACAGGTGTTCTGCACTTTGGTTTTATAAAATATCTTTTTAAATGCCATTCTTGATTGAATCCTGACAGCACCAGCAACCAACCTTAAACATAAGAAGGGAGGGGTTAGAAGCATCTCCTACCAGTTATCTTTATTTTTCTATGTAGTAATTTATGTCCTCATAGCTCCTAAAGTCTGTTTTCTTCAACCCTGAATTACCAGCAAGCTGTGAATGGAGCACTGGAAGACTTTTTTTCTGCACCTTGTTTGTCCCTGCGTGTGAAATGTAGGGGGCAGAGATGATGCAGGTATTGAAAGTTATTTGAGCTTCTCTTTGAAAGACTGCACCATGCTGCTCTCCTCTTTGCTCTACGGCATACACTGAGCCTTTCTAAATATGAAGGACCCAGCTGAGAGTACAGATCAGGAGCTAGAAAACTGTTCTGCTACTGCTTGTAATTTTCTCTGTATTGCAGCTGCTTTTTATCAGAAGAAGGCTGAGCTAAGAAGTCTTAATCTCAGTTTTCCTCTGAGGGTTTCTAGGTTGCCAGCTGTTGGCCACTTGGCTACACCATACGTATCTTCTACTTGGGAGCTGCCTTCTTAGGAGCAATTGTTGGTTTGTTGAAGGGTAGATGTAGTCCTTTTGTGTACTTTTTGTTGTACAGAATTGCATTTCACGGTCAAGATCTTGTCAGCAAACATAACAGCTAGGCTTTTGTGTGGCAGATGATGGTCTGAGTCATTACAGACATAAAATATAAGATTTATGATAAAATTGGGCAGCAGCTTGTAATGGCGAGCTGATAAAAACTCAAAGCAAAGTACAGTAGATTCAACTCTCAATGAAGCAGTGAATTTTAGTATTATAGAAACTAGATCTTTCCAGCAACTCCTTGCTTTGTAGTGAACCCAAGCTTGTTAGTATGACTCCAAGTCAAACTTGGATATTTAAAGTTTTTAGACTTTCCTTCTCCCTTAGGAGAAAGATCCCTCCATAAAGAGTAAGGTTAATATTGAAAGTTTATTCTTCAATCTACTACACTTCCAGTCTGGTCAGCATCTTATATTTTTGTGTTTTTAAAGTGTGAGATGCAAAGCAGAATGAAAGAAGGAAGAGGAAATCCTGTGCATGGGCAGGGCGGAGTGTCATCCCTTCTTTGACCGGCTTCTCTCAAGTTAAACCAGGAGGAAAAATAGAAGAAAAGTGAAAAGGAATAGTAGTAAAACACTTATTCTTTGTCTTTCTTGTTATTTTCAGTGCTGAATGGGGGAAAATACTTTAGCTGACCATGTTACTTATTTTCTGTACACCTTTCCTAAGTGTTTTCTTGACTGTACTGTCAGTTAGAGAAGCAATTACCTTGTCTTTCACAAAAAGATATTTTTTTTAATGGCTCTTGTGCTATCTTTAACTGTATAAACTGATTCAGTAACTATCCTTAAAAGCTTAATGATTATAGAGTTACAGGTTTGCTACTGCTAATAATGTGGGAAAGCAGGCTGTGCTTGGTCAGTTAAATTATGACTGCTAAATCTTTATAAGAAAGGAGTAAAATGGAAGGACAGAGGAATAACTTAAATTGCTTGAACGTTCAAACTGAGATTATTTAGAATGGAGATTGAAGAAAAGATCATTAACCTCAAGGATAAGGCTTCTGATCACATTTTTGTATGTTTTTATTAGCATGTTGCCACTTATTGGTGCCTTGGCGTTTTTATCACTTCTCCTTTGTGCCATTGCTGTAACAGGATAGTTTTTTCTGTGTGCTAAAGGAGAAGAAACTGCTGAAACTCCTTAGAGCTGCAGTTATAAATAGACTTGGAAGCAGCAACAGCCTGGGTCCACTGGCTCTGTAATGGCCCTTTCCAAATACTTTAAAACAAATGATTCATCAAATAAGGAACACTAAAAGAAGAAATCTGCCAATTTGTAGAATTTGACTCCTCCTAATCAGAGCAAGGCAACAGGATGTTGAGTTCCTGCCCTGCACCTGATTAAAGCCAAATGCACTAGGAACAGCTGGGAGTAAGAGGAAGCACCAAGCTCTTCTCAGCTGGGGGTAGGACAGCAAAAGAATTTTTTTAAATCCCTTCCACCTTTGTTGTTCTGTTTTCCTGACTCTTTGACAGATAAGCACTTATTTCCTCTGGTATTTGGACCCCTTAGAAAACACGTAGAATGTACAGAACATAGGAAAAAGCTGCATGTGTATGTGCCTGACCTAGGCAGTCAATTTTGGTCACAATGTTATTCAACATTCCTCATCATCAGTATAGCCAAATTGCTAACTTTACAGACTCTGGTCATGCAGGTGCCAAATTCTCCAAGTTCTGCCCACCCACCTTCAGCAAGTCAAAAACTATAAGAGCAGGAAAGAGACCAAGATGCATTTTCCATCTGGATCGCTGTGGTAGTTCTCACTGCTGCAAGCTCACGCAAAGCCCCTCAATGAACGTGCTTCTCTTTTCTTTTTTTTTTTTTTTTTATGGAAACACTGAAAAAATGTGAAACCTTTGTCAGTGCTTTCTTCCTGTGCTCTAGAAACCATAAAAACCCACAGCTTTTTAAAGCTTTAGAGTACACACATGCCCTCAAATAAGTGTTAAGCAGTTATTTTTCCCCATGCAGTTGTAGAATGTGTTGCAGATTACAGCCAAGTGCAAAAAATAAGCGTCTTGTAGCATATGCTGTAGATACAGTAACAGTTATACAGTGGTTTATTGCTTAAAGTACAGCAATTACTTCAGTGTCAGAAACCTTCCAAGAACCTTAAGACAAAGCTCCTTCTTTAACATTTCTTGAATTAACTTCTTATGTGATTACTCCTGGGCTTTTTGCACTCATATCACAACGCTACTTTATGCATGCGCAGCTTCCCCTCTGTGCCTTGAGTCAACAGCACAGGCTGTTTGCTCGTGCAGACCCTGGGTCTGATCCAACAAGAGATGAGATCGGGAGCAAGACTTGTCTTGGCTTCCCTAAACTTTGGATCAGGCCTCCTGCTGCCAGCGCTCTGTACTGGGGCATCCACCCCTCGGCTCCTTTCTCCGTGGGCAGCAGTGCTGCCAGAGGGCCAGAGTAAGAACCTTCACTTTAATACTTCAGAAAACCAAGTAATTCAGAAAAAAATCATTTTCTTTTTAAAGGTAAACCTGAAACACTTTTTTTCCCATCTTGAATTAAAGGAAAATGTGCCTATTAAAGTCTCAGTCCGCATACACTTTTATTCTCTTCTCTCTTTACTAAAGTTTGCTGGACACTCCATTTCTAAACCTCCTTTTTTTCTTCAAATTTCCAGGGTAGTGCTGGTACTCTTTTGTGAGAAACGGTATTAACAGTCTACCTGACATATGAGTACTGGGGCTGTTGCCTGCTTACCATGGCACTGTGAGAATAGCTCCTGCCAAGTTTTATGACCTCCAGGGCTCTATATTTAAGATCTTGGTATATGGCAACCAAAACAGTGTGTCTTTACATCAAGCAAAGAAAAGTGATACTTATATAAACAGTTGGAAAGCCAAGGGTCTCTGCAGATGTTGAGAGAACAAAAGGACACTTCCATGAACTTGTGCCATAAAATACAAACCTCAGGTGCTTTATGTTCCCCTTTTGACTCTTCTGAGGGCTGCAGGATTTTGGTTGAGGCTAAAATGATTTTGCGTGGTATTTCATGGGAAGAAGAGGTGAGCAGGTGTCTGTACTGGGCTGCTATGCTGCCTTCTCGTCTGTATAAACAGAGGGCTTTGCCCCTTGGGAAAGCTGCGGTTAGCTCTTTGAGCAAACAGGCATTGCTTGAGGCAAATGGGCATGTTTCAGTGTATAGCAGGTATCATTCTGTTTATGGCTTTTAGCACCTGTTAGAAAGTGACAAATTACTCTCTTTTTTTCCTTTGATCATGTATAGCCTAGCTTCCTATTAATTTGTAATGTGTTTTCCTAATAAAGCTTAGGAAACTCGTTATAAATTATTGTTCACACTATATATGACAATACGAGTTGTATTTATATAGACTAAGTTAAAGAATTGGAGCAATTAAACTCCTACTCATCACATAATGTGTTTTTCCTGTCTTGTAGTGCCAAAAAAAGTTGCTTGAGTGTACCGAGAGATGTGCTTATTTTCTCTGAGCTAATGGAACTTGTCTGCTGCTATTTTGGAACACAATCATTATGTATTCTTAGATGTATCTATATTTAAAGCCCAAGGCAGATGCTTGATGTTGAGACAACTTGTGGAAACTTGTATGTTAAGTCTGATTCCCCCTACTCCCTTTGGTTCATTTGTGGAAAGAGATTGCTTTCAGAAGAAAATGCTCTAATAGTTAGAGGTTAATTGCCTTTCATTGAAAATTTTTGGAGAAGGATGTTCAAAACAGGCCAGGAATAAATTTATTAAAGTTTTGCTTTAGATGATGATGTTTATATGGTTCAGTAGGTATTGTATATTTTTCAATGCGTATTATGGGTTGAAAACAGTAGTGTTATCAGTACATTAGTTTTTCTATTTGACTTGGGAAAAGACTGTGAAAAATGCACACATGTAAATGCAAATATAAGTGTGTGTGTCTTGTTAGATTCTCCCTAGGGTTTATTTTACCATGTGCCCCAAAGGTGGGTAGTGTGCTGTTGCTCTGTGTATAGCTAAAAATATAAAGCAATAGCTTTAATGCTCTTTGGCCACATTACAAACATTCCAAATTTTATTTCAGTTGTGTTCTCCAGATCCCTTCATGCCAGAGAGATAAAGCCAACAAGGAGAAAACAAATTTTTTATTATTTCACTCCTACAATGCTAGGTCTCAAAATGAGCCAAAGGAGTGTTTCTTATGACTTATTTTCCTTTTCTCAACAAACCCATATGGCTGTCTCTGTTTCAGGAGGGTCTTGCCTCCCATTGACTCAGAAACTACGTGCATCTCATGATGCTTTCAAATGCTCCTTTTTTTTTTTCTTGTTCATTTTTCATGGAGAGTGGTAAATCACTAAGCTGTTATAATGAAGTTTAGCAAAAATGTATCCTGTGTCTGGCAGAGACACATTAGCAATGAAACTAATACAAATGAAAGCAGGAACTCATCGGTACAAGAAAAAGGTGTCTTGTGCTTGGGGAAACCTTTCATTTGTTTTTAAACTTTTAAATTACAGTTAATTATATAATGACATGCTTTCAGTTTAAAAAAACCTGTTTCCAGTGTGTTCCTCTCAGCAAATGAAATTCGAATAGACACAGCAGAACGGACCTGAACCATAGTAAAACTACTTGCTTCAACAGGATTTGGGATAGATTTAGTGAACATTTTGGTCTTGTAAGGCATTGTGACAAACTTAATGAAGTTCAGGAACTTCAGGCCTGTTCATCTACTTTTTGACCCTAGATGGAGGGGTTTAGTGATGTGACTCAGGAGATAAATGCAGGAGCATAACTTTGTGAACAAGACTGGGAGGGAGGGTCATCTTGTCTGCTTCCATCTAGGAAATTTTTTTTCCCTCTGCTTTCATTTTGGATCAATCCAAGTGAGGTCCCTAATTCAATAAAGATGCTGACGAAGGTAAACATTGCAGCTTAATTTGGCAAATCAGCTCCAGAAGTTTGAAAGCGCATCTACTTGTGAATTGATGATTAGTTGATGCCAGCAGAGCCAAGAAAGAGAGAGAGATTAGTCTGATGTAGCTGTCTTTGCTTTCTGTCAAATTTGCCTGTTTTGGGAGGCACAGCAAGGACATAGCTGTGTCTCACAGCTTTTGTATGGCATCACAGCAAGGAAAGCTCCAGTGGCTACAATGTACCTTTGACTTCTGTGCAAGATCTATGCCATGAGAAGAGTCATGACCACCTGGAAGTTGGAATTTCCATCTGCAGCTGTGTAAGTCACTGTTGCTGTGTTACATGTGCCTGGGGTCCTGAGCTCAAGGCCCAGTTTCTATGATTTTCGAGGTACCAGTGTAAACCCGTCTCTAACACAGAGTTACGGTGTAGGAACTGCCTTTCAAAAAGATCTACTCTGTGCACAAATCTAAAAGACAAGAAAGTTTCCCAACATACTGTTTAATTTAAGAACCACAAGAAAACACTACTTCCAGTTAACTAGTTTCGCTTATGGAAGCTTTAGAGAAACAACACTAGTAGTTTCAAACTGGACCTTCCTACTCCCCATACCCACAACTGGAAAGCCTTATAACTTTTTTTTTCTATTTTTTTTTTTTTTTTATGTTAAGCTGTGTGCTGAGGAATCTGTCTCAAAGTTTTCTGGTGTCATAATCAAAGCAACTAATTACTCAAGGCAGAATTATAACATAATACTGAGACATTTCTTCATTCTCACATACTCTGAGATGTGAGATACCCTGTTTTTATCTCTTTATTTACAAACATGTTATCAGGCTTCCAAGTAGATTTGTCACTCACAAATCTAGTGTTTTGTTCCTTAGTAACTTGCTATACACTTTGCTTTTCAGTTTGCAGATAGAATTGATCGGTGTTTCTAAGCTCTTAAGTTAAAAAAGGTTTAATTAAACTAGTGTAATACCTCCTTTGACTGTATTTCGCCTTGGGTTGAAGTAGGTAAGTGCCCTGCGTAAGATACAGTTCTTACTCTAGGAAAAGGCTCTGGGACACTGATAGGAGATGCCCAAGGGAGTACAAATATGAATAACATCAAGGCGGGGGGATCAGTACTGTGGAGATGGTAAGCATCTTCTCTGGGGGCCTGAGAAGCTCAGTAGCAGCTTAGTGATCCTGTGGAATATAGTCTGTGTTGCTTCTGCCACACGTTACTCATTCATATAGCTTCTGGACATGCTGCAAAATGTCCTCTCCTCCTCCCCCCACCAGTATCCCTGTCACCACTGCCAACCTCACCTCTACCTTGAGTTGAAGCTGTAGTTGGCCAGGCAGCCTCAGTAGGCACAGCACCCCTGTGGCGTACAGCAGGTTTGTGCTGCTCCACTGAAGATGGTGAGTATGGTTGAAGACAGGGTGGGCAATGCCCAGTGCCCCTGGTTTTAGGAATATGGAGTAGGGATATCTAAGTTGTCTCTGTGAGGAGGTAGTTAGGGTCCAGCAGATGCATTAGCCAAGCTCCATCCTCCACAGAATTGGGCATTTTTGCCTCTGAAAGCAGTTTAGTCACATCAAAGGAAGGGAAAAGGTTTATATACTGGAAAGTAGAAGCTGCAGAAGAATTTAGAGATTGCAGTAAGTGCTGGACTATACACAGAGCAGTGACATACCAGAAAATAAATGAAGCTGATACCCTGCCAAGGTGCTACTGAGTAGAAATAAAGAGCTAATATTGACTATATAAACTAATATGAGAACACCTCAGGTCTTCCGCTTTCCAGAATATGTTGAGAATAGGAAACAACTCAGAGGAAAGACAAAAGTGATTTTTAGGCCTGGAAAATAGTCCTCCTGGTAAATGACATGAGGAGACACTAGAGTTACTTCATTAAAGTGAATGTGAAGGAGCTATTTGATCCTGCTCGCACAGGGAGTAAGATGTTTGGTATTACAGGGTGCTTAACCTCACAGGCAATTATGCGGAGATCCAGTGCTGAAAACTAAAGTTAAACAAATTCAAACTAGAGAAGAGGTGCAAATTTTTAAAAGTGAGGACAGTTAGCATCTGAGCGGCTTACCAAAGGAAGTGAAAGATTCTCCATTACTTGCAGTCCTTAAATCAAGATTGGATGCTTGCCTAGGAGATATAAATAACTGCTAGCTATTTATACAGCTTGGTATAAGAATCACTGAGTGAAGTCATATGGCCTGTGTATGCAGGACTTTATTGTATTAGAAAAAGGAGAATTCTAAGTAGTATTAGTTATATGTGTATAATTGTTACTTATGAACATAGTAAATACAAACAAAAGAATTTGTTCCTTCTCCTTTAGTAACCACTGGATTTATGTACTTATCAGTCAGAATAGCTGATGATTCTTTCAGTTTTTTCATCCACAGACTTGAATAATACCAGCTATGTTTTTTACTCTGTATGAAATTAAGCTGTTATTGGTGTTTCTGGTTTAGCTTTCAGTTCTTACACTAGCATACGTTATGTTAAAGCGTTTGAATTATAAATACTGAAGTAGTGTTTACCAAAAATCCCCAAACAAACAAATAAACAAAAAAATCCTGTTTCCTTTTGCAATTAAACTAAAAATTAAAATAAGATCTCCACATTTTATATGGAAAATAGAAACATAAAACTGATTCTATTTTTCCTCAGATTATTTAGAAAGTCTGAATTAACTGTGGTGTGTATATGTAGTATCTTAGCCTGTAGATTTCACATGCATATATCTACATAAAGAAAAAAATACATCTTAAGATGTTTCAACTGAAAAAACAAGGTAGAGATAACCTGGTTTATTTCCAAGTAATGGTGATAGAAGTCAAATTCATCCAAAACTGTAAAAAAAGGAGACCGAGAGAGGTCTTAGAGGTTTTAAAAACCTATGCTAATAATCCCAGAATTACAAAGACGACTTTAAAATAAAAGAACTAGCCTTGCATTTAAGTTATGGGCAAAGTAATTCCATTTGAAATTTAAAAAACCAACTCTAACTTCTGTAAAGACAGACTTTCCAAAAGTACTTTGCCAAGGCTTAGGTGTCTTCAGCCATCCGTAGTGGATTACCTTCTTTTACTGTATTTCAGTGGCAGGGTGGTGGAAAAGCCTTGGTGACAACAACGCTAAAGCAATAGGTGTGATTCTTTTTTCCCTTTCAATTTATTTTGGCAATCTTGCAAGAGGAGAGAGGCAGATCCAAATTAGCTCCTGCAGCCACGAGTGTGCTAAATGCACTTTGATGTCCTCTCCTATGTCTTCTGTAAGGTAATAATCAGGTGGGTAATGAAAAGATGATTAGGATCATGCCCAGCTTTTGATGTGCTTTGTTTTCCAGAACGACTCCATTAGGGGTGGTGGACATAGTAAAATTTGGCAGAAACTACATCTGGGCAATGGAACTCCAGAAGAGATGAGAAGACACTCACTCTGGCACCCAGCTGTCGTTTGCAGGACTGCAAGGCGAGTGGTGTTGCTGGACAGATGATTTGAACCAGCGGCTGCTCCACTCACAACCAAACACTTCAGCTAATTCATCACAGGGCTCTTGGGCGCTTTGGTTGTGCAAACTTAAAAGGTTAAGGCAGTAAATAGTTTATTGCCACTGAGGCCCGTTGAACATTGATCACTGTTGAATACCCTCTGTTTAGATGTAACTTCTTTTGAAATATGCTCTGTAGGTTTAGTCTGAAAGCAAGATAATTGCCATGAGAGCTTAAGGTCTGAAAGCAGACACTTCTACAGCCAGAATGCAATAGGCTGCCAGACAGACTAGTGTGAAACATTACAGCATTATATTTTTTTTTAATTCTCAGGACTTGAACAAAGCAATAGGAAAGACTGTTTTTTGAGGCATGGAAGGTTAAAGTCATGTGGAGTATGCTGCTTTCACACATATTAATAAAACCCTTGCTATAGTCCTATTTCTAACCTCTCTGGGGTTTATGCTGCAATTCAAGGCAGCTGATGGTTCTCCTTAGCCTAGTGTTGAGGAGTTACTTAATCAGTGTGCAATTAAGTTTTTTTTCGATGCATGCATTAATATGGTGAGTTTACTCCTGCTGCTCATGTAGTTGCACACATTTTCCATAACCCACTTATGTACAAGATTCTTACTCTCACCATTATGAAGCTCTGCATTTCTGAAATGTGGCTGGCATATCCTGTCAATGCATAGTGCTGGTTGTGTGCCCAACCAGCTTTGTGAGAGCCAAGATCTGCCAAAACATGATCTAATGACTCCAGCCTTTGGATCCAGATTTACTGATTTCTCTAAAATCAGTAGAGAATGGGTTTGGGAGGGCAGATTACAGCAGTAGTTTAAAACTATGGAACAATACCAAGTGTTTAAGGTGTATGTGATATCGTGCTAGCATATGCGAACATGCCACGTTTTTGGTGATCGTGTCCTTTCTCCTTAGAAAGGTGAAGTCTGAACTTAGACACTGACCCAACCGTCGCCTCCCCCAGGATGAAACCCTGTGTCCATGGGAAACCTCTCAGCTTTGCTCAACCCATGTATGCACTTGAGATTCAAAATTAGCTCCGGTTAAGCTGAGGTTATTTATATTTGCATCATTTATTCATTTTTCAGTAAAAGCCTGCAGATAAAGACATAAAGAATGACAGATAAGAAATTTTAGAGGAATTTGAGCTTGTTGACCTATTGTTCTGTAGCATATTACACATCAATGTAAATTTTTAAAGAGGACTTGCTGGACAACATGCTGACAGATCTGGAGCTGTTTATCAGAGATAATATCTGCAGGCTTTTGTTCCAAAAATAAAAGTGTTGCCTCAGATTGCAAAGAGAGGGAGATGAAATGTATTTTCATTCATTGTAACTGGAATTTTGTAATAAGCTCAGATAAATACTTTTGTCAAACTATACTGTAATACCATAAGTTAATTCCAAACCCCAATTTTAAATGTATTAATACTTTGATACAGTTTTGAAGAAAAAGAAGTAATAAAATAATAAAAATTATAATTATGTATTATATTTTATATTTATACTATATAATAATATATTTATTATAATATTTATAGACATGATAATAACCTGTTCTTAACAGGTTTCTATAAAGTTCAAGACTGAGGCCGTAAAGTAAGAAGGGAAAAAAACCTGGTGAGCAGTCAGTCAGTTTCTCTGTTTGTGGCCCTACACTTCACTGAGAAAACAGTACCTCAAACTTGCCAGCTGTGAAATTTTTAGTTCATCTTTACCATGGAGCACATCACATTTTTCCCTCATTTAGACAGGGATGTGGGTGGATGATGGATGAACTGTAGACTCATTGTGTTAGAAATACCTATTTTGTTTTAAAAGCTCAACCCCTACTTGACAAGGTAGTCACTCCCTCTTGTAACAATAGAAGAAACATCGTGGAGTCATAGTTCAGATACAGTGAAAGACTTCATTCAAGGATCTGATGAATAGCAAAGGGAAAAGTGGGAAAAATAGTGTGACAATAAAAAAGTTTTTATTATCCCCTCTTTTACTGTCTTGAACTGTAAAATTTTCTATGCATTTAAGGTTAAGTGAGAATTCCCAATGCAGGCAGCATAATTTTCAGCCAAGAGAGATTTTTAGGATGAAGAATTAATCTGAACTAAAGTTCGTACTGTTTAAGATGTGCATTTTAGAGCAACCTGTTGCATCTCATCCATTCTTAAAACAGCTTCAGTTTTGCTATTCCTAGTGGATCTGAAGAAAAGAATAAATATTTGAAACAAACTTCTGAGTTGCAGTGTGCATTTGCTCTACTGTGTGCTGAAATGTCCTTACATACAATTTTATGAGCACACTAATTTTTCCGATACTGAATATCGTACAAATACATAACTGAGTGGAGCTGGAATTGAGAATTTTGGGGAAGCTATGATTTCAAAAGTGTTAGTGGTTGTGGCTGAGAACTGAAGTGTTGGGGATATGCAAGACTACTAGGAGCAGATTGCTGTATGAACCTGGCAGAGTATCTAATTAGACCTCATACCTGCATAAGGTAAGCTCTTGTGATAATACATTGCACACTGTTTGCTCTTGCTTCACAGAGAGCGAATATTACCAGTTCAGTAAAGTGAATCAAGTGTCTATGAGTTCTCTCACCCCAGGAAGAAAACTCATTGTTTATTTTCTCTTTCTGCAGGATAAAAATGCCCTGTAAATATGTTATTAGGCTGACACATTGCTATAACTTACAAGCAGAGTAGCTATTTTCTCCATAAATTTGGCAAGCTTATAACATGAAAAAAATGCATCTGCATTTTCATACACCAAGGATGTAAGCAGATAACAACTAGTTTGAGTTGGATACATATTAGCCAAGTCTGTTTACCTGAATCTGAGGATTGTCCGTATAGCCAGTATAATACAGAAATCTAAAATGGTTTGATTCTCTTTTTTTTTTTTCAATAAAACACTTCCTGGCATTATCCCTTTATTTTTTAGGAAGAGTTCAGCCTTTTACAAGAAAATACAAGGGGGTATAAGACTTTAGTGCTCTCTAATGATACCTTTTAGCACTGCAAGCAGGAAAAAAAAAGTGTCGTTGCATGCAGGTAGGATTGTCAAACGATGTTGCCAGTTTAGGGGTAACACATTTTATTTGAATTTTCTGAGTAATACCCTTTGCAGAATGAGGTTTAATTGTATTTTGTTTGTTGTGTTTATTTATCTGGTTATTGTGTTAATTAAGAGCTACTGACAAGTCTGATTTATGCATATATGTGGCTTTTTTTTATTTGTATTTGTCTTACTGTCTTGTTGCATCTGTTTTTTCCCTTATTATAGTGACATGAGATGTGGCTTCTCTTTACTCATGCTGTTAATTAGGAAAAATCAGAACTCTTAACAGTTTGATTTTAAAGGGTTCACTAATGTAAACTATCAATCTTCTCTTTTTCATAATCAGAAATACACCTCTTTCTCTTTCCTTTTCCTCCCACCCAACAGAGGAGCAAAGGAGACAGTTCTCAAGGGTGTGGTTATCATGAGTTAATTGCAGCCCTGAGGGATTTGAGACACTTGGGTGCATTTCATACCTTGTAGCTGTCCAAGGATGAGATTTTCACACAAAGGCTCCACCCCACTGTATTTTATTTTTTATTGCATAAATCAGTCTGTGTGCCTAGGGATCATTTATCATTTCCCTAATATTCACCAGGGTACAAACAGTACTGTTTTAGTTCCATTCAACCTCCTTATTTCTCCCTCTGACTTCTCCTCAAAAAAAAAAAAAACCACGGTTGGCAAAATGCTAAAATTATATAATGGCGGTTCTGTATTTAATGCAGGAATCGTACATTATCCTAAAAACCTTTCACCCTTAAGTACTCTTTGTACTTCTGAGTACATGATATATGGCTGACTAGTGCACTTAGCAACTATGACTTCATTTAAATCATTCAGTTTCTGAGAAAGGGATTACTGTCTAGAACCTAACCAGTATTAAAAATACATATTTTCAGATACAACTGCAGTTAATATCAGCTTAAATTTGTGTGTGGAGAGAATACTCTTGCAACATGAGAGGTGTTAAAATCTATAGGAGTGGAAAATGAAACACTTACTGAGGTTCTGCTTTCATGCTGAAGTTTTTTAATTTTTTTACCAATTATAGAATTTTTCATCACCGGTGACTATGTACATTTCTCAGACTTCCCAGCACAGCTTCTTTGGTAATAGCAGTGGTGCAGGATCAAAAATTAGCTAATGTTTCTAAACTCCCATATGACACGTTAGAAATTTCCTCTGCTTCTCTGGCTAACAGGCAGCACCGATATGTTTTTCCCAATGTTTTGTGGTTCCTTGACAGAACACAGTGTCTCAGGTGAGGATGCTCAGAGCCCCAAAGCAGCTTGGGGTCAGCACACTGGAAATTAGCTAAAACTCCTACTGCAGCCACGAGACATAGTGTTCTTAGCTTATGTCAGTATTGTGTGCAATCACGGATGTTAACTCGCGGTATTTTTTCATCCAGCCGTACTTCACAGCTATTCAGTGTGTTTCCCTCATGGACAATCACTGCTTATAATGGCCTGTGCAGCAGGTCTCTCTCAGTGGCCTGTAAAAGTTCTAAAGATTTCCCCTTTTTGTATGTGCATTTGTGGGCAACTTACTATTATGACCTCTTCTTTGGCTTAATACTGTGTGATAAAACTTATAGACTGAACTTGATTATTTTTTTTTCCCTACCTGATGGATAGGCTCTGGAAATACTATCACCTTAGTTTGAATTAAATTCTTGTGGATACTGCTTGCTTGGAAGGACATGGAAACTGAGTATGCCGTTTTATAGAGGCTTGCAGGCATGTCGAGAAAATGTGTTTGGAAGGGAAGACAGGTTCAAAAAAATCCTGAGATAGATTTACATGATTCCTTCCACATTTTTCTCACTGTGAGATAAATGCAGTCTGTTGGCATGTGCTTCTGATCCTGCCATTTCTTGACTGAGATACCTGTGAGTCATTCAGAAAAGAAAAAGCATGATTGAATAGTGCTAATTGAAATAAAATATTTGCATACAATAGAGACATGGCATCTGCCTGAGCTATACATTCTTTTAAAACTAAAATGCAGTCATTCACGATTTTACAGACTTTACCTTATTTGTGGAATTTGATGTTCCCACTGATCATGTCCAATGATTTCTTCAGTGTGTTTTGGCAACTTGGTCTTGTCTTCCATATTGCTTTTCCAACATGCCTCATCCTGAGCCTGCCAAGGTCACTTTGAAAGCTGATGGAGCTCTGTATATGTTAATCAAGTCTTACTCAAAGCTTCTCTGAGAGGGGGTTTATTGGCAGGCCAAATGCCACACCATAGTATAGACTGGAAGAGGCACTGTCTTGTAGATGTCAATATGGTCTTTTGTTGCTTCTAGCACTACTAGAGACAAAAACTTCAATGCTGTTTTAGGTCATGGCCAGCGGTACTAAAGCAATATTTGTTCTTAGGGGTGAGAGGGGAAACTCCCAAACTTGTTGGTTTTATGCGATTAGTTGATTACGACATCCCTATTTCCTGAATTTAAGGTTTACCTTAATATTCAAGTGAAAAGCAGCTATTATTCCTAGTCCTTTTCTCTGGGTCAGAACCCAAGACATAGGTGAAAAATGGAGCTGAAGTAAGGGTTGTGTGCTACAGTATACAAATCAGTTGCACTGTTCTGCTTTGATTTACGATCACCGTGGCTCATGAGTGCCAAACCTGCCTTTTAAAATTTATGCGTATACATTGTTTTCTAAGAGCTGTAGTGAAGAGGCTTTAGTAGTCAATAATAAATTTAAGAATAAAGTAGGGCAAAGGGGATACCAGCAGAAAAAATAACAGACTGATTTGTTTTCTGCAAGTACCGTCCTGCTTGTTCAATAAAGTGTAACCAGAGGGTCTCATCCCTTTAAGCTCTCTGCCCCTTGGCCTTTTCCACCTTACCCCCACATACCTGTCAAGACACGTTTTTTTTTTTGAGATTCATCCCACAGGTTTCTTTCTAGCCAGCCAGCCACCCACGTCCTTCTAAGACAGATGAGTTGATTAAGTAGAACTTTTTATGTGGGGGGATTGCCTTTGAGTTCAGAGTACTCACTGTCACATAGTGTTCTCCCTGAAAGGATGCAACTGGAGAAGATGTAAGGCTCGTGATTTCATAAGTATTCTAACAACATTAAAATTTGAGCTCTAGCAGTGGTGATAATAGTGTATTCCATTCCTGTAGCTTCCTTACACAGGATGAAGAACTATCACAGTCCACTTTGAGGTATGTAATTATTCCTATCCCCATCTTGCCTGAAACGGAATGTTAAAATTAGGTGTTACTATGGTGAGTTTACTGAAAGCTGTTTCTACAGGTTTATTACATCATTCACAACAAAGCCATCATCAGTTACTGGTTTTGTGGATGCTATTAATACCTTGATTTTAAAATTAATCATATTTACTGTCTGTACTTGCACTACAGGTAGGGGTATTGGTGTTCCTCTACTAAGATTCACCCTCTTTAGCATTTTAAGGTAGTGTGTTTTTTTGGTTTGTTGGTTGTAATTTTAATAAATTTAAAAGAGTCAGAGGTTTTCTTTCAGGGCAAGGGCAAACCTGACTCTTGTATTTATTTAAAGAATGTTTTTAAGTATCAGCTGTTCTCAAGAACAAGTAAAAGGAAAAGAATGCTGCTGGGTGTGTTGAGGAAAAAATATATTGGTTTTGGAATTGTTGTTCTTTCTTTGAGTAAGATTTCAGAGTGAAACTTCACAGAAGGCGACCTTATGCATTGGAAGAAAAGGCAATTATTTGCCCTCTTCAAAAAAGAAAATTGAAAAAACCCCTAGTGACTTATTTCTTGACATGCTGTTGCATGTCCATTCATTTTCCCAGTCATTCCTGCTGGAGTACTGGAGCAAGAACTGGGAGGGAAGGTGGCAACTGTGGGAGCATGTCTTTTGTCAGGACATGCATGTCTACCCAAATTTGCCCCATACAATTAGACATCCCAATTTAATTCTTAATGCACATGCAGTAAAACTGAAAAAAAAAAAGCCTCAGAAATTAATTGCATAGAAGTCTGAGGTGTGCTGAAAGCATTCTAGCTAAAGAAGAGTTCTTCTCAGTTTTAGCTGATTTATGGCAAGCCAGAAGGTAGAACTGGGTATGTGGAGGTATAAACATTAAGACGCGTTGTAAGTGATGGTGAGTAAGGGAAGAATGTAGACTTACTGAACAATGTGAGTGGACCAGGAATAGGACTGAAGTGGTGGCATTTATTTTGAAAATGTGTTTATATAGTACTTTTTCTAGTACTTTATAGTAGTATTTTAAGAATAAACTGAGCGCACAAATGGGGCAGCCTGCTGAGATGCCACACAGGTGGAAGTGTTGGACTCTGAGCTCAGAACCCCCCTCCCCAGGTACTTCAGGGCAAAGGTTGGTCCCTAGGTAGAATCATAGCATTGTTAAGATTGGAAAAGACATTTAAGGTCAAGTCCAACCGTTAATCTAACACTGCCATCTTCACTGGTAAACCATGTTCCCAAGAGCCACATCTACACATTGTTTTAATACTTCCAGGGATGGTGATTCCACCATTTCTCCATTGTGCCCAAGACAACAAGTCATCATTTTTTTCTGTGTGTGTATATGCACGTGCATCTTCATTTCTCCAACAATTCATGTTTTCATTTTGTCTCCCTAAAATCCTGTTTTGAAAGCTCTTCCATAATCAAAGCACCACAAGGTAACAAGCTGCCACGTGTGGTCAGAGCCCCCTTTTAGGCTGTGATGAATGAAGTAGTTTGATTTTTGAGTAGCTGTCAGTAAAAGAGAGAAGATAAGTTGCTTTATCTTGCATTTGCTGTAGTTTAAGAGTGCTTCCAGACAGCATTACCTCAGTTCCACACCGAAATTATAACTTGCTTTCTTGCATTGATTTGGCTGTTACTGCACCTTTAGCTTTCAAATTGAATGGCTGAGTCAAGGCCCATATTCATGGGCAGTCCCTCTACTTGGGTTTATGGTCCCATTAATGAGTAATACATTTACATTCATCTAATTTTTTTTTGAGCATCCCTGTGAAGCAGGGAAGCTCGCTCAACTGCTAGTTACCTGTTAGGAAGGAGATAGAAATTCTTGTTCAAAGGAGAAGGCTTTTAATTTTACGAAAGAAACATCACAGAGGTTTCCATAGAGTAAAAATTAAAAGCTCATGTTAATCATCATAGAAAGTTGTTTTTTATAAAGTATATGTCATATCTCTGTAGATGCTTCATTCAGAGTGTGCACAGCTTGGTCAGAATTAATTACAGGATTTTGCCAGCAGTCAGTGTTTTTTCTCATCTTTTTATCATGCTCTGTGCTGCATCAGTTACTAGGTAGATATAGCACAGAAAGTCAGCCCAAAATAATGACAATTATAGCTTAGGGAACTGGTCAGACAATTGCCGATAGATAATGTGTGGGCAGGGGGAAAAAGAGTAACAAAAAATATTTTTTATTAAAAAATAGTTTACAATTTTATAGCAAGTTTTCTCAAGTTTTTCAAATTCAATTTACATTATTCTACAAAAGATCTGCTTTTCTTCAGTACATTTTGTTTCCAGATTAAATGCTCTTAAGAAAAAAAGACCCTCATCCCTAATCAAGTATGTCAAAACTCCATTTATGAAATATTTTATTTTGTCATGAAGAGAGAAGCATTTTTGGTACTTTGGGGGTATCGGAGAAATAGTTCTTTGAACTGCTTTTAAGCTTTCTCTAACAATGCTATGCAGCATAAGAAATTGCAGTCTGGGAAGGAATCTTCAGTGATAATAAATGCTGAAAACATTTTTTTCTGGTTGAAAAAGCAAAACTTCTGACAGGCCCCATAAACCTAGAGATATTTTGCTTTATATATTAGTAAGAGGTACAAGAGAGTCAGGCAAGGTAGTAATTTGCAAAGTTTTGGGTTAATTCTAGCTTCTCGGCAATACAGAAGTTCTGGTTATATTTGGGAGGGTCCATTGTGTTAAGTCGTGTCTTGAAGTCTCGTTGGCTAGGAAGGCAAAGAGTCTGTTGTTAACAAAGCTTTGCCATACTAGATTATTGCTTTAATTCAATATCTATCTAGCTATCCACTGAAAGTCTATCAAAATCATAAAGCAGATAGGTGGTGAAGGTCTGTTGGTTTTTTTTTTTTCTATTTTTTCTTTGCTTGCGATGATATTTTTATCACTTTTCAATGTGTTCTGAAAACGTCAAGGAAGCAAGGGTGAAAGTTTTTTAGAAAGCTTCAGCAGTTAAAAAAAAAAAAAATTTGATACTATAAACTAGTTGTCATGTTACAATTTTAAATCATCTGTGTGGTGGGTTGCAAAGTTTTGCAGTTGTTATGGATTTGTGGAGACTGCAGGCTTAGCCAATCCTGATATGTGTTTTGCTAAGTGCACCTATTGTGAACTGACATGTATTTCCACTGGAGAGTATAAATGTCTGCAAGCTGTTACAATAAAGGTCTTTTGTCGTTTGCCCACCCCAACCGCGACACATGTGTATGTTTTAAATTAATTTCTTTATATGTGAAAGTGTGTAAAAATGGTGCTGGTTCTTTGGAAGTGACTGCATTCCCTGCATGCATTTTATTCANATCTGTGTGGTGGGTTGCAAAGTTTTGCAGAGTTATTGTGGATTTGTGGAGACTGCAGGCTTAGCCAATCCTGATATGTGTTTTGCTAAGTGCACCTATTGTGAACTGACATGTATGTCCACTGGAGAGTATAAATGTCTGCAAGCTGTTACAATAAAGGTCTTTTGTCGTTTGCCCACCCCAACCGCGACACATGTGTATGTTTTAAATTAATTTCTTTATATGTGAAAGTGTGTAAAAATGGTGCTGGTTCTTTGGAAGTGACTGCATTCCCTGCATGCATTTTATTCATAGCTCTCTATTCCCCATGTACATATAAAGCGAAATGAATTTGCTATCTTTTTACATCTGCCTTTGAATGTTCTCTAGTGACTCTGCAAGTTGTCCCTTTTTGTCTTTCTACTAAATAGCATTTAAAGCCCCTGGCACAGCTGGACTTCAGTATGTAAGAAAGCTTTTAGGGTATTACGATGTCATTAGCCATTGGACCTACAAAATATGAAACACTGAAACCCATCCTGACTTTGCTGCATGTAGCATGTGCTTAAAAACTTGAGTATGTACATATGCTGTCAAAACTATCCCTGAACAAAATCATGCTGACAATGAATAAAGAATCAATGCTCCTTTTTTAAAAGCTTCTCTTGTAATCTCTGTAATTTGAAACTGAAGACTTAGAACAGTGGGTTGGAGATTGTTCTGCAAGATAAATCCCTTGCATCACATAACCCTGACAACTCCCCAGTTCCATCAAATTAATAACAAATGGATGAGAAGATAAGCAAAACTAATGGGGAGGTTACATTTTTGTGACAAAGGTTTATGGCCATCCTGAATCTCATGTTCTCTGATAGCCCTCCTCCTTTTCCTCCTCAGCTTCGGGGTTTTTTTTACTATCAGATCTGAGCATTCCTCTATCTGAAGCTCTTCTCTGGAGGGGATACGATGAATAGCAAACTGGACTGTGTGCCTCCAAAAAATTGCTGTGAACAACTCTCTGGTCCCGCGGTAGGAATCACTGATTTTCCACAAGGCCAGGCCTTGTTCTTGCACACTGCCTATCCACGTTCTACTCATTGGATGGTGCTACATGCCTGAACATTGAAAGACGCTGCTGTAATCCCATCTCCCTGTCTTCTTAAAATTGTGCAATAAGGTATTTTGGGAGCAGTCGCTGAATATCATCTGGACCTGCTCTTTTCACAAAGTGGGGCCAGCTTTTACAGCAGGTGACTCAGGGTGATGTCTGATTGAATTTTGAGTATCTCCAAGGGTGGAGATGCCACAGCCTCTCTTCACAACCAGTTTCTGTGTGAGACTAACCATCTTCTGAACTTTTTTTTTCTCCTAATACCTAATTGTAATTTCTCATGTTTCAATTTGTGTCCGCTGCCTTTGACCTGTCTCTGGGCAACTGTCTTTTAATCCAGTCTGTTAAATTCTCTTAATTCATTAAAGTAACAAGTTAATGACCGGAAGAATAAGCAATTTACAAATTACCTGTAATGGAGATCTGTTCCAAACACACCTTTGAATCAATAGTCAATGGCAAAGACAACTGTATAATATGTAATAAGACTTTGTTTTATTCAAATGGAGAATGGATATTCCAATTTAAGGATTGTGGCATGAAAATTTTGAAAATAATAGGCAGTTGGTGGTTCTTCTATAGCTCTTAACTGATCAGGCATATACCAGTGGGCTGCTTTAGAGGCAAAGGTGAATGTGATGACCTCAAGAGCTGGATTTACAACTGCACCTGCAGTTTGCCAGGGAGGTGTCACATTCTAAAGAAACTGAATAATGAATCCAACTTGCAAGCCCTACTGATAGAGGGTCTGATAAATATGAAACCTTAACTACTCAGGGAGTATTTCTCTGTGCTTATTCTCTGCTTTGGGATGATTTTTTTTTCCTCTTTTTTTCCCCAACAGAAAGCAAGTGGTAGTTTTTACTCACAAAAAGGGAAAAAGGGAACCTGTTTTAATAACGCCAAGCTGTTTCTCTTTAAAGCTTATTTCAGAGTGTATACATCAAGAACTTGAAATTAATCAGGAGGAGAGTTGTGAGGAAGATGTACACAAGCCAAACCATGAGAAACTGCCATACACTATGCAGTATGTTAGGGGGAATCTTGCTCCTAATCATTGATTATTTCAGCTGTACAAAGAAAGTTGTTGCAGAGGGCTAAACCTCTGACACAGAGTGTGAAGAGCATCAAGGATCATTTCAAATCGCTAAACAGCAAAGAGCTTATTTTTTATGCTTTGGTTTGGGTCTTCGCAGTTTGAGGTGAAGGTGAAATGCTGGCCCAGTGATGTCAAAGTCAAACTTTTAACCACTTTGAGAAGTCTCTCCAGTCACACAGCCTGCACAGTATGACAGAGCTGCAGTGAAACTCTACCACTAGGACCAAAATGTAAGAGCTGGCAGAGAAGCTCATCTTTTATAAGCTGCACTGATTATTCCTTTATATCATGAGTACCTTGAAAATCCAAGTTACTCAAGCTCTCTTGCTGCAGCAATATTGTAAACAGGAAAGAAGATAAAATTACAAAAAGAATGTTCATTTTATCCAGAATTTGTAATTTCTTTTAGTCGATTTCTGTTTAGCTAAGAAGTTGAATAGGGCTTTAAGATATTAAGAGTATTGCTTAAAAATAAGCAGTTCAGACCTATTGAGGTGATTATTTTTCTGTATAGCAAAAGATATAGCTGTTTGGGGGATTTTGTGTCTTTCAACTACTTCAGTTATTGGGTGAGAGGACAATGAGTTAAGCATTCATTATGAGTTAAGAGGCTGGAAGGAAGAGGAATTGTTATATTCTCCTAGAAGTTTACCTAACATTTTTGTAGATATATAGGTTCTTCCCCAACCCCTTGACATCACCCAGGTCCCCCCAGATTCTTCAGATTTCCTAAAATCCCTAAGATTTTCTTTCCCCAGTGTGTTAGGACTTTATAGGAATGCTTGGCCCATAGTCTGCATTAGATTTAACAACTGGAATGTTATGCTTTACATGCCTGTTCCTAGGGATTGAGCAGCCTGTTTACTGAGATGATATAAGTGATCCCAGTGGTTTTTATTGGCAGTGGAAGGCACACTGAATATTCAAAGCAAACAGAATTTATTTTAAAGAATACAAAAAAGTAACCGCTGTGAAACTTGTGAGACTTGAAAAATTTCTGAACATTTTTTTTGCTCTGTAATTTGCTTTTCAGGTCTAAACCTTTCTCAATGACCCAATACATATCTTCTACTTTGATAAATCTCAAGGATCTACAATAGGTTTTTTCAAGAGAGCGAAGATGCTTATTTTGATGTTATAGTTAAGTTAGCCACCTTTCCTTTTACAGTGAAAGAATAATAATTTATGTTAATATTATCCTATTTTCTTTTGGGGCTTGACATAACCTTCCCTCTTATTAACATGAGCCTTCCGGAAATTCCATCTTCTGAAACTGAGAGAGCTGTAAGAAAGAGATGAAATTTCAAATCATTATTTATATTCCTTAGGTAGAGCATTGAAGCATATTCTGCTAGCATACACTTTTTTTTTGGTTGAAAACTGATAGTAATATGACTGCAGCCCATCTGTTGGATTGTTCCAAATGACAAAACAGAGATGAAGTATCTCACAAAGCCAAACCTGTGTTTGATAATTTTCAGAGTATCACCAGTGCTGACAATGCATTGGTCAGAAGCACGTATTATTAAGTCTACAATCTTGTATGTAGTGTTTATAGACATGATAGGAATGTGGTCTTGTGGAGGGTAAGACCCATATGTTTTCATTTAGATAATTTTCAGTAAGCTTTTAAATCTTGTTAAAGACCTTACTAAGCTTGGTTTTGAATGATCAGTTGGGAAACATCATATTTAAAACATTGCTCTATTAAATTCAAATCTCTTGTAGAGATCGAATCTGGTGATTATAAAGAAATAGGAGGGAGAGAATACAAGAGTTCAAATTCAAAAGGTAGAAACAAGTTCACAAAACTCATTCTGATTGTAGCCACATGAAAGAAGAGACATAATGTTGTTCAGTGTATTCATATTGTGTCCTGTGATTCCAAAGTGTTAAAACTAATGAAATTATGCTTCTTTCAAGAAAATGTTACCATCCTATGGGCAAGCCTTGCTGTGGAAATCTTTCCTTGCCTAAGAATATATTTCAAGTGTACTATTTTAGGGATGAATCCAGTAGTGAAGATACTCAGTTTATAGAATTGTTATGTCCATAAGGAGTCTGTTTGCATTTTAGTATTGTTTGAGGAAATTCTGCGGGGTGTTCATAACATGAAAACCTGGAACTTGAAGTACTTTGGACCAAGGATTTAAGTGTCTCCTTATTGTTCTGTCCACTTTTAATGACACACTTATCACTACCTATTGAATGGAATAAATAGACATATCTGAAGAACGTACTTTACAGTATCTCCAGAGATCTAAAATGACAACTGCAAAAGCATGGTGTCCCCATTATGCATGTGAAGGGAGTGCCAAGGTCACTCAGATTAACATGTTCCAAGCAGGCAATTTCTGTTTTGTTGGTATGTCATGCTTTCCCTTTGTCACAAAGTCTGTCCAAAGAGGGCAAAGAAGTGTTGGATCCATGACTTCAATATTCTTTGAGAAAACTCTCAGATTTAAAGTTTCTGCCGTTCAAAGAAGCTTCTTTTCCCTATTCCAGTCATTACAAAAAGTTCTGGTGTTTCCTTCAAAACAAGTTGTAATTGCAGGTCTTGCTTTTTGCAGTTGATAGTAACGGATAATTTTGGATTTTTGAGGAAAGAATGGAGCATCTATTTTAGGTAGCTAAATTAATAAAGGAGTGTGTATATAGTTTCTCCAAAACATGATCAAGAGCATCTCCATTAGGCCTTCTGCTGTGACTCACCACTGTCTTTACTGGTGAGCAGGAAGATGATCTTCCGAATTCAGGCACTTGTGAAAGTTTTCATAAAGTAGGCAGTTTGAAAACTCTCATCTGTAGGTATTAGCTAAGCTCTTTTTATCACTGCATAAGTGTTTAATCTTCCATAAAGTATGACTTGTTCTTAGCCTTCATACACCTGCCTTTACAATCATTTCCGTGACATATCTACGCTCTCAGGTAGTTCCACTACTGGAGCTCAGTGCACCAGTGGAGATTATTTCTATGAGGAACATCTATTGAATCTGATTCTGTATTTTCTTTCTATAACTCAGTCTTTCCTTGTGTTATGCATGCATGTCAGTTCTCTCTTGCACATCCCTCTTAATGAGGTCCCTGTCTTTTTTTTATTGTTTATTTGTTTGTTTGTTTGTTTGGGGTTTTTTTTTTACACTTCAGTCTTCCTGTGGGTCTTGCACAAATAATATGTATAAGGAGAAAGAAATAATGTGGTAAGGGATAACTTACCACCTTTTCCTGCTCTGCCCTGCTTTATTTGTAACTATTTAATTGATCTTGTATTTTATAAAACTCTGCTGCATTTTTAACTTTGAATTAGAATCAAATTAAAATTTGGGTTGTTTTTATCTGTATTTGCAATGTTAGTGCCTATTGTTACAGGATGTCTTAACAGTCCAGAGTTTTTGGTGTTCAATGTTTTAGGAGATAAAACCATTTTTTATTTTCATGAATGCCATTCTTCTCTAACCTGCACTCCAAAATGAAATGAGTTTAGTGGTCTGAATCCTGACCCCAGTCTGCATTACAAAACCACCCAACAGACACAAAACTGGTGGTTTCTGCCTGGGGACACTCAGACCCAGTAGGCATGGAGGCACAATTACCTCACACCCCAGGGAGTGTTTTTTGTAGGTGAAGATTGAGGTCATTCATCAGGCAATAGGGAAAAGCATCTCTTGTGAAACTGGTCTCTGCATTAGCCAGGGAGAGCATTTCCCAGTGCTGCTGCTGCCTCATTGCCCCCTCTGGTTAAGAGGTTTTATAATCTGTGATCTATCTCTTAGACTATCTCAGTTACGTGTGCCCTTTACTTTGTAGTAGGATATGTAAGCAAAGATTTGCATTTCAGGGTGATGTTTTTAGCAGGTTATTTGTTGGAAACAATGCCTTAATATAAGTAAATTCTTGGTTCTGCTACAATTAGTAAGTGTTTTGCCTTTTGTTGGAAAGCTGGGACATATGGTAATATACTAATTTATGTTCCTTAGTGCATTGTTGACTGTATCACCTCTTCATTAAGATGTTTTCCTAAGAGTTACTTAGATACTGAAGCTGAGAGACCTTAAGTGTCTGTCATCTTTGTGCGAAATGGATTAAAACAAAAAATGCCCATCACTTCTTGGTAGATCAGTGCTCAATTTCAGCTGGGTCATACCAGGTTAACAAGCCAAAGTATCAGGTTTCGTTTTGTGGGGTTTTTTCTTTTAGTTAAAAGAAAAAAAAAAAAAAAAGGTTTGGTTTTGTTCATACTGTTAGCTATTTCAGATCAAAACTCTGGGAGAACCTTTTTGTTTTGGAGAACAGAAACACAATTCAGATAATTTCATACCTGTATTAAATTAACCAAAAGTGAAAACTCAAATTAGGGTTAGGGTTAGGGTTCCTTATCTGCTGTATGAAGAAGCCTTAAACTTACTGAATGGGGAAAATGGCTTAACAAAAGAGATTAATAAAGGGCTATCTGTCTGAATCTGCAAAGATCTTAAAAAACTGCCTGGTAAGTGACAGGTTTCCCACTGGTTTCACCTCAGCTTGTCCAACTATGGTCATTTACCCTCTACTCCATTAGTAACTGCCCTGTCACTGAAGACTAATGAAGGGTATATTGTAGATTTGTACTATCTGATACTGGTAGTGTCTCATTAACATCCAGCATAGATTGTATAAAGAGATTTCAATGTTGCCATCACTCTAGAGCTCGTTCCTGGAAGTCAGTCATCAGCCAGAGGGGACATAGGTAGAATATTTCTTTGGGTCGGGTCCATGAAGGAGGTTGCTCTAAAAGTCCATTCCCCTTACTTTTTGTAACATTGTCAGTATAAACAGGGAATTTTTTTTTCAAAAACTGACATAGGCAAAACCCCTGGATTGGAGAGAGAATGTAGAGGGAGGAGCATCCCTCTGGGATGGGAACTGGTGGGAAAAAATTCCTCGGAGTCCAGGAGCTTTGCCAGAACATCCAAAAAACCAGCCTGTCCCCACCAAGCAAAAAGAGTGAGCTTCCTTCTGCCTGCAAACTGAGGTGGTTGCATCACGGCTCTTACCTTCAGCTTACTTTTTCCAGGTTTTTTTTTTTTTTTTTTTTTTTTTTTTTCTGCTGTAACTGCCAGGAAAAGTATTAATATATTTTTTAAATACTCTGAAAGCTTAGACTTGAGCATTGATTGTGGTATAGGCCACAAGTTCATCATAAAGATAACTGAGAAATACTGGAGTGGGGAGAGAAAAAGGACTAAGCCCACCAGTATGCCTGAGTTTATTATTATACTTTGAAGAATATGTCAGCTGGAGATGTCAGGTTTCTTTAGGATACCTCCACCCTTTGCTCTGACACTTCACACCTCTGTCCAAAAGCAACAGCTCTGGTACACCATGGTCAGGTGGGGTTGGTAGTCTCATTTGATAGCAGATATTTCCAGTTTTCTCTGAACTTTGATGTGTGTTCAAATTGCCCAACTTTGGCTGTTGTTTAAAGTTTGGGGGGGTTTTGATACATTTTTTTGCTGTTATGCTATCTGTCTAGCTTATTATTTTTTTAAAATATATTTTGGGCAATTATAACCAAATTGAAGTGTGTCAAATATGTTAAGCCCAAGTGAATGTTGTGAAAATTGGCAGCTGTGGAGATAAGAGTGCCTGATAATGTTCCCACTGTGGGGAGACTTACGCCTTACTTCACATGGGAAAATAATCTCAGGGAACACTAGTCTTTTTGTTCTGCTATTTATGGAACTACTTATTTATTCTTGGAAATCCTTTGAGGATACTTTTGTATTCTGAGTATCTACTCTGTACAGAAGTGTCTAGATCATCTGTGACAAGTCATGTATTGCTTTGTTTGGTTGTGCATGATCAGAGCATGTTCTGGTTCCCCTAGTAAAATTAGTGGGGTTTTATTTCTTTCTCTCCCTAAGATTTCTTTCGACCTAGCAGAATATACAGCTGACGTTGATGGGGTTGGCACTTTACGGCTCCTAGATGCTATTAAGACCTGTGGCCTTATCAACTCTGTGAAGTTCTACCAAGCCTCCACCAGTGAACTTTTTGGAAAAGTGCAAGAAATCCCACAAAAGGAGACCACCCCTTTTTACCCAAGATCGCCTTACGGTGAGGATTGCTGATGGTGTGTGTGTGCACAGTTCTCTGTCTGTTCTCCCTGCTCATGTCTCAGGGCTGAAGTCATTTATGTGTGAGATTAGAATGATGATAGAGCTCAAGTGACTAGACATGTTGAGAGGCATACCTTTATGAATTACTGTATAAAAAGTATTTGCTACCATTGCCTGGGGGTTGGAAATTAGCATCTCACTTCACAAGACCTTGTTCATTCAGCTCAGAGGTGAAGAGCTCTTGAAGGGGGAGGCGGCAGGGAGGGGTGGCTGGAAGAGGCAGGATGACTCTACCTTCACAAAGGGTTGTGAGGTACTGTTGGAGTGATAAGGCTTCATATTTTTTGTTGCCTAAATGAAAAACTCCCAAGAGCTCACTTCTTCCTTCATGAGATCGCATGAAATTTGAAACACTTATTAAAGCAATGGGCATGGAGGACTTTGGTGATAAAGTTTCAAATCAATTTAAGTGTTAAGGCACCAGATTTTCACTTTTATTCCTTCAAAGTAATTTTTTTTGCTGTTTTTTTTATTAGCAGAGGTCACCACAGTGGTGTATTTCACACGCTCTGTGTTAATTATATTGTAAAAGAAAAAGTGCTGTGCTTGAGTGTGCATAAGAAACAAGTGAGAAGGTGCCCTAATGCTTTCTGGCCAGCTCAGAGGCTACACAGAAGATGAGTATTTTCCCTGTCAGCCTCTGTTTATTGGGCTGGATTTTTTTTTCCGTTTAAAATTTGACACATAGAGGGAATTAATCAAATTCTAAAGCACTCTGCTGTTGAAATGTGGACTGCACCCTGCATGTGAAGTAGATGTGTATGTGTGTGTATGTCTGAGCTGTGTACAAGCCGAGCGGATATACAATAACGCTTCAAAATTATTTTTGTAGGGGCAGCAAAACTGTATGCCTACTGGATTGTGGTGAACTTCAGAGAAGCCTACAATCTCTTTGCTGTCAACGGCATCCTCTTCAATCATGAAAGCCCCAGGAGAGGTTAGAAAATCCATGTGAACCTCCTCCCAACTTTGCATACATCTGATCAGAAAACTGGAACAACGTATCCACAGGTTTCATTTAAAACTTGCCAGAATTCCGAAGGGATGGTGTCATGACTTGTAGCCTACTCATGGCATTTAATGTAGCCCTTCTGGCAGAGCCTACGGAACAGCAGCTTTCCCTTTCGAGCATCATATTCCATTTTGTAGCCCTCTGATGCTGAAGGGAGCCTTGTGTGCCTAATTTTGTGTACTAAAAGAGAGATACTGCAATAACATAACATCCCTGCATTCTCTTTCCCTCTTGATAATAAGTTAAGGTGAAAATGTTAAAAAGATACATTAAAAAAGGCAAGTTTTCTAAAGGTTTAGTTGGGCGACTATATAAACAGATGCAATTTCAGGTGTGACATATGCTCAAGATTTTTGTTTGCATATAAGTGTCAAATTGAGAGACAGAAATAATAGATGCTCTAAATTCAAAAGACTAATGAGTACAGCCTGGTGTATTTTGAAAAAAATTTGAATTATAGCCCATACCTTCTGACAAGACGGCTTTTAACACATGGCTTTAAAATGCCTTTCAGTTTAATCCTCAATAGCAATGCAGCTTAAATTCCACTTAATCATCCCTTTTCCGCTTACAGTACTTTATGAACAATTAATGCTGGTATTTTGAGTAAGAGTCCATGGTTGATTATAAGTCTCTTTTACAATGACAGTTTTCCTCTGCCTTTTAAGTACTGTGACTGTAGAAAACACTCTAAAATTAAACTTTTATATTAACACAGAAAACTGGATTCTCAGTGCAGAAGCCTTCTGTTGTGGTCTGTTTCTAAATGAAAAATAAATTCAAGTTTTACAGGAATGCAATTATATAAATTATAGCCTGGCACAAAATTTTAATTATACTTACAAATGTAAAATAGACCATAATTGTAACTCTGCTTAAAAGCAGGGGTGGAGGTGGGGGGGAAGAAAAAAAAGAAGAGAAAAAAGGAGTTGATGTCAATAGGATTTAAATGTTGATTTCAGTCTTTGGAAGTCACAGCTGTGAAACCTCATCATACACTGGGTAGGCAGCATTTACAGTAAATGGTGCATCAAATATTTGGTGGTAGAAGCTGGTGCATCATTTTACTGAAGCAAATGACAGCACAAGTTCAAAATTAAAAGAGAATCACATTTACTACATTGTTTCATTTAGAAGCCCTAATACTTTGCTTTCTATTAAAGAGTCTACCAAGGTATATTCTTAGTGTGCTGAAAACTGATGTCCAAATTGCTCGGAGTTATTACTGTGTAATTAAAACATTCTGACCAACATAAAGAGTGAGAGAATATGCAATAACTAATATTTGCTTGGCATGATTTCTAGTAACACTAAGGAGCTACAAGGCAAGATGTAAATTATGCAAACTCATTTGCCATTTGTGCTGCTCCTCTGTAGAATTCTACCATTTTGAAGGAGGAAAACTTCAGCTAAAACTCATTGCTATTTTGATCCCTCTGACATTTGTTCCTGCTGTGACACTGCTGCAATGGAGTTACCAATCCAAAGTCCTTTTCAACACATTTAATGTCCCCACGGAGAACCCAAGTTTGTGCTTTGAAGCCTCAGGACGTACTTTTCACTGTGTGTATGTGCTGGGTGCCATTTTAAGCCCCTTATGCTGTGAACAGGAATCTTGTCCTAGAAATGCTCCATTTGCCTTAGCAGGAGTACATGCCATGAAAGCGACTGTAACCACAGGCTAGTGCCATTTGCATAGTGTTTTTGTGGTAGAAAGTCTGAAAAACTGTACAGGTAAGAAAGTGGAAGAAAAGTAGTTTTGAGATTGTTTCTTGATAGCCATTCATCACTTTCCTGATACTTTTGAAGCCTAGAAAGGCACTTTGGGAGAAAAAGAGGATTTAAGTGCAATTTCTAATTCCTATGCAGAGAGGAAATTTTAAAATGCCTTATGGTTTGGCCTTTTTTTATTCTACCGATTTCAGAGATTGGGTATACTTAAATAAACCAACACATATTATCTTCCAGTATTACATACCATTATTCCAATTGGTTTAGCGTTACACTGAATGGATCAAATACAACATCCCATTGATGGTGACACTACGTGCATCTCATCTACACAAAACCTAATGCCCAGGAGTCAGAGAAGAGCAGAATTTTGTGGTAGTGTTGCTTGCTGAGGTGCAGAGTTGATCAAAGGACATGGAACTGATGCAGCAGGTGCAGAAGAGGGCCAATGAAGTTCATAAGAGGACTGGAGCATCACCCTTATGAAGATAGGCTGGGAAAGTTGGGCCTGGAGAAGAGAAGGTTGCATGGAGATCTCCTAGCAACTTTCAGGTATCTGAAGGGGACCTACAGGGAAGCCAGAGAAGGACTCTTCATCAGGAACTGTCGCGCGTCGATGCAGGAAAAAGAAAATGGACTCGTGGGTTTTTATGACAGAGTTGAGGTCGAGGAGAAGAATCCATTTATTGAGGGGGAGCTCCCTCCTTATATAGAGGGAGCTGGGAAGGTTCTGGAACTGGAGGTTGGAACTTGACATAAAAGGGAAAAGTAGGCAGGGACTTTACAAACTTGGAAATGGGGACAATACCTTATAGGGAAAATGTGTGAGGAGAAATTACCAAATAAAAAAAGTGCTGCACTGCACCTAACATTAACCAGTCAGGAATTAGAAATAAACTTGGGGTAAAACTGAGGGAAAATTTTTTATAAAGTGGGGTACAAAATACATGAAATGCATGCATTGACAATCTGCTAACAAAGGGTATAACTGGTGAATCCATGTAAAGTGTCTTTTCTATAGTTCTTAATTAAATGTCAGTCCATGGTCCTTGCAAGAGGAAAATCCTTTTTCCACTTATCAAATGACTCTTCGGAGCTCTGACGACTTCCCACAAGGAACTGTAGTGACAGGACAAGGAGTAATGGGTACAAATTGAAAGGGGGGAAGTTTAGATATTAAGAAGAAATGATTATTTGATATTAAGAAGAGGATGGTTAGACATGGAACAGGTTACCCAGGGAAGTTAAGGATGCTCCAAACTTGGCAGTGTTCAAAGCCAGGTTGGAAAAGACCTTGAGCAACCTGGTCTAGGGGGAGGTGTTCACGGCAAGAGGGATTAAAACTAGATGATCTTTAAGGTCCATTTCAACCCTTTTACATTCTGTGATTCGATGATCAGTCCTGGCAAACAGTGCATATCTAAAGTGTTGTTCTAATCATGCTTCTGAAAATTTCTGTAGGCTTCCTATAGTGAATGTATGTATAGGGAAATATTGTGAAGAGACAAACCCCAGTATTTCTTGTAGGCAGGGATCCATGAGTCATGCTATATTGTAAGGCACTGTTAAGGATAAACAGAATGCATTTTTCATACCTGGCAGGCTGAATTGTGGACTGTGATCAAATACAGAATTATTTGTATTTGAAGTACCAGTGCTCATGGTGAAGGATGGTGAATTGCAGTTGTCTGCCAAGTGGCTTTTAGCAGCTGGTCACTGATGTTGAATTGAATAGACAATTGTAAAGAGTTTGCTTCTTGATCTGTATTGTAGATGAGTGGTTTAGAGTCGCTCAAAGAATCACCCTCAAAGCTATTAACAAAAATAGTTTTAATATGAATTTATAAAAGTGTGACTTAACAAAGTTTGATGGCAAGATTCACTCTTACTTACTTCATGGGTGAAAAAAAACGAAGGAAAATTGAATTAGAATCAGTTTAGAATGATTTGCACAGAAACCAAAAGCACTGAAGTGTAAGGGAGACCCACTGAGTCATGATGTTCGGGGTGCACCTCCTTGCTTTCTAAACTCCTCGTGGAACTTAAGTGCAGGTGGTTCCAATCTTAGTCTCAGACATGTACAATAGTTTAAAGGAATTAATTCTTTCATTTATTCATTAGTGTTAATGAATTAGCATGCTCTGCAACTTCCTGAGCACCTGTTATGAATAAGGGATCTCTCCACCTTGGATAATGAATGATCCCTCAGTCCCAGGCAAGGAATCTCAAACCTTGAGATGGGTCCCAGATAAGTCCAGTTTCAACTTAGAGAGAACTCAAACGGGACTTATCCAAAGATCTGTCATGAGTAGAAAGGTCTCTCTGGCTCAAGGGGCAACCTTGAGAGGCGTCCTAACTCAAGGAGAGCACTGCCACATTGCCTAGCAGGGAGACCTCAAAGAAGGCTCATTTAGGCTCTCATCTTTATGGGATAAAGTGGTTGGCTTGTAGTCAAATTGCATGTGATGGGAAGGGTATGCATGAGATTCTTTGTCCCCGCAACTTTCTTTGTTCCTTGATAACTGAATCTTGGAAAAACCACCCACTATTCATGTGTTCCAAGCTCATGTGCATTGCTGCAGTGTGGGTCTCTCTGGCCCTTTGTGGGTTTCCTGGAGGAGTTCCTTACTTGGCTACAGCTGAGGCCTTTACCTCTTTTGGAGCCTGAACTGAGCTATTGCTAGTTTGGTTAAGGGGGTCAAGTGCATCTGTCACAACCCCTCTTTATATAGTGTTCTGATAGTGTACTGTAGGGGCAGCAATACACAAACCTCGTGGAAATGAGAACTGTCTAATTTCAAGAACTGCTTCCCTGTGAAAAGAGTTTAGGAATATACAGCTCTTATTTCAAAATGCTAGTTCTTCTTCTGAGCCTTCCGGTTTAAACTCGGAAAGGAGCACCAGTAGTTAATCTCATGTAGCCTGTATAATAATAGGGAAGTCTACATAGAGTTCATAAGGATAAAGAGTGCTTAAGTCTAATATGAGAGGTTTCATATTCCTCAAAATCACAAAGGCTTGAAAGAAGTCCTGGCTTTGAGAACATTTGGTTTTCTACTTTTATCTGGCTCTATGAGAGAAAGACTGTAATAGGAGTAGTTCCTAAGATGTGATGCTGTACTGTAAAGCTGAGCACTTAAGTTTGCTGTGTGGGCTTTCTTTTAAGTATGATGTTTCATGTGTTGACAGTCAGAGTGACTTTATGAAAACACCAGTGATAAATTCCAGGTTGGCTGAGCCCACTGCCTGAGCCTTACATCTTAATTTGGGAATAGCACAGCGTTATTAAATTGCACAAGTACTTGTGTCCATACTCAAGAGATACATGTGTATGTAACAGCAGAAACTATTATCTAAAATTTCATATGAAGAAAAATTAGTGGCTATGTTAGACTAATCTTAATAAAATATACATCTACTTTGAGCCTTTCTGTAGTATTTTCCTTTCTATTATTTTCTTTGTATTATACATACTGCCTTACATTTGATTTCCCTTGCATTTCACTTAGTCACTTCTACAGTTTTGTAAGATGAAATAGTCACTTTTTGACCAGTACATACTTTTCAGCTCACATAAATCAACACAGCTGCACTGAAGTGAATAGGGTCATGTTGATTTATGCCAGCTGAGGGTCTGGCATAGTACTTTCAGTAATGGTCTGGTAATGTAAGATAAGCATGACTTGCTTCCTTTGGGGAAAAGACCTGTATTAGCAGTATACCTTGCTAAAGCTGATTTCTTCAGTTACTTTCATCAATTTTATCCAAGTATAGCTAAAGTGTTTCCTGATTTATGATAATGCCAAGGTGAGTGAGATCTTCCATTTCTGAAGGTTATTAATTGTCTAAGTGTCATAGGAGCTGAAAAGCAAAATGCTCTACAGTAGTAGTAAGCTACAAGGTGGCCTCTGTTTCCAAAAACGAGCAAACAAAAATAAGTCTTAAAAACTTTTCCAGAATGATGCTTCCGCACCCCACTCCTCCTCCCCTGACTCCCCAAGACAGCATTATGGGATACCAAATGGGGAACTTGGTGGCCACCTAGTTTCTGGTGGAGGCTGAACATGTCTTCCAGTATTATCAGTGTGGAAATGTCTGCCCTATAGCAATATTTGAAAGATACTTCTGTTCAGTGAGATGACGGGTTTGACAGTGAAAGAGTGAGGCAATTAGCAACTCTAGTTTTCAGGAAAGCTGGGGCTTGATCCAAACCTTTTTTTACTTAATTGGAAAGGTTCCTATTCTTTTGCTGGGCTCTGGAGCTCACTATTACCTTCTCTTCTGAGTGAGAAAGCAAACTACTTGTTGACAGTGTCATTTGTTTCTTCCCAGACAAGCCCTTACTGTTTCTCCTCCTCAGTTCTGTGTAAGAGGTTTTCTCAGGTTTACAAGATGTGCCTTTGGATGTCTGAGATAACTTTCTGATTTGGTTAACCACTTCATTGCTTGCCTCAACTGATCTTAATCTGCCAATATGTACAAACATGTACAGCACGTTTCCTGACACAATGCAACAGAAGTTTTGTTTGTTTTTGTTGCTTTTTTTTCCCCTAAGTAATACTTTGCCTCCACACATGACATCATTGCGTAGATCATTCAGTAGGGAATTTTTGTTTGTCTGATACCAACCCTGGTAAAGCAGTTGTCATCAAACCATTGCTGTATAGCCAGAGGGGAAGGATACAACTGCTCATTTCTGTGATCTCTTTCAGCCGGGGAGGAAATGGCTAGGTGTTAGATTGCAGGCTGAGTGTTGTCAAAGTACATGTAGTAATATTAAAATGAAAAGAAATCATGATTTAAAGAGAATGGGGAGTGTTCTTTGCTTTTATTGTTCATCTGGATCTCAGGTTTGCCATGGGGAAGGAGGGAGGAGTTTCCCCTACTGATTGTCAATATGTCTGGGTATCTTTTGAATTTATGTTTTTTGTTGTTACCTTTTTTTTAATCACCTTTCAGTCTCCCTTTTGCCTCTATTTCATTGAGAAGGCAGAAGCAGATGGTGACATCTGCTACTGACTTTCACAAAAAATCCATACAATCCCTACTGTAACAGCTGTTCTTCTGCATCTACTATATAGAGATGTAGATCTGCCAGATTCCTCTTTCTCATTTCTGTGGTTGAGGAGACTAATTGCTAGTCTCCTGACACACTTTCTGTGTAAGAGAAGTTTGGTCAACCTAGTACCATTGGAAACACTAAGGACCTTTGCTGGTGGGGTTTTTTTGTAAATTACGTAAGTGTGTACAATTTTCAGTGCAGAGCTACATCTCTTCAATTTAATACAAAATTTCCCAACCCGTGAATATTTCTGAATAGCAAAAGTCAGTGGAGTGTTACTTGTGCCTTTCTTACTCCTTGCTGGATGAGAAGAATGCAGGCTGGCTAGTATCATCAAGGATCATCTGCCTAGCATATTGAAAACTTGATGGCAAGGTACCATGGCCAATGTAAAAGGAGTTACTGAGACAGTTGTGTGCAATAGAGCAGCCAAGATCATTTCATGCTTTTTAGTTTGCATGTTTCAACAGAGAAAGCATGCAGTGTCCTGAAGACATGCATTCCTACTGGCTTTTTCTCCCTGCTGCGAGACTGATCCTGCCAAGTGATCCATGCAGGTGTTTCCTTATCTACACACGCAGTCAAATGTCAGCGGGGATAAATGTGGGCATTAGGGTCTACTTGCACAGAGGGATTTGCAGTAATATCGACTGTAATAATAGAAAATTGCCAGGTAATACTTTTCTGCTATTTTACCTAAGTACATGAGTTTTCCCCTTGAAAAAAATCCTCTGTTACAAACTAAGTGAATTCAGTTAATTATGATGATGCTGAACCTGCTACTGACCAATTACTACAAATCAGAGCAGAGCACATCACAATATATGGAGATTTTTGTCTGATTCTTACGTTGCTAATAAGCCATATTAGCCTTATACTTCTAATGTCACTTTCCTATTGCTAGCCAATACTGATAAAGTATTGGCTATACTTCCTTATGATAAAGTATTGGCTATACTTCCTTATGATAAAGGAAGGCAGTGCAATCACACCAGAAAGTGGGGTTGTCTCCATGAGCTTGTGTTTTAAAAGCAGTACCAGACATCTGAAATAAGAACTAAAGGCTGAGACTATTTTTGCATGCCCTTAGCTTTGGGCATCCAGGTAATCCAGGTCAGCACCATGGAACTATGGGAACAAAACACTCATGTGTGTGAACTGAAGAAGGATATAAAAAGATATTTTTCTAAAGTGAGTCATTGATGAAGAAAGATGCTGTGTCAAACTGTCTAATTACTGAAATCTTTTTGTTTCAGTCTTTGCAACAATAGTTTGTGGTAATATTTACCATCTTTTTATTTTCTTCTTTTTTTTTTTTTTCTTTTTAAACTCAAAGTAGTCCTTATTCTACACTTCTCTATCTGATGCGCTTTTCTGGGATCTATTACCAGTTTATCTAGGTAGTTATGGATATAGCTTGTACAAAAGCTAAGTAATTTCTTACCTGTGGGTTTAGATTTTTTGGAACAGCTGCATTCACAACCCAGATCACTCCTTGAGCAAATTATTATCTTATCAGATGCATCGTCTTGTCATTAAATCATGCTCTCTTGTGGCTTAAACTGTGTTGAGAAGAAGGTAGATTACAGGTTTTGCTATTTTCCTTGATTGACTTAAACTTCTTTTTAATCAAAGAAAAAAAAAAAGGCAGAGCATCCCCACAATTTACAAAATTTCAAAACTATTAAATTTAGAAAACCTTACCATGTAATTCTTTACATTTCTCAAGTTATATTACCATATATCAGTGTTACTTTCTTAAACTAAAATTTTCAGGGTTTTTTTCTCTTATGAAATATCGACCCAAAACTTTGAAATAAAGTGCTGTGGAAATTACTAAAGTCAGCAATGGGAAATGGAGAGGCATAGCATGTTACTCACCTGTAGTGTTCTTATGTTTTCATTAATGCACAAATCTGTAGCAAAATTTTTAGAAATAATGTCGTTTAGGTGCCTGTTTCCGTATTTTTTCCCCTTAGTTACATTTATTTTTCTCCAAGCAAAACACGATAAAAAATGTGGCCATTCTGCTCTTCTTGCACATGTATAAATGAGAACATGAAGTGAAATAGCGGCAAGAATTACGGGGTGCATTTTACAAATACCTTGCATTTTAAAAGGCAATAAGCAGTGAATGCAGAGTTTGCAGGAAGTCAGAAGAACGAAAGTGATTTTAGCCAGAAGTCTTTTTAGCTGAATTATCCCATTTCCCTTTCTGGAACATGAAGGGAAGTATAACGGACAATAATATAGATACAGAGTGGTCATCTCAGACCGCAATAGCTGATGCTTAAGAGACCATACATGAAAGATTCCCCCCAGTCCACTGCTTGCCCAGTCCAGGGCTCTGTAGGAACCCAGTCCAAGCTGCTGCACTTGAGATCCTCTCTGAAGGAAACTTTAACTGGGGAATAACACCTGCTCTGAATACATGGTTAAGTCACAGTTTGGTGGTACTCAGAGCCTAGGGCAAGAGAGCATACTGTGGGATACAGTTTACCTGGATGAGGACACTCAGTCAACCACTTGTGTATCTTGGTTCTGTCAAGAAATTCCTTGAGCCATTTTTTCTTGCAGTTGCATCTACACAATTCTTTTGCTCTGTTGTGTTTCACTAAGATTTCCTCCTGCATTTTGCTCTCAAATTTAAATACCATTGGATTCTGAAATAAAGGCAGGAAAGGAAATTAAAAAAAATCACATGAAGAGCAAAGATCAGGTCATTATTGCAAGAGATGTTGCATAAATGAATCCATCTTATGCTGTTAATATTCTGTAAGTAATGAATCTTTAGTATTTCAGTCATTGTTACTGTATTATTTCCTAACCTTCTGAAGACTGTGATTATTCATATAAATTCTCTCAAATATATAAATTTCTTGTGTGATATACTAGTGTACTGCTTTGTCTTCTTCCTATCCAACATCAGTGGTGCCAGTGTTCCCCTGAGAGTATGAGGTAAAAACCATTAGAAATTGCTTATGGGCTGTCTTCAGAGTCCTGGGTATCATTGCAGAGTTGTTATTAAGTATGTGAAACTCGTATAACTCTGTATGAGGCCTTATTCCACAACCCTCAAACTTTGGGCATCATCTACCAGGTGCAGAAACTTGAAGGCCTGGTCATACACATATCTTTTATGCATACAGTGACTACCACACTTACCTGGTCCATCTTAGTATCTGAAGCCTTTTCTCAACAGTATGCATCCTGTTTTCCCTAAAACAGCTCTCCCAAAGGTTGACTCCCTATGGTTAGAGCTCTACTTGTCATGCATAATTTAAAAAAAAAATGTTTTAAAAGTAAATCCACTGAAAGTGCATGTTGTTTGAGAGTTATTTGAAATCAACCCACCAAGCCATTTCAGATATGGGAGACTGAATAGGCGAGACTCTAATTCAAAATAAACAATTCCAGCATTAGTGGTTCAAAAATCACTGCAGAAGGAAATGTCAACTAATAAATAAATTTATCAATGAAGTTATCAGGATTCATTAAAAACAATTAAATGAGAAATGCAATGTGATCAGATGTCACCTCTGATAAGGTTCATCACCTTGTGGGATTTTATAGCAGTTTTAAGAATGTAAGCTACTTTATCTGAGATCAGAGAGAAGGTTAGTGCATTTGGTCAGAGCTTGGTTTGAATTTACAGACTATTTTCCTTTACTACCTTGATTTCACTAAGTGTTTACTTACAGTTCCCAGAAACATGCATTTAAAAATGCAAACATTGCTTGTGTAGGTAGCTTGATTTCAGACCATCACATGCATTACGCACTGTTTGGTAGGCATGGAAGTTTTACATTTATGAGCATCTACTGTTTTCACTACGAAATAGCTGAAAATCTCAGCAGTGTGGCAGACTGCCAATTTGTGCCACTTTTATTCATCTCATTGCAAGTATTTTTGAACAGATTTTAACCTCTGTTACAAGGACTTACAGCAGTGTATATACTGTCAGCTGCATGTGTTTCCCCCACTGTTGATGTGTGCACACCTTGCCAACCAGGTTAAAATACTTCTTTTTTGAGGATTTGCATTTCACAGACACTTAAAATTTAATTATGAGTTCCACTTTATTGTTAGGCAACAATTGGCAAATGGAAGCAATGGCCAAAAGCATCATAATTAAACCAGACACCCCCTGCTATTTAGATGTTGCAATGTCAGTTGCATATTTTAATCTGTATTGTATCTCACCCTTACAGAATGATAGCTTTTAAAACAGACTTAGCATGTTTTTCATGAAACCCTTCAGGGTTACTCTTTGGTATGGGAAAACAACTTAAATCAGTACATGTTTTCTCTGCTTTCTCTGGATTTTTGCCCTAGGACACATAAGTTTGAGAACCACTGCTATAGAAATGCTGCAGGAATGCTGATGGATTTTTATTTTTGAAGTCCAGGCCTTGATTTCATGACATTATATGTGAATAGATTTACAATTTCTAAAGAATTATCTGGTAAAGCAACTCAGACCTTCAGTTTACTTTTTTTTTTCCTCAATTATATTAAAATCCTTACATTAAAAGAGATTTAGGGTGTTTATTCCTTTCATCAATATCCATCAATAGGTGGATTGAGAATATTTGCCAAAAGTTTACAATAAAATCCTATAGTAATCCCAGCTCTAGGCAGTGTGAATCTGGGAAAATCTAATGCTCGTTTTGGGTTTAAGACAAATCCAGATGACATGAGAAAATCATCAGTAACACTCAAATACATTTTACTTTCCGTTACTTTTTAAAACATTTCTTTTGAAACAGTGGCTTTTTTAAGTCATAAATCTTCTTGGTGCTTTCTTGCTGACACCTTTCTCTTCTCAGCCCCACCTCATGCCCATGTTCTGAGTCATTGGTGTGCATCCATTAGGGGTACTTGTGTTGCGTCGTACACTATGTGCTCTCACACTGAGTTTCTATTTGCTGCAGACTGTAAAAATAACCAACAAGGTTATTTTGTCACCGTTCTTGCACTTTTTCAAGATAAATGGAAACATTGTGCACCTCCTGAGGTCAGGAACAGTTATTAAACTTCCCAAATTTTATATCATTCTTGAAAACAGAGTAAACTGGAAATTATCCCTGGTCCTAAACGCTTTGTTGCTTCAGGCTGGCATTAGTGTTGTACTTCATTTTAAACATTTATGCTGAAGTGCCACTGCATCTTAAGTGAAGTCAGTCCTGTGACCATTACAGGCATCCGAGTTTGCAAACACTCCTTTTTTTCTTTTCCATGCTGTTTGTTTGCATAAATATTGCATGTATCTGTTATTGAAAATCAGGCCAGTAATTGCCGGTTTTAACTTGTGTTTTTCAGCAAGGATGTGTCTTCACCTTCTCAAATCCTGACCTATTGGGGGAAATGGGGAAACGGGATAGACTGGTACTATCAGTGTGATTTGCAGTTGTGCCTTATTGGGATAGGGCACCTGGTATTCATATGTTATGGACAAACCGCTCCCCTCTGTCTGGTCTAAAACTAGGCAGTGTATGTGCTTCTCCTTTTCTGAGTAGCTGTTCTGTGTCCTCGGCCATAACCTGTCCAGATACACTGCAATTTCCAGGTAATGACTTGAATCATCTGAATTCTGGTGAAAGTTATAAGTGCTTGCCATGCATCTGAGCTCTGTGGGTCTCCTTTGTACTTGGTGTGTCCTCATAGAAATGGAAGTGTTCCCTCATTTGTTGCATAGTCTCGAGTCCATTTCCTTAAATCATACGTAATGGACACCAGCTAGCTTGTGTTATGTTTGTGTTATATTTGCAACTTCAGGTATTGTGAATGAGTCCATTAACTGGTAAACTGAGCGTGTTGTACAAATAATAGGCTTTTTCTTTAAACCTGTTTGAGTTTTGCACAAAACTAAAAGAAGAAAGAAGTGCAGCACATGTACAATTGTTTTATTTTTAGGATATTTAATGGTCTGCGTAGACCGCATAATATTTGTGAAAAACAGAGAAAGATTGGTGTAACAGTAACTCTTGAGAACTTGAAAGCTTTATTTCATGTAACAACAGAAGGCAAATGCTACCTTTACTACCTAGTTCTGAAAGTTCTTGTGTTACTTAAGAACTGGCAAAAGTTTTTGTCACACTGGTGAATCCAAGATTTTTTGCCAAAATAGTGTCAGAAAAGTAACCAGTGAATAACGGGTCATTATTGAATTTTTGTTATGTCTCATGATGATGCTTTTCTTAAGAAAGAAGATGATTTTCTTAAGAAAAGCATCATAATCTTAAATTGCACTTAAAGAAGCTCTTTGTTTTGAAATTATGGGATGAAGCAATTCTGGGTTTGAGTTCATTAGTGTGCTGTAGTTATTGCACAACTTTGGTCTACTTGCAAGTAAGTTTAAGTGTTTGGTTCTACAGGTTCCTTGTGGGTTTGGTGGTGTGGTGATATCATCTGATTTACCATCACATTTATATATAGTGATAACTAGGCATCAACACCCATGAAGAAACCCACTGAGTCAACACTGAATGTTCATTTTTTCCAAAATGATGCATGTGTGTGAGTACATGGATGATGCTTGAAAATGGCTGCCTGTACAGGAAAGTCTGATGAAAGGATTAGTATGTTCAGTAAAATTTGCTATAAAAGCAGAATAAATCAAAATTGTCCAAATTGATAATGCGCATGAGGGTTCAGTCAAACTCAATGTTGTTTCTACTGGTTAAAATTAGATAGTATCATATTTAATACTAATATTTATTAATATTTAATACAAAAGGCTTGGGATTTAATTAAAACAATCTGAAAGATTTAACACTTTTAAAAATATACTTTTCCTCCAGGCTACTAAGATGAGAAAAATTAGATCATTAATCCTTAATGGATTAACATAAATGTTTCTTATTTTCTGTAGCCTGTCTGGAAATACCTGCACAGCCTCATGATGCAGTAAGTTCTTTTTGAATGTTTCTGCCTTTTATTAAACAGAATGTTATACTCATGATCATGCAAATACTTACAGAGGCATTTTGATGCTAATGATATTCAAGTTTGGTTCTTTTGATTTTTAAAAGAAAATTATCACGGGTAAGAATGAAATCTCACTTGCCTTTATCAGATTTTCAAACCTTACATTTCGTGACAAGACCATTCAGGTTTTTCAAAGCCTTGGGATCTTATGCATTTTAAAGGTGCCTTACAGAAATCTTCCAAGACAGAATAACAACATTAATGGTTTTGATAGGACCTGATTATTCTCTGCTTCCAAAAGCAGAACTTGTCAACTATGTACTGATGTAGGTGGAAGCTACCGTGAAATGTTTGCTTAACTGTATTTCCCTTTTATTCTGAAATAATGTTTGGGGGAGACACTGCTAAGATTAATATAATTCATTTAAAAATGAAAGAAAAATTGTGTTTCCTGTACACAATTGCATTTTCTGGACTTGTGATACTTGAAAAATACCAATTAAAAAAAAAAAAGGCAATAAGCATGAAAAAGCAGTAAATTGTTAGGTTCAGATCTGATTTTTCAATAGTTGTTTATCTGCCTTGGTATTTCTGAATCAGTTCAAGCTGCAAAATGCAAAATTATTAAATGTCAATTTAAGTGATAAGGGAACTTCCTCTGGAAAATTCTCTGTTAATTACTCTGATCCAGTAATCAGGTATTTTCTCCTTGGTTCACTTCTGCATTACAGTCAACAAAGACTGGTTCAGGTAATAGTTGTGGTTCAGTTGCCATTTTGTGTATAAATAGTCTGTATAGATTTGGTATTAGGATGAAGCAGTTTGCAGAGAGTTTGTGTTTGTGTCTAGGTCCACATGATTTTGTGCCTTTGAGAAAATATGAGTTTAAAAAAAAATAAAGGGGAGTGATATAAAAATCTGAATTTTGAATCGGAATAGCCTTACCGTAAAAAATGGGTAAAGAGAGTACTTTGTCATGAACCACATGCTGTTTACTGAATTCCATTGAAACTCTTAAGAATAACTTAAGAACTACGACACAGAGACTGCAAAAGCACATGATGTCCCCTCTTCGTTAGAAAGTCCTTTCTGAAACCCCACCTGAAGACACCCGCATCCCTGTCCTTCAGGCTCAGTTCTGCTGTGGGCTTTAACATATCTGCCTCTGAGGAGGAAAGCCCCTGCTTCCTCAGGGCACTTGGAAAAAGCTTCACAAGAAAACCAGTTACTCTCGGCTCATTGTTTCTTTAGATTTCTTCGATAAGAGACCAGGTTAAATCTATTGTTGCTGGCCAATCACATGACATCAGATAAATTTGCCGCTGCTTAAATTTGAACTGAAATAGCTGTGGAAAAGATGAGGATTCCTCCTCAGATGAAACAACATGTATGTCCAAGAAAATAGTAAATAAGCTGTTAGGCTTTTTTTAGTAGATCTATCTCATACCATAATGATTGCCAAAGTGTTTACTCACAGGTGCAAAATACTTAGAGAGTCTCCTTAATCTCCAATTATTATTGCCCTCTCATCTTGACCTCCCTTGAAGTGTTTTATAAACAATTTAAAGAATAAATGAAGTATTAGAAACAGTTATTATAGAGCAGGCAAAGTTATTTGCTTTCCTTGAGTGAAGGGATATAATTTATAAAGGACTGATTACACTCATCTGTTTTCTGGGTAGCCTGTAAGTTTACTTTACCATGGCAAGGCAGAATAACAGAGAAATTGTGTCATGGGAGCCAAGTAAGGTATTGTAGCAGTAGGAAATCCAATTGCCTTGTTTTACAGCCATTTATCTTGTCCCTTGTTTCTGTCAAATGATCATTTGAATCAAAAGCATTTAAAAGAGATTTTCTTCCTTTGCAGTAACGAGAACAACAGAGACTGTTATGCTGCAGGACATTCCTACGAGGTCTTTCCTCCTCTAACATGGCTACCTGCCAGTCCTTGTTATTGTTGAAAGTTGCTTCATTTAGTACATTTTATAAAGTGGCTCTGCCCGGTTTCGTGGCTGTCAAGAAGGTTATGAGTCAAGAAGGAGAGCGGGAGTGGGGAGCTCTGATTCACCGGAGCTTAGCAGCAGAGAAACAGTTTAAACTGAAGTAATAAGCTGCCCACTAATATTCTCAAATTTACTTTTTTTCAAGCTATATGTTTGTATCAAAAGAAAAATACCTTGGAAAGCATATTTGATCTCTTTGCCTTACTCATTTTAACACATTGCGCCTGTCTTGCTTACTAACCAGAGGCTGGTGCCAAGGTTATTTGACTCCAGCTTTCAGAACCTTAGAATGCTTCTAGGAGGAAACAGCTTAAGGATTTCAGAAGCTCACTCTGTAAGTCTGTGAGCCATTCCCACCTCTGCTATGCACTTCTGTCAAGCAGGGATCAAGTGAGATGTGAGGGTCCTGGAATCATCAAAACAACGGAGCCTGTTGGCTCCAACACAGCTGGAGCTGGGGAAAAGATGCCTGTTCCTCCTCTCTTACATGGCTTTTTTCTGTCTCTTTCCTGATCTCCCTGTGAGGCAGACAGAGTGGAGGCAGTAGAGCAGCAGGGAAGAAGAAAGGGTGACAGTGACTGTCTATTCCACATCAGAGGACAATTTTGTAGTGTCCCTTTGCAATTAGAAGAACATTTGTCAACTCTGATGTCTGCCAGCCGTAGCTCTGCAGCCCCTGGAGAAGCTTTTCTCGCTGAAGTGCCTTTGTTTTCCCACACAGATTTGAGAGAAAATGCTGCCATTTCCAAGATCAGTATTTGGGTGAGGAAATAGGGCAGGATGTTATCGTAGACACATATAGAATTATATCTTCATTTCTAGTACTTCTGGCAGAAGCAGGGAGGATGAGGGAGAGAGATATGTTAATAACAGGTGGTTGTTGTCAGCATGATATGATTCAAAAATCCTACAGTAAATCTGTATCCTACAGTAGTGTTCTTGTAGGCCTAACACCATTAGAAAATATACCTTAGCAGCTCTAAGGCACTTCTGAAATATTCCTTAGCTTTTATAGTCATCATTTTGAAAGTCAGTACGTCTGTGGGTAAAGATTGGATACTTTTATCACTGAAAGGGTGGGGGACCCTTATTCAGAAGAGTGTGATCAGAGGAAATCAGAGTTTGAGAGCTGATTCTTTGCCTGCTGCATCTGGAGCCTAGCAGGGGTGCTCTGGGGAACAAATGTAGATTTGGCTTTGGCTCAAGGGAGGTCCCTTGTCGTGAGATGACATATGAAGGTTATGCATATAAGTAACAAACCTGCACTGTACTCCCGTACTGTGCAGCATTTCACAGCCAGGAGATAAACAGACTGTAGCTGTTCTAAAATAACAGCTATGTTTTTTTCTCTGTTAATCTCTGTTTGCTGGGCTATTAGGTCCCTTTTGTTTATTCCTGCTTTGAGTCATCTCCCAGGTCCGTGTGTCCTATAAATGGGGTATGATACTTTCTGCCAGATATCACTTGTACCTGAAATCTGGGCACTGTAAACTTTCTTTTAAAACTGTCATGAATAATTGCCAGAAGGTGGTAACTACAGTATCCCAAACAAATGCATATTATGAATGGTCCTCTTTTTTAGCCTAGTTTTCCTTTAAACATGCCTGTTGGGCTTTGAGTACCTGCAGTTAAATGGTGTTGCTTTTGGCAGGGCTTGGTGAGCAAATGAGGCATAATCTCTCTGATCTCAGTAGTCTGGTCAGTCAGCCATGACATTCTCAGTGTCTTTTCTTTCTACACCCTGTCTGAACAGAGCCATAGCCCAGGCAGCTCTCAGTGGGGTTGCCAAAGATTACCATGTGCAGTGAAGCAGCAGATGGCAGGACAGTGGAAAATATGCAGTCCCAATCCCTGGGTTCATGTGGGGTTCAGGGTAAAATTTCAGCGATTTTCCCTCCCTGCTCCTCAAGCCTGTCAATAAACTGCCCTTTGAGAGACAAACTCTTCAGTGTGCATTGGGAAAGTATTTAAAGTTCAGTTTTGTCTAGTTTTGGAAGTGTGTTATAGACTGAAGCAGCAAATTTAAGAATCCTCTGGCCACAGCAGTTACAGTCTTCCCCACATTAGTGGGGGCATAAAAATTGAGGTACATATGAATACATCCTGAAAACTGTGAAATGAGGGTAAAAGGAACTTTGCAAATTTGAGTAGCTCAAAAATTTTGTAATGACTGAATGAAGGGTGCCTCCACAAACTTAAACTTGTGCCTATTTTCTGATAAAGCCCTTGTTTGCACTTTTCTCTCCACAGTTTCCCTCTTCCTTACTCCTTGCAGGGGATGGAGTTCTCACTGGAATGATTAGATGTTCAATTTCAGGATGGGAGGGAAAAGTGGAGTGGTGGGCAGAGTGCAAGAAAGGCATTCTTTGACAGCAGATCTACTCTTTTGAATAATTTCATCCCTCTTTGACTCTTCCAGGGTACTTCTGTCTCATTGTTTCAGAAATACCAAGATACTCAAACTCTTGTAAAATTTTGGCATTTTATTTCCATTTTCAGGGGGAGAAACTAAGGCATGATAAACCAAAAAAAGTCTACATTGGTTGATTGATTGGTTCATGTTCAGAATAAAACTCTTATGTATTTCCATCTTAGGGCTTGGTAACCAAACACATGGAGGAATATGTGTCAGTGACTAAATGAGAACCTTGATTTAAGTGACTTTCTAAGAACCCTTTCAGAATTTCCACAAGAAACCTAGCTTTTATTCATTTTCCTGTAGCAGCTAATCAGACTGAACTATGAATCTATAACTTCTTTTTCTGAAGTTCTTTACCTTCAGACTCCATAGGACCCTGCCTACTTCATTTCTCACAAGACAGCAACTTTTGCTCCAAGAGCGAGTCTCTTCTCTGGACAGGGGGCAATCCTGTTAGGAAAGAAGTTATAGTATGTAATTAATCTGGAGGTGTTTTGTGAAACTATATCATTGTGCATTCAAAAACAACACTGGCACACGTAATCCTAACTTTTAATGCTAGAACTTACAGCTTTGTTCCTGAGTATGTACAGAGTGTGCATATGTGCATGTGTGTTTTTCTGAGAGCATGCACAGCTACCTATGGGGATATTAAAATTATGTGAAAGGTCCCACTAAAAATACAAAGCCAGGAAATTCAGAATTGGGCTAACTTTCTGTCCTGATTTCACCCCATTGTGCTCAAGTATTGTAGGCATCTCAGAACAGCAGGTGATCTGACTGCCTCTTCTGTTCCTAGAGGAAGTGTAAACTAACTTAAATGGGAAATATCACAAAAACAGGATAACAATGAATTTCAGGACTCCACAAAGGAAGAAGTGTTCTTAAAAATACTGATATTAAAACAGCAGTGAGCATGAGAAACTGAAGGGTAGTAAATAGATATTTTATATAGACACTCTTTTTTTGCTATTGTATCACTTTCCAAATGTTTCACATTTTCTTATGCAAAATTTTGGTGGTAATTGGACTTGTTAATGGTGGTATGCATAAGTTTGGATTCTTTGTAAATTTAAATAATCTGACTTCAGTGAAACTGCATCAACTTATCTTGTGAGAAGGCTGAGTTCTCTGAGTTTATAGCTGCATATTTATTTTTATTTATTTTATTAATTACACTAGAGAAACTATTCCCACACAGAAAGAATGCAGGAGTGGGATTCAATTTCAGTGGCACCATTAGTAAAAAGGAATATTCCTTGAAATCCATGTCCATTTCAAAAAGCTGTTATAATTTTACTTATTGGTTGTGTTCAAGTTGTTTTCTCATTAAATAAGTATGCATTTCTTTTTTCAGTGCCTTATTCATTTTAAAGTGAAAATTAGCAACAGGCCCAGGCTTTGTCCCAGAGGGGAGTTCTCTCTCAGCAATGGTTTTTATGCAACCTCTTGGCATATCCTTTCTGCCTGTGGAGCTTGAGTGTGGAAGGCATAGCACCCTTGCTTAACTTCAGGGTCCTCTGAGAGTGATCACAGCCTGCTCTGAAATAAGGACAAAACTTTTATGGGAAGTTTAAGCAACCAGCAGTAACTACAGCTAAGCGAAATAATGTTTTTATTGGCTTTCCGAATAGAGGAGGTCAACACAGCTAGACCAAACATGACCAAGTCTTTCAGACCAGAAGGGACATGCTGTCTTTGTTGGCTTACAGTCTTCCTGGTGTACTGTCATCTTCCCTCTGCCTTTTCACCCTAATATCTTAAACTGTTAGGGGCTGGGGGTTTACTTTAGGGTTGGTTTTCCCCCACCCCAGCTCCCCAGAATGACTTTGAAGCTTTTTCTGCAGGGGTCTGTTGTTAAAATACTGCATTTGAGGGTTGTTCATGTGGTTTTATCAAAAATTTTGACTTCAGCGTTGTCCTGTTCTGACCTCAGCAGAACCACTTGTCCCTATGCAAAAGCAGAGCTTGGGAATTGGGTACAGCGGGAGCAGGCTGATAGCACTGTGAATTGATCTCATACCCTGGGTCACACACACCAGCTTGACCGCATGCCACAGCACACGCTGTCTAGATTTTTTTTTTGGCTCTTCTGTGCGAGCCATTGTGCTTGCTTGATTGGTCTGTTATGAGTCTGAGAGGGTGTGTGTACGTGGAAGATTTCATCATTGTACTTGTAACTGCAGACCTTTGCAACTGGTGATCTGTACATTGAATTTTTGGGATCATCACTGGTGTTGGAGATATACTTCTCGCCACATCCTAGCTGAGAATCTAATTATTCGTAACATAGAAAATGGAAGGAAATATAGCACCTTGCATTTTATGTGCCTTGTTTATATAGAAGAAAAAAAATGTGCCTTCTGTATTTGCAGAAGCTGAGATTTCCTTTTTTCTTTCCTCCGATTCTCCCTGGCCCTCACCTTGTTATTTGATGAGCTCTTTGCCCATGGCTGTTTCCAGCTCCCTGGAAAAATGATTCAGCTGTGTTTTAGGACCCTCTTTTTCCTTGGTGACTCCAGGACTCCTGTAGCAAAGGGTGATTTAATAAAACTGGAACACGTTTACTAAATGATGTATTGAGGGCCTAAAGGGTGCCTCAAGGCCTACCACAGTTGCAATGCTAACCAGAATAAAGTCCTGAGAGAAAAACAGTTGAGCAACAAATCTCCAAAGGGAGGCACATGGATTTAGGAACATCTTGAGTTATACTGTGTAAGTGTCAAACCCGTCTAGCAGTGCTTATTAGTTTGTGTGGGAGGCGAAGTTTCAAGTAAGTTATTTGGCTGTAGTTGGACCATTTTTCTCTCTCCAAGAAAATACATCAGCACTGACTCAGCAAATTTGTATGCCACTGTGACTGGTTTTAAGGCTATCTCCTATTACAGTCTTTTACCTATAGTAGTAGTAGTAAAGTTCTTCTCCCTGACTTGAGGTGAAATGATACATTTTATACTCAGAAATTTGCACATTAAAAGTTAGTACAGTTATGGGTGCACAAAGTCACAGAAGACCTATGCAAAACTTTGTTTACACCATGACCCACCGCAAATTGATGTCCCAGCCACCTGGAGAGGTTGAGAGACCAACCAGCTTTAGTCCCTCAGAGGTCAGAAGGTCCAAGAAACTGTATTAGTCAGTCATGTGTCACCAGGTAAGATTAAAAGCCTTGCCTGCTTCATCTCAAGGGAGTGCTAGGGTAAAGGCTGAATGTCTCAGCTTGAACCATCAAACAGCAACTTTTTTGATGTGCTACTGGTTGCTGAGAGGACGGAGGAGGGGAAAGACTGGGAGAAAAGGAAAAGGGTGTTAAATTTAAGAGCACACATGTCTGAACTTTGATAGCTATTTATCAAAGGAAGTTAAAATCGGGGCTTTTTTTTGTGCAAGTTGCCTTAGAATGCAGGATGATTCCATTTTGTACAAGTGCTGAATTTTCCTTTGGTTGCATACATTTCTAGCAATTGTAGCACCAATTCAGCAAAGCACATACTTAACTCCAGTTGTTTACACAGGCTTTAACAATATAAAGAGTCTGTTCTGATGGGCAAGCACACTCATGTTTACCCACAACTCGTACATGCAAGGGCTTACCTAATTCTGTGACAGCTGAAATGAGAGGTTTAATTCAATAACGTTAGTTGTACAATTTAGAAAACACAGTATAAACGAAAGTTAGCAAATCAGAATGGCATTTACCTTTGTTTTACAATGTAGTGTATATGAACGGCGATTAAAAAAATCAAAGTGATTTGCTTTGGAGCAAAAGGTTAAGTTTTCTGTAAGCGAAACATTGCTCTGTTTATGTAAGTGCCATTAACAGGAATAACACTTTCACATATTGTTTTCAGTATTAATGTTTGAGTTTTCCTTTATAAGAATCTTTGATGCCTCACCTTTTCCTGTTCAGTGTACAAATTCCTGAGAGGAAAATATTTTAACTTAAGAAAAATTATATGGAGGAAATATACTAAAATAGCACCATTTGCCCAGCAGTTATTGCTGGTATATCACTCTGTCCTTTAAACAAGCCCATATGGTAGACCTGAGATGTGTAATTAGTCCTAAATATTAGTATTTTTAGTGTGAAATCTAATAGCTTTGTGTTACACAGTACACACGCATACTGTCTTCTAATCAGATGTCATTTTTTCACAGTCACTTTAGAGAACTGCTGCTGTGTAGTCATAGAAATCATCCTGTCATTGTTTTTTGGGAGGTGGAAACCTGTATCTGTTTGTATGCAAAACAATCATGAAGAGCCTAAAGCCCTGATGACAGATGCCCGGTGAAGGGTTAGCTCCACTGAATCACAGGGGAGTGTGGCTTGCTGTGCTGTGACAAACATCACCTCTGATTCTCATTCTCTGCTGGTGCTTGGTACATCTCTTGCCCTACTTCTATGCAACTTTTTTACAGAGCATACTAGTTGTCCCTCGTAGTAAGCTTTATGCTATCTTTCCACCCACTGGGTTAAAGAAAAATTTTACTACACTGCACTCCCTCTCCATATCTGTACCCTGTTGTTTCTCACAAGATTGTCTCCACTCAGCTTATAAATATCAATTAATATTTGTGTTCCCTCCATGCCTAATTCATAAGACCTCCTGTTGCCCTCAGCTGTCCAAATGTTGTGTTCAAGTGGATAGCAGGGGCAGAGGTGCTCTTGGGTTGAAGAGCATCAGCCCCCTCCAGTGTGCTGCTCTCCCCTGCTGATGCTTCTTACCTCTGCATGCCTTTACCTTTCTACCCTAACCTCCTCATTTTTAAAATATAAGTGGTAGTACATTTTCCATTACACAAGGAAAGGAAAACGGGGCCAAGGAGAATTAGTACATTTTGGCATTTGAAAGGTCAAAATATGTATTAATGTATTATAAAACAAAATAATTCAGTTGATACGCTGATTGATGTCTTTGTTAGGAACATTTAAAAGAATTACTACCACATCACTTTATTAAATTACACATTTCAAAGTAGTACCAAATGAGAGTCACTTGATAAGGAGGGGCAATTTTATCCTTATGTTATTGGACCGTTTCTTTCAATCTTGGATCTATGGATTTTAATATTTTAAAAAAATATTGTTAGTACTTTTATCTTTCCTGTTTAGAGATCTCACGTGTCCATTGGAAAATAGTTTGGTATACATAAACTGAAAGGGTTTGAAAACCATTACAAAGATATTAAAAATCTGAGAAAACTACTACCATAAGGTACTATTACAATTTTAAATACCAGAGAAGAAGGTTCAACGTATCATGATGAAGCAAAGTATTTCCAGCTATGCTATACGGGATTACAATGTAAGGATTAAAGCACTATATCTCATGTTTCAGTAAATAAAATGATTTATTGCTCTGGTCAGGAAGATGTTTCCCATGCAATGCATGACTTTACAAGCAGATGTTTATGAATCATATCACCCTTATTTCATATATATATTTCACTTTGCAGAAATCTGATTGTGGACTTTATGGAAAGCTCATCCAAAGGTAGCTGTACGTGCTGTGTAAAATTTGCAGAATATTATGATGAGCAGAAGGAAAAAAAATTAAAAATCACTTTTAACGGTGATTTTTCCTTTGGTGCCAAAAACTGATGTTTCTACTTAGTGTAATTGTTGTTGTGAGAAAAACAATTTGTTATTTTAAATTTAGAATGGATTCACAATTTAAATGCTGAGTGTTTAACATATACTAAGTAGTTGCTCTGCTAGTTTTACAAAAATGCAGTACTGTATCAGTTGTTTTGATCGAGACACAGTTAAAAATTCCATTTAAACTCAAAATATGAAAGGTCACTTTAAAGATCTTAACTTGATTTTTTTGTCTGGTTTACAGTGACATAAATTTATTGGCTTCAGAATAATTGTTATTGATTTTTATCAGTATAAGTTAAAGGAGACTCTGGACTTCGTAGAAAATCTGGGTGTTGCTTTGTTTTTTAATTTCAGCTTGTGACAAAGAAATGGAAAAGGTTCTCATAGAATGGAAATTATGAGCAGTGTGGATTTTCAGGCAATCAAAACATTTTCATGATCTCATTAAATGTATCATTTACCACAGATATATATTAAAAGAAATATGTTCCTTTGGGTTAGTAAAAGCGTTGGGTACACAATGTGTTTGAACATGTTAGGCTTCCACTAGAATCTATGCCAGAACTGTAGAAACTTGGAGGGGGGGGGGGGGAAAACTACAACCTTTTTCTTGTGTCAGCATCTTCAGAGACAGAAACCTTTTTATCATATTTTATGTAAAATGAAGAAAAAGGTCTTATGGCAACTTAATGGACTGTGCTAGGACTGTGTCTCAGTTGATAGATAAGTACTGCTATTAAATTCTCTCAGGTTGATTGTAATTCTATAACATTACTAGAATTAATAATGGATTTTCTTATGCATGAAACAACTAGTGTTTTACAGTCTTCCAAAGACCACTATTTTGTCATCAGTTGGGTTTTGTATGTAGTCTTGAGAGCCTGGAAAATGAGGGTTCTTGAAATGAAACAGACACTACAGTAGTGGCTTTTAAACCTTCTTCATTCATTTGGCTGTCTCTTCTAAACGACAGATTCCAGAGAAAAACACCTACTTCAAACAGCCAGTTTCCTGATGATACACAAAGGGTGAAAGCCCAGTGCTGATAAAAGAAATGGGGTACTGATGCATAGACCAAGATTTTGTTTTTGTCTTGGGGCATCCAGCTTTGGGACTGTGGCTGCATTTAGGCTGAGCCCCTAAAGCAATAATTTTAAGTATGTGTTAATGAGAGATGTGTGCAGCTTTCAAAACTGCGTCTTTACCAGATGTAGGCAGCATCCTTCTCGACGGGATGAGCTGTTTCCCAATCTGAACCAGGCAGTGCAACGGGTGACAGGCCTGGGCTGGAGAGCCAAAGCTATCGCATTATATCTCTGCTATTCCTTTTTTATTGTAGCATTGTTCCTGTAGTGGTTTGCTGACAAGTTATATGTTTTACAGATTAGGTCTGCTTGATGAGTAATCCTTGCTTTAAATCCTGTCTAGGAAAAGTCGGGTTTGTAAATCAGACCTTATGGTTCCTATTGGAATGCTAATGATCTCAAAGGGAGGGCTTGGGTTTTGAAAACAAATCTAAGCCAATGGCCAGGGTTCCTGAAAGAGCTGTTATTATCATAAAAACTCATGTTTAAGGCCTCTTTTAAAATGTAAAAAGTTGTCTGACACTGCTATAGGAGGGCTGTTTGCAACTGCTGTAATGTGCTGACACCCCAAAGCATCCTTTGCTCCATCTGGCCACATCTCTACAGCTGCGGTGCAGCAATTCCAGTGCTGCCAATAGCGGTGCAAACCAGAGCATAATGTGGCCCATCATGGTTTGGCTGTATTCGCTGCACAGATAACTATGCAAGGCGGTTAGCCCATCATGCTTGGCCCCAGAATGACTCTTCTCTTGGTTACTGTAAGATGGTGAGCTCCCAGACCAATGCTGCCCTCACACATTTTGAAAAAGTGTTCAAAAAAGTCAAAATACATCAACCATTTAATAGAGTTTTGAACACTTCACGTTCATTCATACTAGGTGAGAGCAATGAGGCGTGTTTTAGAAAACCTCTCTGAACTGAGGAAGCAGTGTAGAGCCAGGCACAAATGTGGGACTCTGACATCTCTCTTCCACACCAATCCAAGTTAATTTCTGTTGCTACCACCAACACAATTCCAGGTGACTTAGTAAGGTTAGTATAGTAGATTAGGCCTTACTCAGCTGTGATAACTTGTGACATTTTAATTGCTGCATCATGAAAATCAATATAAAGGGTGAAGTGGTTAACACACCAGCAGCTTTGTTGATACTCTTCCTGGCACTGGCTGGCCATTCGGTGGAGAAAAATGCCCTTAGAGTTTCAACATTAGCAAGCCCTCTCGCTATCTCCTGAGGAAGAAGGAAGCTAACCATTTCTGTGCCTCAAAAGGTACTTTGCATTCAGTTATATAAAGATGTCTGTAGCACTCTGCCTAGACCTTACAGATAGAATCAATCCTGAGGAAAGAGACATTACGTCTGCCAAATTTCAGGCCAAAGCAAGATTTCATAGCCCGATTGCAAACCCCTAGGACAGGGCTTTTTAATGGAAATGCTGACATAGCCTTAACTACTTTGTATGACTCCAGCGGGCACCGGCTTAAATTCCAGTTGTGATGTGCATTTAATGGCATGGGATCAAACATAGCATAATTGGGATATTTTAAGATACTGTGTTTGAAGAGAATCAGTATTCAAGCATTATTTATGAACCATATCATTTAAGTGCTTCTGAAATGTGCCATTCAGTCCTTGGGTGCATGAAAAAAATTCTAATCACTTTTCTCAGAATGAATAGTAGCATTCTGTAGTAGTTTTCTTCCACAGCTCTAATGCTGAGGCACTTCCAAAAAGAGAGTTGGTATTATTTTGTGGAAGCCTTCCTGGAATATATCTGGAAAATAAAGGTTTTCATTTTTCACTGTGGTGCTCTTTAGTTTTTCACTTCAGCCTTCTGAGGAATATTCTGATTTTGCTTGGAAAATATCTCAAAGATCGCTTCCCTCCAGTTAACAGTGATTGCAAGAAGACAGCAGTTATTAGTATTTGCTGTGTTGTGCTAGACAAATCAGCTTTTTCTTGCGCAGTATCCTTCATATATTTAAAGTTAAGTTGATAGCATAAAAGTTCTCTCTTTCACACAACCTAATAATGCTTTTTTTTTTTTTTTCCATACTGAGGAAGTGGTTGCTCCAAAATGGAAATTGAATTCATTAGTCATGTAGGTTGACAGTAAAACTTGCTTTAATGCAGATGGTGACTAGAACTCTCATTGCTTTTGCTGTGAATGAGAATGTAGTGTTGAAAGCATTCAGTTCTGCTTATTACTCATTTGTAGTCTGGAACATAAAGCCATATACTTTATCCTAGAAAAAGAGCTGTTCCTTCAACTGTTATTTGGTGAATAATAATGCTAACTGAAATTATTTCCATGGAGAAGGTTAGGAAATTTCAGAGCTAATCCTAATAAGTTTTTGAAATAGTTTGAATCTGTTTTTGCTTAATTAGCAATAACCTGTATGAAGGTCTCAAAGCACTTTGATAAGGTAAAAATTGAAACAATCTTCAGAGAGTTGCCAGTCTGACTAAACCAAAGACACTGTCGCTGGTTTCTCTTAAGCCAGAGCTCCACTCGTGCTGCAAATCTGTCCAGTCAGGAACAGGAGAACCAACAGTACTTTGCTTTCAGAAGTTGCAATAGCAGAGTTGGTCAGTGTTGATCCTGTCCAATTTTTGAGAAACTTTGCTTTAAAAAAGATTCTGGAGTATATTTTGTTTCTGGAAGTTTGCAAATCATGCTGTTTAGGAAGCTTCCTTTATATATGAATACATTTGCAGGGGATATGCAAATTATATGATTTTCATCCTTTAAAAAACAGGCACAGAGTGATGATATGTCTTAAATGGCTAATAACCAGAATTCCAATTAGTTCAGCAGTTGATAAAAAGTTAAAATTCTCTCTTAATCCTGTGGTAAGATCTAAATTATTTAAGTGCTTCATTCCACATGGTTCTTAGAGCTGTGCTCTTTTGGTTTTTTTACTTTTGGGAGAGTCAAATGACACAAAACGTACTGTAGTGCTCCTGACTTTACAGGAAAAATCAGTAGTCTGATTTTTCAGACTACTGAAAGATTCCCATTCTTTAATAATGTTACAGGAGCCTACGTTTGTTTGACGGGAAACAGAATATATTGAGATGCATATCTCAACAGCAGAGTTCCATAATGAAAAAAAACTATATCTATGTACTACTTAGGACTTTTGAAATTTGCTAGGAGCATTTTACAAGTGCAGTCATTTTCACTACCTTTCCTGTTTTTCATTTGGATGAGGTATCATCCGTCACCACTTAAGCATATTTTTTTTAGCTATTAAAAAGGCATGTAATTTTAATTTTTGTAGCTTATTAGTGTGCAAATGCCATTGGACTTGTTTAGCCTGAACTCATGGTCTCAATTCAAATCCCTCTGCTTTTGAGGAGACTGTGAGCACCTTTTAGAAACGTAGCCATCATAACCTAGAAATCAAGATATAAAAGTAAGTAATAACAAATATTATCTAAAGCAACTCTACCTGGAGCAGAAATAGGTACACAAATTTTGTAAAGTAATAGTGTGAACAAAATACTGAAATATGATAAAATAACCTACAGTCTTCAACTGAGAAAGTTGAAATGATGATTTCATAACCTATCTGAACCTGGTGGACAAAGAATCCTAAATAACAGAAAAGTGGAATGCATTTAACCATTAACCAGTCCTTTGGAAAATATGTAGTTTGTGCACATTCTCCATTTTTTTATTAATAAACAAATTTATTTAGAGATATGCATTCCTTTAAAAAAATTAAAAAGAAAAACAGAAACGGCAACAAAAAACTTGAGGGTGGTCTAAGATGTCTGTCTTCTTTATGTAACCTTTTGCATTTTGTGTTTAAGAACTGACATTCCAAATGATTTTCTTTGGCTTTATGCCTGGAGTGAATACTGAGGCAGCAAATTAGGAATGCTTAAGAAGTCCCACAAAGGAAGATGTTTGCTGCGAAAGTGCAGTTAGTATGACACTTGCACTGGAAGCTTCTTAGCCTGCTCAAATGATGCAAGATGGTATGGGTCTAGGTGGTGCAAGGGGAGTGAATGACGACTGGAAGTACCATGTACTGAGTATACAAGGTGTTTGTGGTGGCCAGTTATCTGCCACAGTGACCATGCTGATACTACCTTTTATTTCTATTTCAGGATCTAACTTTGTCACTAGAAAAATTAGCCGGTCAGTAGCAAAGATTCACCTCGGACAGCTGGACTGTTTCAGCCTGGGCAATCTGGATGCTAAGAGAGACTGGGGTCATGCCAGGGACTATGTTGAGGTAAGCTGTGGGCCTTTTTCTGAATCATCTTTGTGGTGCTTATTGCTGTAACTTCAGGTCATGGTCCATGGAGGGCTATCTTGAGATTTTTTTTGCCTATTGAGGTCTGTTAACTTTGTCTTGCTCTTGACTTCAGATTAGGGAATTTAGTAACACAGCAGTCTACCCCAGGCATGACCTGAACAGAAAAATAAATCTTTGGGTTTACATTCCTTGCCTGAATTCCTGGGGAAGGGGTCTGACTATAACATGGATCTATTTTAGAGTATTTCTTCCATTCTTTTGACAAATTTTATGACCAATATTAAGACTGCAGCAAGACGTGGTGTGACCTGAAGTCAAAGATCCTGCTGGAGGTTGATGACTTTTATTTAATAAGGCAAGAAGGATATATACATTAATGATCAAAGGTCTTTCTGCTTATACATTAGAAAGAAGCATCACAACATAGTATGATGGCAGGTATTGGAATGCATGAGCCTGGATTTAGTGTTTGAAATGTTTTTGTAGTCAGGATTTGTTTCTAATTTTATTCTACCCATCTACTTAAGCAGACAAACAAACAATACCCCTGTATTGTATTACAAGGGGACATGAATGAGCATGTAGGAAATACTGTCTTTTCCCTAGGAGATTTTTATCCCCATTTTGGTGCTTAAAGATTTCCTGTGGTCATTGGTCTATTTCTGTCTTTTAATAATTCCTTGCTGGGAAACCGGATTTGACTCCACCATTCATTGATGCAGTTTAAAAAGATGATGACTGTTTGTTTTGTTTTTCTATATTACAAAGTAAGAAGTATCACAGTAGGGAAAAGTCTGATTTTTATCATAAATTAAGATTTTAAAGGTAAAGTAAAAGCTGAGCTCTGAAATCTTGTTTGTGGTCAAAAAGAAACAGCAAGAAAACAAATACCTCAATGTAAACTTATGTTCTGGATGACATTAAAACAGGTAAACAGCCATATCACCTTGGCATCAAAAGGGTTACATTACAGTAAGTGAAGAAGGTTCTTTTTGGCAGTCAGCTATAAATGAAATTGGCTTTGGTTCTGTGCAGCATTTTTGTGTGACTCCATGGCTATTGTTCTATATTTGTGGCTACAACATTAGCTGAAGCAGTAAACCAGCCCTATCATATTATTAATGCATAAAACTATAGCCAAGAGTGTTCATAAAACCAGTTACCCGGTCTCAGCTGAAAGGAAGTAAAAGATGCCAAATGAAATGATCAGTTGCATAAACATAATGAATATAATTAGCTAACAGGCATTGGATATTTCATAAATATCCAATTCTGTCTGTCTCGTTCCAGGACAACTTATACTAAGTCGTAAATCATGGGATGAATCTTGATATCTTCTTCCGTAAGGGAAATGCAGAATAACCCTCTTGTGCCTTCTGTGTCAGACCCTTGTCCTGTGTTCACAGTAACACAGAATGGGTAATGTTAGAAAGGACCACAGTGGATTATCTGGTCCAAGCCCACTGCTCAAGCAGGATTATCCTAGAGCATATTGACTAGAATTGTGTCCAGAGAGTTCCTGAATATCTCCGGTGAGAAAGACTCCACAACCTCTCTGGGCAATCTGTTGCAGTGTGCGGTCACCCACACAGTGAAGAAGTTATTCCTCATATTCAGGTGGAACTTCCTGTGCAGCAGTTTCTGCTCTTTGCATCTTGGCTTATTGCTTGGCACCGCAAAGAAGAGCCTGGGGCCAACCTCTTGACACCCTTCCATCAGATACTTATATACAGTGATGACATACATCCCGTCTCAGTCATGTCTTCTTGAGGCTGAACAGGCCCAGCTCCCTCAGCCTATTGAGTCTATCATTCAAACCTTTAAAATCAAAAAGGAAATGAGAACAAGTCTATTCAGAAGAATGACTAGCTTTCAAGGCGTTTGGCCTCCAGAAGGAATGTAGTTGTCTGAGGTCTATGGCATGAACACATGTTTTTTGTGCAAGTAGCATTCCAGGCCTTTCAGCTACACATTTTGGGCCTGTCCCAAAATCTTCTGGAAAGAATTGCTCTCTAAAATATAGTTCATCTTGAGTACTTCTCATCCCGGAGAGGTACCCCTTCGGATAATGGGAGAATTATTATCAATTCTCTAATTCCCTGAGTATTGTGGAAATGTGGTTACAGGCAGCCTTCTAATGGCTAAAAAATAGAGTAACTTTAAACTGGAAATAAACAATTATTTGAGGCTTTAATGGACTGGAAAGTAGGGCTTAGAGATTTAACGTTGTTCAAATAAATACATAGTATGTTAGAAAGCATGATCATATTTACAAGCATTTGGGGAGCTTCCTTAAGCGTATGGCTGAACACATAGGGATATATCTTATCCTCTCCATATGTAGTTTTAAATCCCATCAATATTAATACAAGTAACACATGTGCGTACAGACCAGACCATGTACTGTGTTTTCTTTCTTCTTATTTCCTTATTAGGAATAATAATAAAACCATAAATACATTCCTTTTTGTTGTTTTATAAAATATTATGGGTCAATTCCTGATCTCATGAAAGTTGATGAGCAAATTCCCATTGACTTTGTGGAGAGACTGTATCCTGTATGTGTTCAACTTGAGAATGTCTGGTGGTTACAAAGACCAGTATGATTTTGGGCAAACTACTCTGCATACAATAAAGTAGGGAAGAATGTGCCTGCACTGAAGCATGTATGTGCCCACCAAGGGATGGGATGAGGTTAGCTTTAGTAACAGATGATTCAGAAATTTGAGGTTCAAACATAGGTTCATATCAGTGGAGAATAGCTGGAATATGTGTTTGATTAGGCTTTTGTTCGGGAACTTGAACTGCCACGTGCATGCACAGGGTACAGCAGCATTGTGCTGGTGAATGAAAACCGGGAAGTCCAACTCATTAGAAAGGATTCTATTCAGTGTTTGAAGAGACCAGAATAGAAATAAGTAGGCATTGAAAATTTTTGGTGTGGGATTGTCAATTTTAATCTAAAATTACAGTGGTATTTCTTAACATATCGGCAGAAATTGCTCCTGCCTCTTGCTACCTCTTTCTTCATTTTTACTGTGCTGTGATCCAGCACAAGTCTCACGAGATGATATTAGAGATGAAGATCAATGGCACTGAGTTGGAAGAGGAAAAATAATGTATCAGTGCTGTTGACATATGAATCTTCTGTGTACTATTTTGCTTTGTGAGGGTAATGTACCTTTTACTTGTTGCAGACCATCTGTGAGATATTTTCAACTGTTAGTTCAATAGCAAGCTTTAAGAGTCTGTCTCATTTCTATGCCATTTATAAAACAGAAGGCATCATCAAATTTCCTCAGAAATCATACAAATTTGCCTCACCCAAGAGTCCTATTTCAAATAAATATAGATCTTAAAAACATTTAACTTGGACCATTAAAAAATGCCCATCAGTCACAGAATCAATTAGGTTGGAAAAGACCTCTGAGATCATCAAGTCCAACCTGTGAACTAACAGCACTATGTCAAGTAGACCATGGCAGTAAAGTGTCATGTCCAGTCTTCCCTTAAATACCTCCAGGAATGGTGACTACACCATCTCCCTGGACATCTCATTCCAGTATCTAATCACCTTTTCTTGTGAAGAAATTCTTGCTGATGTCCAACCTAAACCTTCCCTGGTGCAGCTAAAGACTATGTCACTAGTTGCCTGGAAGAGGCTGACTCCCACCTGTGTACAACCTCCTTTCAGGTAGCTGTAGAGAGTGATAAGGTCCCCCCCGAGCCTCCTCTTTTCCAGGCTAAACAACTCCAGCTCCCTCAGCTGCTTGTCGTAGGACTTGTGCTGCAGACCCTTCACTGGCTTTGTTGCTCTTCTCTGGAACCGCTTCAGCACCTCAGTGTCCTTCCTGAACTGAGGGGCCCAGCACTGGACACAGCACTCCAGCCTCACCAGTGCTGAGTACAGGGAAAGAATCACTTCCCTGGTCCTGCTGGGCACAGTGTTCCTGATACAGGCCAGGATGCCATTGGCCTTCTTGGCCGCCTGAGCACACTGCTGGCTTATGTTCAGCTGACTTTCGACCAGCACCCCGAAGTCCTTTTCCTCTGGGCCAGTTTCCAGCCACTCTACCCCCCTTTAGAACTGCATGGGATTACTTTGGCCGAAGTGTAGGAGCCAGCACTTGGGTTTGTTGAACCTCATCCCATTGCTCTCAGCCCATTGATCCAGCCTGTTCATGTCCCTCTGCAGAGCCCTCCTACCCTGTGGAAAAAGAGCAAGTTCATATTACAGTTCAACAGCTGAGACTTTTTCTTCCTTTCCTGCGGTTTCCTCTTTATCACCCACTGATGATCAGGCTGCCTTCTGCAGTTGTGCTGCCTACGCCTCAGTGTTGTGCAGACAGCAGAAATACTGCACTGATAAATGCTGGAAAAGCCCACCAATATGTGTCTTACAAAACTAAAAGAACTAGTAAAAGGTAGCAGTTTTAATAATCTTTAGGTATTTGTACAGATCAAAAATATTTCTCCTGCCTTCAATAGAAATCCAGCAGTATTTCAAGCACTAATTACAGAGGACTCATAATTTAGTCATAATTGTCTCCAATTCAATTAATTACATGTCTAGTCAAATGTTTAGAATTAAGTGTGTGCCTACATTCATGGTGCGATCAGGGCGCATTTGATATTCTGAAGGTATGGGAATCAGCTTCCATTAATTTATATTTAAATAATGTAAAAGAAAACAATCAAAGCAGAAGAGAATAGTTTATACATAAGTAATATAGTAAGTTATTGTACAAGCCAACCAACAATATTATGAAACTGCTTGAAGGGAGACTTTCCATCTTACTCTTTTTTTTCGATTGGTACTGGTGCTGATTCATACTTTACTCTGCAATTAAAATGCATATGAAAATGCACAGTCATTTTTATTGTCTTAAACAATTCTGTGCCCCTTGAAATCGAGATAGTAAAATCTAACCTTTGTTTAAAACTCTAGTCAGCATCACCAGGTCTTTTATTCATGATTTTTCTATTCACCACTCTAACAGGCAGAAACTGACCTTTAGAAACAACTGCTACCATTTCTGTTGTGGGAAATCCCTACTTGTATGTTTGTGTGTATGTTTAAATCTAAAAACTCTTGCCAGCCAGAATTATTTAAAATTTTACTTTACTCTTGTGCATAAGAAAAGGAGTCAGCCAGCATGACTTTTGACAAAGGCATTTCTAGTTCTGTTTTGTTGTTTTCTTATAGTGTTAAGAATATGTTGTCTTTTGAGATACATTTTACCTTAGTCTTCTAAGACTTGAAGATTTTTCTCATTAATCCTTTCGTCATCTCAGCTGAATTCTTGCTTGTGAGATTCTGGCTTTGTTAAGGACTGTTGGTTGTAAAAAGAAAGTCAGTTGTATCTGTCTGTGTAACTATCAATACCTCCTACAGTTATGAGATTGGCTCATGAAGGTATGCTTAAGGTATGCTTCTAAACTTAAGGTATGCTTCTAAATGGGGGAAAATGTTTTTCCTTTCTTACTGCTTTGTTTTTATGTTTAAAGTCTTCTTTAATAATAAAGAAGAATCTTCTAATAAAAGTTAAGAAATAATTTCAAACTCTCCGTGCTGGACTTGTTTCAGTATGAGGGTATAGCCATCCAGGTAAAGTGTATTTTGTGTATTTCCAAATAAGGACATTTTCTTTCCATCAGCTTGCCTGAAGTGGGATAACTGATGGCTCTATTAAGCCAAACTTACCTTCAAATTAAATCAAATCTGCTCCAATTGATGTGATTGTCCACTGAACTGGTTTTTGCTTCCATCTAGGTGAAGTAATGTGAGAGCAGCAAGGCCTGTATGAACGTTTAGAAGAAAAATGAGGTAGACTATGCTCCTTTGGAACCACTACTGACTGTTCATAAAACTCTTGACAGGTGGTACTTGCTGAAGTATTATCTGTTCTCGAAGCATATATATGAAAGACAATGAGACAATGAATATTCCACCATAGATTCTTTCTAATAGTTTAAAAATCTTTAATGTAGAACTAAGTCTCTGAAAGAATGATACTGTTGAGAAAGCAATATGTTCCTGAAGTAAACATGCATTTACCAAGGACAGAATATTCTTGGATTTCCTCATGTAAATACTTTGGTCATGTGGAGATACAATGTGTCCAGGATAAAAGAAGGGGCATTTGACCATGGTAGTATGTTCAATCAATTATCCATGCAAATAATGATCCAATTCTCAGGATACAACACAGGCAGCCTAAGTGGCCACAGTGCAGTCTCAGCTGGTGTCAGTGAAGTTCACCCAGCACTGACCAACAGGCACTGGCATTGCAATACAGCCACTTCCTCATGACACAGCAAGAGTGCTGGAAGAGCAAGAAGAAAAGATTGTCTTCCCTCTGGTTGACTCTATAGGGAAAAGACATAGATAAGTGGATTTCCAAGGGCAATTCATGCTACCATTGTTTTAGTAAATTATTTGTACATACTGCACCTGAACAATATTCCAACACTACAAAAGAGCTCAAGTCTTGATTTGAGGTGGTAGATGGCATCACTGGCTGCAAAACCAGTGTCTCCCCAGCATGTCTCTCATGCAGAATCAAGATAGGATCCTGTGAGACACTGCTGTCATTTCTCTCTTTGTTGCTCTCCAGGTAGGCTCCATCAGGCTCCCTAGGCTCAGTATGGCACCTGTGGCCCCACTTGACTTATGGCTTCAGAAACCACTCTTTTAACTCTCTCATTTTAGTCAAAAACTTCAGAGTGGGACTGAAGACTAAACATTTTCTCCAAAGCTATTTCTGACCAGTACGAAAATGAACTGTCACAAATAAGCATATAGTGAAGCTCAGTGTATGAGCTTCTCTCTCATTTCTTCTCCATTCTCCCATACAAGTGACAAAAAAGTTGAAATTTAAATAATTATGTTTTCCTTCTGTTAGTGCATGATTTGATGCCAGCAAAGTGCAGGTATAATTCTCAAGCATCTTCTTTCAGATTTTGAAAAATATGGGCAAACTTTCCCTTAGGAAGAGAGAACATGTTTTAGAATAAGTGTGATAGTAAAAGTTTCCTTTTTAATGCTAAATAAAGGCTTATATTTTTGTAAATAAGACTGCACAATAAAAGACCTTATAATGCATTCCTTTCAGTGCATGTAATTTAGATTAGAGTTCTTGACTATTAGGAATAGTTGCAATTCCCAACAGAGTAACACACTGTCTATCATCGTAATTTTACTCATGTGGATGATGTCTACATTAACGAAAAAACAAGTCCTTTATGGTGTTTGAAATGCTGAAGTCTGTAAATAATATGATTCTAAATAGCTACAGCATAAATGAGAAAATTTGAACACGCTTTATTCATGTGCTCATGCACATACATACACAACCTGAATATCACACAACCACGGAATCACTGAGGTTGGAAAAGACCTCAGAGATCATGGTGTCCAACCTGTGACTGATCACCACCTTGTCAACTAGACCAGAGATCTGAGTGCCACGTCCAGTTGTTCCTTGAACACCTCCAAGGGATGGTATGTTTCTGTGCCTGGATGATTTTTGTGGAAATTATTTTTTATTTCATATATGTGCTGTTTTCTCTTTAAATTTTATGTGATTGATAATAAGAGATTGTGTGCAAAAGTAAGTAGTTTATTACAACAGACAGGAATGGTCTCCATAAATAAAACATAAAAAAAAGAAAGAAAAGGATATTAATTACAATATGTAGGTATTCTGTCTAATACACATCATATGGTACTGATTTCCATCAGCAGTGGTAGACTCTAAGTCCAACTGTAAGTGTTGCTGTTAGACTTTTTTTCCTTTCAGAAAACTATCCTGATCTATTTCAGAACTATAGCATCATTTTCCCCTTTTTATTTTCTAGCAGATGTTTTTTCTGTGAGGGAAACATAAATGTAAATAGATTTTCTTTTTTATTATTTACATAGATTTTCCTTTAACTTTCTTTTTCACCACTTTCATGTTTGACCTATTAGTGTTTTTAGGATTTACAAAGCTAAAAAAAAGTGCTTTCCTCAGCAAAACCATCTGGTTTAGTTTCCTGTGTCTCAACAATGATATGTGTATTATTATCAAGGCCACCCTGGTGGTTTTCTAAGTGGTCTTGTTACAGCGGTGGTCTTACAATTCAATTGGAGTGATGGAAGGGTTAGACTAAGGCTTCTTTCAAGTATAAGGTTTCCAGATTGATAAATTATGTATTGTTGTCATATTTCTGAGTCTGGCCTATTTTGCCATTGTAACTTGAATGCAGTATCTCTCCCATCAAATAATACAACCACGAGAGTTCTCCTGACAAATTCTGCTTTTGTAGTGGGTTCTTCTTGAAAATACCAAGTTAAGGCACTTTGCATAAGTAACTGTAAATGCATGTTCCTATAATTTTAGTTTTCTGCTCTGTCTGGCAATGTGTTAAAACCCAAGTAAAATTATTACAGGGTCCACATTTAGGAACTGTACTTTTACTTGTTATAAGTTCAGTGGAAAACATATGGATATCAGCAGAGAGACTACATAATGCAGTATATTTACACCATCATTGCAGTCCACATCAGTGCATGCTGCAGGACCATGTTTACTCATTAGCAGGTGGCAATATAACACCAGGGTGAAAACAAGCCATACTTTTTAAAAAAAGGTCTGTTCCACCTTCCAGTCAGTCTTGTGGTGATTTCAACTTGGGGCAACTGCAGGTGAGACTGTGGGAAAGAGATGAATCTCACGAGTGAGATGAGATTGCCTGGACCCAGGGAGTGAATACACCAGACAGCCTGTTCAAGGCTGCAGCTGCACCTGGAGCAAAACCACTGCCCCATCATGGAATGTGGAGTGTGTTTGTCACAAGGTGAATCTTCACAAAATTTAGCAGCAAAGGTCTCACAAGTCTCTCTTCAGTGTGTGTAAATCACGATTTCAACATTTTTTCCCCCGTTGTAGTCCACATAAATTTTATGAATTGGGCAAGTTCAAGGTAAATTTGAAGGAAATGTTCTCATAAACATTCTCTAGCCCTCTGCATGCAAAATTTCAAATACTTACTGTACAACAAAGAAACCCCTAGTTCATGGAAAAAAAATATTGAAGTTTATGAGAGAACTAATACAAATGAAATGTATTCTTGAATCAGCTGGATCACTACAATTGACATTTTTCCTTTCTTTCGTTGCTCTTTTTTTCTATCATGAGTGGAAAAAAAGAAAGAAAGAAAGAAGGAAAGAAAATAAAACCAACCAGGTGTGTCTACCTTTGAACTCAGAAATTTTTTTATTCAGTCAGTTGGTATTTGGCAACATTTTAAAGAATGGGAAGCAGCATCTTTTATTGGTAAATGTTAGGTAACATTAATAACAGGTACTGCTAGCAGCCCCACCTGTAATAATCCAGATAGTTTCTCTTTATTAACTAATCTATGATTTACAGATTTATTTGAATCCTTGAGTAGCGTACCGCATTCTGAGAAAGCTTCATAGCATAACTGGTTTGAATTTTAATGAGGGGAAAAAATCCTTTAAAACAGATCATTAAAATTTAATGAGGACATTTTTAAAACTCCATAATGGTTCATTTTACACTGGAAGTCAAAAATAGTTAATGATGTTGTTATGTCTGTGTGGCAACATCCTCACTATACAGTAATTGTTTTCATTTGAAATTAAGCCAGTAAAACATCATGGGCAGTGCATTCCCAAAACGAAAGTTTTTAGCCCTTCAACAATTTCAGGTCATTCCACTGAAAGAAGAAATGTCTTAGAGGATAAATTAAAATGTCAGGGCTCATTTTTATTGTACTCTAGCTATTAATATTCAGTGCATTATTAAGAAGATTGGTTATCAGCAGAGTGACTGTTCTTTCCTGATCCGGGTACAGAAAAGAAATACCACTTTTTTGTTTGTTTGAGTGGGAAACATTCCCCAAACCCACAGGGTGCACTTAATATGCCACTTTTAGTTGTAGCAGAAATACTTGAATTTTAGCTGTAGGTGTTTTTGGATGAAGCCTTGACCTAACAACCAACATTAATGATCCAAAGATAGAGCAGCTGAACTTTCCAGTTGGCCTTCTTTGGCCGATTTTAAGCTTTCCCTAGGGATGGTTGACTTGGTTACCAGGTTAAGTATGTGAAGAAAGCTTGTTGCTGTCTTGTGCTTGACTCCTTTCTCTCTTGTCTCAAAATCCACATGATTTCTGCAGTAAAGCAATTGTGTCTTTCCTCAGGAGTATGAGGTGCATTAGATTTGCAAGGTAGGTGAGCAACTTTAGTGTTTTCTTAGCCCCCGCCCCAAGTCAGCTTGGCAGTTTGGCTGGGGTGGATTTTCCTGCAGCCATCGAAGAGGAGAATGAAGTAAACAGTGGGGGCCTGACATCGTCCAGTGCCTGCAGCTTACGAGAGGGCTGTGCAAAACAGCTGGTTGTTCCTTCAAACCGTCCCAGCACTTCCTCCTGTGAAGGAGGGTCGAGGCTGACTGGTGCAAGGGAGCCGAGCAGCTGTCCTTCCTCACACACCCTGCAGATGCACTGGTCAACTCCTGCTGCTAGCAACCTCGGTGGCCATTTCATTGCTTCTAGTGAAGTAAGGGGTTTAATGATGCTTCTTAAGTGCGTAGGCCCTCCAAATCTGCTTCCAAATTTTCTGTTGCGCAGTGGGATTAAAAGGATCTCTGCTATTGGATTTGAGGAAGAAAATTAGGGGATCCCGAACTATTCATATGAAATGTTGCCTCTCTGCAAGGACAAATTATTGGGATTTTTTTTTTTTGAGAATTGAATGCAGTCCAAGCACATTTGCTTACTCTTTAACTTTGCTCTTAATAACAGGCTTTGTACTTTTTAGGAGCTGTGGTATTTTTTAGTGCAAGTTGTGCATTATTATTTCTTGATCTGCAAATGGATTTGATTTTTATTTTTTTAGTATCAGAAGAGGTTTTTCTTCTTCCATGTGCACTTTACAGGTTTCTTTAAGGACCAGTAAATTGCATTAGTAGAGCATTAACTCCTGCTTCTGCCTTAACCTCTAGCAGGTGAGATGTTACTCTACACTATAACAGTTTATCGAGGCAATCCTAATGCTCTAATACCACGTTCACGTGTTGCTTTAGCCACAATGAAAAGTTGATACAAATCATATGATCTTGCTGCACTGTGCTTTATTTTACAAGAAAAAGTAATGCTTTGTGTTGCTGATGCAGTATATTTCTTTTGCAATACAGGCATATTTTCCCCCTTACCATTAATTTATCATATTGCATTTATCTCCAGACCAACACTACTTTTCCAAATCTGGTGGGAATTTCTCTCTTCCTCTGAGGTGCTTTAAATTCAACAAGCATCAGGTTTTTAATATATCATATTCATTTTATAGGGGAAATAATTGACAAGGGGAAAATATTTTAAGTAGACCCTTTTCATTTTATTGCCAGTATTATTTCTGGTATCCAAGGTAGATATATACTAAAAACACTGCTGGTTTAAAACTGTCCATCTGCCAGATTACAAGTGGATCCCAGGTTATTGGAACAGTATCAGGAGCATAAAACAGGATGGTCTGTAGGCTGTGTGACAGGCCAATACACGAAAGGTCCATCTCTCAACAAGGGAAAGCCCAAGAGGCTTCTGGCTGCTGCTTGGCACTGACCTCTTACCACCATCATCTGGTTACCAGCAGCCTTACTCTTGAAACAGGCATGCCCAGAGGAGGCTGTATTTGAGTGTTGTATTCAAGCTGCAGATAGGGAATTACCACTGCTCCTATATGTGATGTTCCATGTGTATGTTTATTTGATGTTTTATTTCAGCTCATAATACCTTGTAAACCTTTTCCAGTGATTCACGTGCCATAACCATGGTATGCACCACTGGAATGTGTCTTTCTGAGTTGATAGTACTGGTAACAGAAATGATACTGATTTGCAAGGAGGACCCTGCCCTAGAGCAGGGCCCTTTTGTATTCTGCTTTCTGGGAATGCCAAGATGGAGCACAAAGGTCCCTTCCAAGGACCTTTTACAGGCTAAGTGGTGCCTCATCTCTAGAAGAACGTTTGTTTTTTTTTCTTTTGAAAGTTTTTCAAGAGCAGCTGAGTAACAATTTAGAACTGGTATTGTGCAAGTTCTTATGGTCTGAGCACACTTAGTGTAACACTTTTATATCATGTGCAACATTTTGATGGCGTCTTAAAATAAGGGTGCTATTTTAGAAAATATACTGCTTGATCCAGATAGCAGTAAAGAATATGTGTGAAGTGCTCAAGCCCCAAGAGGACTGTAGGGCTGTGAGTTCCCTCATTGCCCCCTCAGGAAGCCTGAAGACTGAGGATGCGGCAAACCAACCGCAGGAACTGGTTTAGAGTGAAATCTTCTTCTAATAATATGATTATTGACTTAGCTGGGACTTGACTTCGTTCGTTGTGCATTCATACATTTGTGCATAGGGAGGCAGAGGCCAGCAGAAGAGAAAGAGGCCCTGTGTCTGCCCAGAGTTACACAGTACACCTGTGATAGGGACAGCCACAATTTGGCTCTAAAAGTGACCTCAGGAGACATTAAAATGACATTTAACACATTACCAATAAAACCAGGAAGCACAATAAAGAGTTTTCACCTGGCCTGCTCAGTGCCAGCTTTCAGTGTCAAGTTTGACAGGATGATAGAACTGGTGCACAACTGCTCACTCCTTGTAATTAAGTAAATTAGACTTTCCTTAAAGAAGGCTTTTTTGTTGCTGATGTTCATAAGGTCACATCTAAAGAAAGGTAGTGTAAAACCAACAGGCACATGTGTAAAAGTGTAGCCGGCAAAAGAACAAGTTTGAGTAAAAAGTCCATCCAAACCAAAAGTAAATTAATCACCATTGTTACCACATTAATTTTGTAGTGATTACAGAAAGTGGTGTTAAATAATAGCAGAATCATGCACATTTGACATTTACCTTTAAAATACATTATGCAGTAAAGAGAAACAAGACTCAGTCGCCTTGTCTTAATTTATTCATATGAGGTTTGGGAACAAATTGTGTCATGAAATTACATGCTGATGATAGGCAATTAGTTGCATTGATTTGTAGCAGTCTGATCATTTAAATACAATGTGTCATAAATATTTCAAGGCCAGGGGCAGGAAATCCAGATTCTGAAAACACTATCTTAACTGTGTCTTGAACAGTTGTTTATGTTCTGGAGTTGCTTGTAAAATAGTTGACTCATAACTAAGCTGATAGTTTTGTTAGTAGGATCTTAAAGGGATCCATTTTTGCCTAGATATTTCACTGGGATGCTGGTTCATATAAAGTCTTTTTCAGTGAAACAGTCTACTAAATTGTCACTGCAAATTCTGGCTGTATACGTTTTAGAAAGTACTGCTGGAACTTGAAGTGTTATTACACTTTCTTGGAAGGAAAAAAAATCACTCAAACTTTTCTATTTCATGAAGGCAGATAAAAGGTAGAAAATAAAACTGCCTGTAAACAAAACTGCCTCGAACAAAATAGGAGTGCTCAGGATGAAAGCTAGGATCTGGAATCACACCCAGAACCAGTTCTGCAGCAGCTAAAAGGAGCACTGTCTGGCAGAGAAAAGCAAATTTATACTCAGGAGGACCACAGCTGATGGTGATAAGACTGCTTCTTCCTATGGGAGGGGATGTGTGGGCAATACAAGATAGGGATTAAGACCCTAGTTTATAGCAGAATGCTGTGTTGTCATCACCTGCTCTTGGGCCAAAGTGAGCCACCAGCTGCCATTGTGCTGGATTCTGTCTGTGAAAAGAGACTGAAATTCTCTAACCTGAGTGGGTCACAAAACAAAAACATACATAGAAAGTAGCAAACATTTGCATTAGATTTTGATGGTTTGTTTCCTTACAGAGTGAAGAGAGATGAGAGAAGGATGTGTTCAGTAGACAAGTTTGACTTGAGAATTGTCCCTAACACTAATTAGACTTCTACTCCTGAAACTAAAAGTGTCTGGCTCTGCAGGATCTCATTTACTGGTGTATGAATATTTTGCATTTCTGCAGAATTAGTAATTTTGTATTGGGCACAGGCTCAGGCTGCCCGCTTGGTTAGGGGAGAAGACAGCAAATGTGGGTTCCCTGTGTAACCTACCAGCACAAATAGGTCTGTCAGCCTACCACTGCTAAAATAAATGCAGCTTTTTTTGCAAATGATAAAACTATATCAGCAGTGACACAAATTAGATTGAGAACACCCTTGTAGTTGCTTCTAATTAGCAGAAGACACAAGTGATCTTAAGCCTTGAATCCTACTGCTTACCTACTGGTGGCAAAGTGCAGTTGGACTGTGGCCTTAACTTACACACACATCTGATCAACCAAGTAAGGTAGACCTTTCTTTCAGATTTCACCCTGAAACTCAAAAACTAATTTTTTAACGATGACTTTTTAATAACAACCCACATAATATTTTCATACCCAGTGTGTGTCCTCTTCTGCTTTGTAACAGCTGCAGATGCCTTGAAGCAAGCCTGAGTGTGCATGCATGTGTTGCTGGTCCTTCTGTCTTGTGTTACAGGGAATAACAAGAGTGCAAAGATTTGTCCTTCACGACTGTGTGTGGGGAGTGTTGAAGTAGCATCTGAGGTGTTATTGAAATTTTAATAGCAGCAGGTGCCCAGTCTGTAACAAAAGCATCCTTTTTGCTAGAGGTTCAGTAGGCACCAAAGCCTGAGAGGTGTCAGCAAATAAAAAGTGCCAGTTTGTTTACACTACATTTTTTTTTTGCTTTTCAGTTGCTGGAACTTCATTCTTTCTTTTCTTTTGATAGAGCCATAAATCTTCTAGTTCCCGTAGTTAGATGGGAAAAAATACAACAACAAAGACTGAATTTCAGTCAGTGAAGAGAAAATAGAAAGGGATAAATAAGTGTATTTGAATTTTTAGTGAAAACACTTTAAGGAAGACAATAAAATTACTTGGTTGCATTAGAATTTTCAATATACTAAGTTCCTTTGCATGTATACACAATGAGAATGAACTGGAAGTAGCTACAGTAGTATTCAGAATAAACTTGCCAAGTCCAAGTCCAACAGAATTTGAATTAGAACCGAATAAAAAAGGGGCCTCAGAGAGCAGGCCTACCCATAGAAACAAGAAATATTTGTACCTTGAGCATATTGGATTTGTTATTCAGTGGCTACTATTACTGTGAAGTTTGTTGCTTTATTTAAATGAACAGTTTGGCTCTGGTTGTCTTTGTTCTCGCTGTCCGGAAGACTTGGCACATTGCATGTCGCGCACAGTGCGGTTAGAAAGAGAGACCTGCAAAAGGACATCCACCCAAGGCGAGCTGGCAGACAATAGCAGAACATCCTTTTCTTTGGAAGCAACTCATCAGGAAAGCACTGGTCCTGCCTCTCTGTATTTAGCTGAATGCAGATGAGAAGCATGATTAACACTAATGAGTGACCAGGGATTTATTGTTTACTTAGAGATAAGGCATCAGCTTCCTTCACTGGCACTCTATGCCAAATAATTTGATCCTAGTTCGCTAATTATTTTTTTTATTTGTTGTTGCTCGTTTTGATAGTGGTAGTTGTTGTTGCTTTAAGTGACTTCTTTCACCGAAATCTTTTCATCACTTGCGCTTATTTTATTTTATTTTTTTATTGTAAATTGTCTGAACTATTTGTCATTTGGGCCACAGTACTCTGGAGGTCCTTTACGTGCATCACATGTTCTGCATCCAACAGTGCTTTTTCTGTTCAGTTCTTGCCCTCCTCCCCAAAGCTGAAATAAATCAAAGTAGGTTGAGACTCAGTCGCAATAAATCAAGACCTGTCCAAAACTGGAGCCTGCCCAGTCAAAATGTCATAGCTTGGCTTTCACTGAGGATTAATTAAAGGCCTGATATAAAGCCCAGATGTGCTTCAGGAGAGTAGCAAACTGCTTGGTGGTGGCTATACTAAAAACCAAGTCTCCCCATGAATCTGCCCACCCAAGAACATGGAGGAGGATAAGGCTGAGGAAAAGGGAAGAAGGGAGGGGAGAGGAGGAAAGGAGTAAACTGAATCAAGCATGATTTTATAGCATCTATGTTGGCAGAAAACAAGACAAGCTCTATGCTAGAGCACCTCTGAAAAAAATACAAAGCCTGCATGTGTATATTTCTAATAGCCTTAGAGAACATAATTGTTAAAATGTTCAACATTAATCGAGAGTGGGATAAAACTAAGACAGTGAGTGAACTTTTGCACTTTTTATGGTTAAATATATATATATATATGTGGCATGTCCAGTCACTGAGCTTGCTTGGTGCCTGTTTTATATTAAATTCCTGAAAGTCATCTTGACTAAAATAGTTTAGCTGAAGATTCCTGAGGCTCTGATAGGGACAGATATGGAAATGTTCATGTATCTAAATTCAGTATATTTGAATATAAATATGTAAAATATACTGAAATTACATGCTGCTGGCATTATGGCCTTTGTAAAACTCCAACTTTGGTTCCAGAGGTACAGTGATTTAATTGAACAGTGAGCACAGAATGACCTCTTTTAAAAAAGACGGGCACTTAAAGAGTGTTGCAGCTCAGTTGTGGGACACAATATATGGTTAGTCCCACTCTCTCTTGCAGGCATAGAAATACAATTTCCTGGGGGAAAAAAAATAGTACCTGATTGTTTGTATTGAATTAAAAGATTTCCTGAATAAGATCAGTCCAAAATTTAATTTCATAATTAGTTTCAATTTCTTTGAATTTGCTGTGTGTAAGTAATGAGTACACACATGTGCTCTGATGAGATGCAGTGTTAAATTTTCATAGACCTAGAGGAGTGTTATTGGATGGCAGGAGAGATCTGCCAAGCAGTGCTGCCCTATGCTCTTCAGTCTGATGTAATGAATCACTGTTTATGTAGCAGTCAGTTTTGATTCCCTGGATATTCCTAGGCATGGGATGTTCCTATGCATATGTACGTGATAGACTTGACTTGTGTATTCATTTATGTATATATCTTCTTAGAGACAGGACATCCTTTCTAGTCTCTCCTCTGCCCAGATTAAATGAGTGTCATCTTGCAAAACAGGCAGAAAAGTAGGAGATAAGGAGCTGGACAAGAGAGAGGCACAGATTAAGGTTTTATTTCTGCAAAATGTGAGCCAAGAGTATAATAGTTATTTGTTAGGGTCCCAAGAAGGTCTGACGAAAGCCAGGGTTTGAGGGAAGCTTGGTGTCAGGCTTCACAGTCCTGCTGACTCTGGGGCTTGTCCTGGTTGCATATGGTGGATACATGTCTGTGCCACCTTGGCAAAGCAGAATCATGACAAGCCTTGACTAACCCATATGTCAGATGGCTAGCAAATGACAGGTTTTGCTCTTCAGCATTCCCTCATCCTGTGCAGTGAAGAAAAAGCTACTGAGCCTGATACTTTTCTCTGCTGAGTCAATGTGTCTCACAGAAACTTGCAATGCTGGTTGGGTACACATTCCTCCATGGGTCACCAAAGGACAGCTTATGCTAGGTTGCCTCATGCATAGTCCTGTCTGTAAAGGAGCCCGCAACATTATTCTAACCACCTTCAGTCTCCCTGCTCATTTCTCAAGTCTTTGGTGCAGCCCCTTCATGTTTTCCACAGTCTTGATTTTGAGATGCTGTCCATTTGCTTCATCAGACTTCACCTACACTGTCCTCCTCATACCTTACTTCTTCCAATAGCAGTTTCTTTTTAATTCTGGTCTCTTCCATGCTCCCAGATGATGTGTTCACCACACCTGTTTGAGATGGCAGACCCTTCATGGCTGCCACTGCTATTGCCACTAGTTGCAGGTGCTAAAAGAGTAAATATTCCAGGAGTCTTAATTGGTGGCTTTGCTGAGGAGAAGGTCCCTGTCAAGTTGCAGTCATTGTTAGTGTCGGGGAGTAGCAGGAACTAGGCTGTACCATGAGGGTGACAGGCTGTGCTCATCAACCAGGGCAGAGTCCTGCAGCATCTGAGTTGGATGGGCAGAGATGGGTGCAGGTAACAAGGTCCCATCAACAGCTCCAGGTGAGGCAAGGTGATGAATCAGGTTCAGAGTCCATCCAGGCTTCCAGTCAAGAGGAACAGAAGGGACTGGAGCAATAATAGAACGTAACTGGAGGTAGAATAGGAAAAGTGTGGAGTTTTATTTTAATTAAAGTAGGGGGTTGATGCAATAACACAACATTACAGTGTTTCTGTGCCCAAGCATATTGGGTGGTGGAAAGAAGACCTGTGCATGTATTCCCTCTGGAGACAGGGAGTCAGTGTGCCTTGTGGGGCTGCTTGCCTCTGGGAACAGTTGTTGGCTTTCAGGCAACCAGCCTAGCCCTGGTGCTCCAGCTCCCTTCTCCTCTTGGGGGCTGCTGTAAAGTCACATTTTGGAATGCTTTGCTGTGTGTGGGAAAGCCTGGACCAGAGAGCGCTGGAAGAGAGAAACTTAAGGCTTGCAAAGGGAGCTGAGTTTTGTGACACCCATCCTCCAGAGGTTTCCAAGAGAGAAGCTACAAGGAGCTCCACTGTGGTCTTTCCTTGTGGCTATATTGTTTTTAGTCTGTAATTTCCTATAAAAATTTCACCATGGGTTTAAATTTAGTAAAGCCCATCAAAGTCTGGGAACTTCTTAACATTCCTGTTTGTAACAAATTTTAACAAAGTTCAACCTTTGAGCCAGGATTAGAAAACACTAAGAAAGCTGTGCTAAATTTAAAAATGTGCTTTAGTTTTAAATGTCTTTGCAAGCTGTTACTTCTGAATGTGAACTATGCCTTTGCTCTGTGTGTGTGTAAAGGAAAGGGGGAAAAAAGAGATTTAAAAGGCTAAGTGCTTAAAATTTGACAATTAGCTACTGTACATGCTCAGGAGCTTCCCCAGCTTTCCCCTCAACCCATGTTTTCTTTATCTTCTGGGTGGTCCCTACCATCCCTGTCCATTCTTTTAGGATCCCATCCCCCCCTTTTCCACATCTTCACTCTCCCTGTAAAGGGGCCCTCTCATCGCAGTCACCGTCCTTCCTGCTGGGAAGGCCAAGACCCCTTTGAGGGGCAGCCAGTAATGTTCCTTATTTCATACTTGCAGAACCAGAGAGAGACAAGTGGTATAGAAGATAAGACGAAAGCTTTCTTGTGTGAGAAGTAATGCTAAATATTGAACCACCCAAAGCTGGGCCCAGATGAACACCACAAGGAGCATGTCCTGGCTGTCAGGGATGCTGGGAGATTTGTCCTTAGCACTTTTGGAAATAAGTCTTTCTTCCTTCCTTAGAGAACTGGCAATTCAGCTGATGCAAGTCAGCGGATCCCATTGAAAGCAATGGTATTATGCTAATTTACGATGGCTAAGTAGCTTTTTAGAGTAAGGTAGATGCAGAACCATTATCCTATAGTGGGACAGTTTTCCATATCATGTTTGGATGGTAGAAAGCTTATTAGCCTGTACAGTGTGTCTCAGTGAGGAAGTTGTGTGTGCTGCGTAGCAAGTTTGTCTTCATGATGGGACTCTGAAAGCAAGTGGAGTTTTGGATCAAACTGTATCTGCTCAAGAGATTTGTTTCCCTTATATCAGCATAACTGTAGCAGTACGGTACTTCCCTTCTCCCCTGCAGCCTGAAGGCAGTTAGGCCTGTGTAAAGGTATGGTAGCAGACCTTGTCCTGGGCATACCCAGGCCACACTTCTTGGGATTTGCATTATTGACTTCAGTCTTCCGTTAGAGTCACCAAGGAAGAATTCTGCAGTGATGAAAGCTGAAAAAATTTCTCCTCCATCTCTCATCAGGGTCTTGGTGATGCTGTGCCCATCAGTTTCTGTTGCCCTGAAAACCCATGGAAATTAATTTCCTGAGGGTTTTTTTTTTACCAGTAAGGATAGTAATAATGTGATTTTGGAAAGGTGTAAGTAGTGCATACAGACTGGTAATTGCTTGGTGTAGTAACTTGCATTCATCCTGAAACAACACTGTGCGTCTCAGCTCCATCAGTTCAGTAACAGTTTTTAAAAACTATTTCTTACCTTTGTTTCAGGCTTTATTGTGTACAACACATCAACTCATGAACATCCTCAACATATGCATGACAGCACTTTAACTTGAACATATTAAAGAAATTGTACTTGAAGTGAAAATGTCACAGAATACTATTTAAAGCACTTGCTTGCTATAGAACACAATGGTATTGATGTAAAATGCTTATAACTGTGGTAATTAAGGAATTAATAGCTTCCAGGACTTCAGTGTATTGTGATCAGTCTTCATCTGGCTTACGGTGTCTGTGAACTTTTCGCTGTGTAAGGTATTATACTGTATTTGCTTAATGCAATTATGGAATAATCCTTAGTCCAGTTTCCTGGAACAATACAAACAGCCTTTTCTTCTCTCCATGTGTTCCTAGTTTACAGCCTGACTTGGAAGGGAGCTGTGTTTGTGAACTTTTGTTTCACTTCACACTGCGGTCCAATTCCAACATGCTTCTTATTTGATTTTTGTTTTGAAAATGTTTGTGCTCCATTGTCATGTCAATGTACGTTGTGTTGAAACGTCATCCTAGAGTTCTACCTAACTGCATAAAGATTGAAAGAAATACTAATTTCATTATATAAGATGTTAATAGTGTTGTATTTGTTTTCCCCATTTTACTTTTAATCTCTTTGTGAAGGTAGTATATTTCGTGTTGTCTTCAGTCTCAAACTACTTACGTTTGTGTTAGTGTTTGGACAAAACCAAAACCTTGCATCTGCCTAGGCCTGTCTTCAAATCAGATCAGGCTGGAGAAACTCTTGTATTTAGTTCCTATGTCCTATTTAAGACAACCGGACTAAATTTCTGTTTAACACATTAGAATAAAATGCTGAGTCCAGCCCCTCATTATTTTCTCTTCCTTTGGAACGTATTAAACTGTGGAAGAGATGGCGAAGGGGATTGTCTGAAGATATTTTTTGAACATAAATTTGAACTGAAATATATTTTAGAGTTTTTATATTTGAAAAGTATTGCTTCTGTGAAAGTTCAAGGATTCTGCTAATATTTTTACGGGCTGGATATATTTTGAAAAAACAAAGTAATTGGAAAATGTTGGATGTGCTGTAACCACCATCTGCCCCTGCCTTAAAAAATGTGCATCGTTCCATACACACATTTTAAATGATCCATCATATATCATCACTTACTACAGTACTTCATTCATGTAGGTGTTAGTTTTTGTGTGCAAAAGGTCAAATCTTTTTAAACTTAATTCTGAATGCCTGCATTTTATAACAACCTAGCTTTTTTTGAAGTTGGAATATATATTTTTAATATAATAATTCATCATTAGCTGGAGGGAAGAAAGGAAAAAAAAATCACGTTCCTGCTTCAAATCAAGTTGACTGAGGTCTTTTGGTTGATCGTTCTTACTTCTAAGATCAGAATTCCATAGTTAAGTATGATATGTATTAAAAGCTGTAGAAATGAGGTTACTCCACCACCCTAGAATATTTCTGTCCTATACAAAGACAGAGCATTTTAAATGTGAAAGTTGGGAAGGGAGCAAAAAGGTACTTAGTGAATTATTTGTCCTATATGCCATGTTTTAAAAAATTAGTATAAGCTTGAAGTTAGCCCTTGGCATTGCTTGAGCTAATTCTTCATAAATCCATTTAAAATGCACACTAGACCTGGAACATTTTTTTTTATAGCCAAAGAGTATCAGTGTAAAACTAAAAAAAAACACTATCTCTGAGTTTGTTCTCTTGGCTTCTGGGAGCTGAGTGGATGATGAGGGGGGTCCCTTCCTTGTAATAATGTTTTTACTAATAGAAATTTTGTAACAGTTTAAAGAAGATAACTCAGATGGAAAAAAGAGGAGCATGTCAGTGCATTTCATTTGATTGTAATGCATTTTATTTTTTAAAAAAAATTTTGTTCAGGACAGAAAATAAGTGATGAAAATTGTCATGAACGAAACAACGAAATGTGGAGGGATTGGAAAAATATAGAAGTAGGTCTGTTAACTTTGTTTCAATTTAGTAACTTGGCCTTTTAAATTTGTTGCCTGTTCATGTCATTATAATTAGATGTCTCTTGATACTTCCAGCAGCAGAGAATGTTTTCTTGCATTTTTTAACCCAACAAAGAAATTAGAAATAAAATAAAATAAAAATACACAGCTCATTTTTTTTCAAGTGATGTTAGAGTCCAAGTGTAAGGTTTGACACTGAATTTAGCCTGAGTTCATGTTCTGTTTGCAATGTGTAATTTTTCAACATATAAGTCTTTAGCATGCATAGTTATTGTTCAATATACAGTCAGGGTCCTTGGCTGTGCTCAGAACTTGCTCAGTTGTGTCATAAGGAAGAGGTAACAGCATCTTTCTGTCTGTAGTAGTATTTTCAGGCTGGCTACAGACTGCACCACTCCCAAGCTGCTTGGGGCCCCTGAATGTATTTCGTATATCCAGGTGATATGAGTCTCAGATATGGACTGCTTCTCCTTCCTTCTCCACCTCAAGGCACCATATCTCTTCCAGAAGCTCAGGAGAACAGTGGTGCTGCCCAGAGGTCTCTGTGATGCCAGGAAACTCTCCTTTCTGTGTTTTCAGGTCTGTGCAGCAGTTTTTCTGTCTGATTTGCAGTGCTATGGAAGTTGACTCTTCTATATGCTTGTTGTGTAGTGATTGGGTTTCTTTGTGTGTTTTGTTAGGGTTTTTTTTAATAAAGTGATACAAAATAGTTAGAATTAAATACTAATTTACCATTGGCACAGAAGATCTGGCAGTCAGCTCAGTCAATAAACTGATAGGGTTCCTTGCTAGATAAAACCTACTGGCTCAAATATTAAGTCTTGGAAAGCAGTGCACCCTTTACAAAAACAAGAAAGGCAGGCCAGACCGAGCATTTCTGCAGTGTTCTTTGGGCTGTGGCACACACTGATGGGCCTGCAGATGGTGGTTCCAGTTTTGGACAAATTTGTGTTTGGCGAGGTTATTATGAATTCCGTTTCTTTAAACTGGATTTTACTCTGGGAAAGAAAATTTGAAATTCACAACATGAAAACATGGAGAAACTTCAACAGGGTTATTGCAATCTCCCAATGCAAATCTGTACAGTCTTGCACTACCGCTTGCCTTAGCTTTCAGTCCCACAGCCCCCACAACACATGACCTACATGTCATGAAAGCCTGTTTGGGAGAAATGTGTAGTGGGTCTATTTGGGCTTTTTGCATTGTGATGCATTTAAACTGACCAGGGGTTCACTTAGGATGCTAGCCACAAGATCTAGAGCATCACACAGAGCTGACCTGGTGATAGGCTTTGTTCTCAGCTCCATCCTTCTCATCTCTGAACACGGATTTGTAGTCTTCAGGACACAAAGTAAACTGCCTGATATATTAGCCTCTTCCTAGGCATAGTGGATTGAGTGCAAGGTATAGAAGACTTTAAAACAGGGGATCCTCAAATGCACAAAAGTCTGCCTGGAATGCTCTGTTGTAAGAAATTTGTATGAAAACTTCAAAACTAAATTTGAGGCAGGGGAAAGGGTAAAGTTTAGAAGCATTTGTTGCCACCTACATCCAGGTAACAGTGACTGTAGGAGGCAATCAATGCAATAAATATAAGTGTCTGTGAGTCCATAAGAAACCACTTTCTTTTTCCTTCCTGCCCACAGTTAAAGCTCAAGCAATAGCTTAATGCACAAATTATACATTTCCATGGAGTAACAAAATAAAATGAAGACGTTTTAAGTTTTGCCCATTCTTATTTGCAATGTGTTTTGCATACAGAGTGTGAACAAATTTACTTGATTAAATTATGACTCCAGATTTCAGCCTGCAGCAATATCTATAGAGTATCCTTTCCTTACTTTAAGTGTCTTAATATCTGATGTGACACCAACTGGCGGGGAGGCTGCTGAGCTGCTGATATGGCTCATGATGCCCCCAGCAAATTTTCAACTCATACCAGGAAAGATGTCATTACACAGACACATAAATTATATTTTCATTTCCAGATATACTGTAGAAAACTCTATTGAGACTGACTTTGGAGAAACTGACTCTCCTGTGGCTAGAACTGGGGCTGGGAGGATGATGAATAATACCAAGGTAAAGATTACAGTGGAGTGATGGAAAATCTGATTTCCCTCATCATCAAGTTCATAATATGACTCACAGTTGGAAAGAGGGGTGGGGGGAGGAGGAGGAGGACGGTGGCACCTCTTGGCAAGAGGAGATGAGAAACAGGCAAACCTTCACCCCACCCAAGAAATCTCTCATACTTGGGCAAAAAATGGCACAAAATACTGGTTTCTCTGGAAGTTTGCCTTAACAAATGTGACTGAGAACATCTGATCCCTGAGCATATTTTTCAGGAGAGTTTTCTCTATTTTTAAAATGCTGTGGCCAGCAAAGGTAATGCTGCAGATCAGGTGTAAGAAATGTCCAAGCAAGATATAATTCAGTCTTCATTCTTGGTTTTTACATCTGTAAAATGGACACAATCTGGGTGCCTCGCAGAGACGGTTATGAAGCCAAGCTCACTCAGAGTGGTAGTTAAGATGTAAATTGTCACATCAGTGGGCATTATTATAGCTAACTGCAAATACTGTTATTCTGAAGGCACATGTACCAATTTGCAGGATTTCAAAAGCAGCAGTAGCCCTTGTAATAGATAGAAAAGTTAGGTGTAATATGACTAACAATTCAAAGGGAATATGTGAAAGCCAAGTGGCTTTTACAGCAGATTTAACTATGTCAGTGGATGTCTTCAGCTTTACAGGAATATGCAGTTTCACTATGCCATTCTGTTATAGGACTGGGGAGGAGGGGAGAACATAACCAGACAAATGCCTCCACTACCCCTCCAAAAAATAAGCCCCAAAACCCCCACAAACAACAAACCAAATCCTCCCAAAGAAATGTTGTGTTCCAGTTTTGAAATCAGCCACTTCATATAGTCATATAGCATTTCTTCCATTGCAAGAGGTCCTAGATTAGTGTGACTAAAATATTATTCAGGTTAATTATTACATTAATATTTGTAAGGTTAATCGATAATATTTCCAAAGTATTTCTTTGTATTTCAGTGAAGAGAATTTTGGCAATATGGATGAAAGGGCATGTTTATTTTTTCTCTAGGGATCTGCTGATTAATTATTTAAATATTTTAATCAGCCACAATGACCTCTGTATTTGGGCTGCATATTGGTTTACACTGGATTTCACACAGCAGTGACTTTGTCGTGCACTGACTGTGGGTTACAGAAATAAAACGTGCCCCATCCATGGTAAACCTGGCTTCTTATCAGGTTGAGTAGTAATGTACATTCTCTGACATCTGTATCATTGGCAGGGAACTGAAGCTGTGCTGAGCTTGTCCTGCTAGCCCAAAGTTCCTGCTTTGTTAAAAGGTTCATAGCGGGTCAGGTATTTTTCAGTATATTTTTAAAAGCTTGGTTGAGCTAATTTAATTTCTGTTCATTAATTCCTCCCCCCATGCCCCCCTTCAGAATAAATGGCCCTTCACACGAATCCAATTTAGCTTCAATATACCTTATTCACACTGCCTTTTATTGCAAGCCACAGTTCAGCCAGCTGTAAGATTGCCCAGCTGCCTCAGGTTTCCCAATTTAGCCCTGGAAACGATTTCAGCATGGCTAAAACTTTTCACTGGCCAATTTGGAAAGAGGGTTCAGCTTGTGAAGAATGTCCCCGGAATGGCCACTGAAAGCAAAATAAAACAAAACAAAAAAAACCCTCTACACACACAAAAAAAAGTGGGTTGAGATGAGATCTGGCTGTGGATTTTTTTTTTATTTTTTTTTTCCCTAGGGTTGAAAGGATGTGTATGGACTACATCGCAGGAGTTGAAAATCAGTTCTTAGCCTTGCACTTCTGCTACCCTCTGAGGGACTTCTCTTCTTGGTCTGGGCTTAATTGCAGCACTGATATAAACAAGGGGCTTAGTGTGAAACTCTGTACAGGCAGCTGGAGGTGAACTGGCAGTGAAGACCAGGATTGAGTTTAGTATTGAGGCAAAATCGCTTGGTTTTATCTGGGAGCAATAGTAGAAGGGGAAAAAAGTGTTTGCAGCTGTGTGGTGAGAATGCATGTCTAATCAAAGAAGTCCAAGGCATCAAATATTCGTGTTTACATGGCTCAGGGTAAAAAATAGTAACACTTCCAGGCCTTAAACACCATTGAACTTGAAGCTATGAACAGAGGTCCTGCCATTAGATCTGAGTTGCATTTTACAGAGTCTACGTGTGTGCAGTTTAACAAAGGGTTGATTAAGCGTGGATTTATTGTTGCACTTTTATAGAAAACCTTGGAGTTTATAGAGATAGACATGTTAATGAAAGCCCTTTGGCAAACATAGAATTCTAAAATAGGCAACACTCAAAGTCTGGTCTTGTTACTAAGAAAAGTATGCATATACACTGTGATTATGTAAGTATTTTTTGATCCTGTATCTAGATCACAGTGATTAGGAAGCAAAGCATGAGTCTTATTTGCCCACGTAACACTTTGTCCAATGAATCATATTTGTATTTAAGAAAATGGGGTTATTTTCTGTTGCTTGTAATAGAATCCTAATAAATATATATATATATTTATACAAGGTTATAATATTATTATTTGTAAATAACTAATTTACAACTTAGTGAAAGTAAGGAGAGGCATATATTTTTTGAGGCTAATGGAAGTCATAAAGGGAGAGGAAGAAAAGCAGTTTTTCATATGACCACCCTTGGCTACATTCATAATTTGAGTGTGTGGGTGGAATTTTAACCCCCAACAATTTGCAAATATTGGTAGGATTAGAGTGCAGCTCTGAAAGGCAAATCTGATCCATTGGATGTTTTTATTTAAGAAGTGTTATTTGATTTCCAAAGGAGGGGAAAGAGAATTCTTGATGCCTATTACTGACAATTTAACTAATAACTTCAAATGTATGCCTGTATGCATCGTTACCTTCACCACATGCACATTTTTGTCCTTCTTTGCCCTCTAGAGCTTATGTTCCCTGTAAATTCTTGTATCATCATTTTAGAAGGTTTCAGATAGGAAAACTGAATTTTAGGGTCATGACAATTACATGTCAGTGTCTGTATATGGGTAAAAAAGAATTTAAAAAATTCGACAAACTAGTGGTATTGAGCATTTCTAATGAAGTGGATTTATTTCTTTTCCTACTGGTAAGCACTTGCTTAATGTTTTTTTTCTTTAATCAAATTAAAAAATGCTTTCCTGTCATAAGTGTAGAAATTCATGGCAAAAGATGATAATGAGAAGTTAAATCACTCTATCTAAAAGGCAAAAATCTACAACAGGATTAAAAATAAAATTACTTGTCCCCTGTGTTTAGTTTTAAACAAATTAGCTGAGGAATGTATGATATGTTAAAGTAAGACAACCTCAAATACTTCTGTAGCTTTATTTCTTTAGAGTTTTATAGGGAAGTATTATATGGGTAAATAATGTTTATTCTGGTTATTGCATTTGGGGAGAAGAGGCTCTGGCTATTGTGCTGTGTGTGTGCTTGTTTTTATGAGTTTAAAGGATTTTGGTAACTGTCCCCATCAGCGAAGAAATGTAATTTAGAAAAAACGTCTCGTATGATGATCTCTGAGTTTTTTCCATGTAATCTCAATTATATGGACATTTAGTACACTACTGCATAAGTACTGGGGCAATGGACACTTTGGAACAGCTGACTCATGATAGTTGTTAACTTCAGTGTCATCTTTGAGAAGCTGACTGGTACAACTAAGCTGTGGGAATCAACATCTTTTAAATTATTCACAGGTAGTCTGCACTTTTTCAGGGAGGTAAAAGCACTGAGGACAGATTTTCAAAAGTGCTCATCATCCAATTATGCCTCCAGATGTTTTAGAGATATCCTCATCACTCAACAAGCACGCAATGCAAGCTACCTACTACTGAGTTGCTTCTGAAGTATGACTGTGTGGGAAGCAATTACTGATTGAGCAACCATTTTAAATCATGAAATAAATTGTTTATTTTATGCATTTCCCATTCTCTTGGGACCTAGATCAAGATCAGAGCCCCAATTCTGCAGGAATTCCTGAAGGAGATAATGGCAAATCCCTTCTTGAAAGAATTTACACTTTCATGTATCCAGACTGAGCAGCATGAGCATCATGACACATTTAAATAGACAAGGGAAGTTGGATGGAGTGCAAAGAGAATAGGGTGAGAAAATATTATGTGAAAAATAAGAAAATAGCAGACATGGAATAGGGCTGCTGTGCAGAGACGGAGGGGAGAGTGGGAGGGGACCTCTGAAAACAGCTATTCATCATGGAGAAAAAATGTGAGAGGTGGTTTAAACAAAAAAAATGTTGGACACTGATGATGACGTTGTCCCAAGGTCCCTTTTTCAGCTGCTTGTCATGGATCTTGCCAGCTCAGTTTTGGTTTCTTTCTCTCAGCAGCTTTTCTTCCTCTTGTTCACATGCCTGAAGGTAATGAGGAGGCTGTTTCACCTCTGGTGCTTCTGAAATGGCACCTCCAATGAAATTTTCTCAGTAGAAGATGCATTGTGCAATGCTTTGTTGAATATTAGTGATATTTTGATCAAGAAACAACATAGCACCAATAAAAAATAGTTGGGTATTGCTTGCTTTTTATTAAAAGAAAGGTAGTTGCACACTGCAAAACATTCTGAAAGAGTCAGCATAAGCATAAAGTAAAATAATGTTAAACTGAAAACTCACTTCATTTTAAAATGCAGGTGCAAAAACAAGATTCTTAACTGTTTTTCTGAAAACTCAGTTTAGGGCAAAGGTGTAGCTGTATGTTTCATTTAAGAATAATGAGTTTATGGCTTTATATACTTTGCCACAGCCTTGGTTCCCTCTGAATGCTCTTTTAGTTTTGTTAATGTCATTATTCATGTTTTTACCATTGAATACCTTGAGTTTCTATTGCAGGTCACTTAACTTGCCTGTGACAAAAGGTGCTGGCCACAAAAGTATTTCAGAAATTCTGTACAGAACATTGCTTAGACTTTGGGGATTTTTTTTTTAAGATCTGCGTCTTAAAACTGCATGAAACTCCAGATTTTTTCCTCTTGGTGTGCTTACAGAAACAGAGAATTTGGATTTCCTGTGGGGTTCATGTCTGTTTTCCCATTTGCCTTCTTTCTAGGAAATTAACATTTTATTCTAGCTTGATATGTGACGGGAAAATAAGGGAAGTGGACATGCAAGATCAGTTGAATTCTGTGGGCGCATACCTTTTCCTATCTTCCTTAGAAAGTGTCAAAATATTAGCATTAAAATAGAGCTATACTTCTTTTTCTCTCTCTCTACTGAGACACATATGCCCTTTTTTCTTATCTATGAAATGTGGTTATGTTATTCTACAAATGTTTTGAATAGTGACTCAGAGCCAAAAAGAAATGAGAAAAGCAGTTGAAAAGTCTGTATACAAAATGAATGTGACCAATTGATTTAATTTCTTATGCATTAAGCAAGGTTTCTTAAATATAATTGCTAACATAGATTAGGAAGATAACTGTGACAAAGCCAATTGGCATATTTGGTGGGAAACCAAGTCATACACTTGCTTTTTTGCCAAAGAGAAAGGGGATGTTATGGAAATAATCGTTTATTAAAATTAAAGCCTAGTTTAGATTGTGACAACTAAGTTTATGCAGACTATTGAGGCATTCAAATCTAATCTCTCAGTTAAGATACCAAGCAGAGTTACCTATTCCATGGGAATGTTATTTTCTCCTTTTTAATGAATGCAATGCTATCCCTTTCAAGTAATTTCTAGGAATTTCGGGGTAGAATGAGGAAAAAGAGAAATGTTGAGTTACTACTCGAGTAATTAACTCTTGAGCAAGTACTTCTTGAGTAGATTGAGTAAAACTGCAAGTGTATAACGAAATAGAATCATTTTTCTCCTCTTAGATCTAATAAATTATTAACTTAATCTAAGGATGCTTAGATTTTAAATCTTTTTTAATTCTAGCTCTGGTTTTCTTTTTATTAGGACATTATTTATTAGGTGTGAAAGGTCACCCAGATAACTTTTTTTTAACAAATCTTTTTTAATTCCTCTTGAAATATCTGGGCTTCATGTTGCAGTGATATTTCTATACCAAAAGTTACGGTTTCATCTGTGTAGTGCCATTGGATGGAGCTCTCTGATATAGATTAATCCAAGCCATTACTGGCATTCACAGCTTATTTGAAAACACCACTGAAATGAGTTGAAATGTTGCTTGCAGGAAAGTATGGTAGCAGTAATTTAAGGACACCTTTTACACTTGAGTTTTTTCATTGAGCATCCCATTCACTGATTTTTTTTTTTATAGAATACTTGGGCCATAAATAGTTCTGTTGTCTTTGTAGACATCCAGACAGAACCGTGCTTTTTTTTTTTTCTTTTTTTTTTCCCCAATCATTGCGTTTTCATGGAAGTTGCGAAAATCCCTTTGCTGAACTTGAAATGGGATGCATCTTGGCGACATGGATGTTAATATACAGTGCTGTTTTGAAGAGTCAGATGGAATATGCTTTGGAATATGCTTAGTTTCCTTTATTCGGAACATAAATCTAATAATCTTCTAAATTTTATTTTTATTATTGAAAGAGATTATTTCTCTAGATCTTGAATGCTTCCATTTTGGTGTGCAGACTCAATCTCCCTGTTGAAAATGTGAGGACCATTCAATTCAGGAAACTGAGTCCTTTTTCAGTATCTGAAGCTGAGTATTCAGGACTGAGGTGCCTAGAGTAACAGGCTGCTTTGGAAAATTCAGAGACATTGGAAAATGCAAAAATTTTTGTTTCTTTAACTTCCTTTTAAATAAAATTAAAGAAAATAATAGCCAAAACATTTTCCAGGCAGACTCTGGTTTTCTAACATCCAGGGGAATGTATTTAAAGAGGCTGATGTGTCTGATGACTTATTTGTTGGCTTCAGGATTTTCAGGTTTTCTTTGGTTCTGATGCTCTGGGGAATTGCATAGTAAATAATTGGGTCTAGCATAGGGCACATAGCTGGAAAAAATTGAGTTTTGCCTATTTCTAAGAACATTTTGTGTTGGTCCTGGAAAATGTGCCCTTGTACCTCTTTTAGGTATGGAGGTCTGTCCAACCTGTTAGGCTCTACAGAGAGCACTGGCTCGGGAAACATGTCAAACTATGAAGATATTTATACCTTTGGGCTCTTCAAGCATAGCTCAGCTAAGGCGCTCTGCTGGGCTGGGCTGGCCTGTAATGCCGTCTCTCTGATTAATGCTTCACTTGCCTGGATTATGGGACACAGAGCTCAGGCTGGTGTGGAAGGTTTTTTTCTTCAGAGTTCGGTGTCTGCCTGTTTGCTTGCATTTTACCCTTGTGTTCATCACTGATTGGCCTTAATAAGAAAGGAAGTCAGCTGCAAAGAGTATTAGGGGAGTAATTTGATGGTCCCTCAGGCATATCTTCAGGATACAGTCCAGCAAAGTGCTGAGTCCTCTTGCAGCTGCTCACTCTCCATAAAAGTACAGTGTTTAAGAAAGCACAACAGGTTTTCAGTAAAGTCACTGTCATATTTTACATTCTTTTGTTGGGTTTGTTTGTTGTTGGTTTGGTGTGGGTTTTGTGGGGTTTGTTTTTCCAAATAAAAAGTACCCTGATGACAATTATAGAGCTTGTTGAAATCCATGTTTTGGGCACTGTTGACTGGGGGGTGGGTGTTGCTGCTTATCTTCCTGTTTCTTGTATCTGCTCAAATGCAGGTTTAAACCTAAGTCACAGTTCTTTGCTGGGACGTGTGGACGGGTTAAACTGATATATGTGCTAGATAAATGTGTAGTTAAAAGTGTGGGAGGACTTCATCTTTCCCAGGGTGAGTTTTCTTGTTTCTCCTTAAAATGAGAAGTAATTGCACTTATCTCTGTTGCATAAAATTTATCTCCACCATAATTTAATTTTTGTTCAGTATATTCTAATAAATTATAGACCCTTAATATTTTTCCAATACAGATGCCCATTATGACATTTCTAGATCAGATGACTCCAGATCACAGACTGTTCTTTAAAAGTTATTATGCTATTCTATTTTACCCATTAAATATTCAGAGCATCCTTTTAACTTCTCAGAGGAGTGGGGCCAAATTATTTAAGTATTTAATCTTTTATCTTGCACTTACAGTCATTTTTCATTGATTTCGGCAAAACTTCCACAGACTTCTCAGTTAAACCAGTATTTTGAAAGTTAACATTTGGCGGGGAGTTTAAGGACAAATGATGAAACCTTGTAGCCTGTAAAGATAAATCTTGAGTAGCTGCCAGTAGGTAAATGACTAACATCAATTCAAGCAATTTAACAGCAATCAGTTTGAGGTCAAGTAACTCTGGACAGTGTCGTTTAATGCACCATCGTTTTTTCCCTTCTCTTCAAGTAAACCACCACTGACTTCTGCTCTCGTAATTTGGCTTTTTTTTAGAACATTTCCTGTAGATTGTTCCCCTTACAAGTCAAGTAAGGTACTGCCAGCATTTGAAGGGGACTGGGAACATCAACAAATGGAAACAGCTCTAATGTGAACCAATGGATTATTTGCATTCCAGTGCTTAAGTTATCACTTAATAGTTGTAGGCTCTGGTGGCAAGAGTGGACTGTGTTATGTTAGACTCAGGAATAAATGCTAATATCTTCAATGTTTTCAAATTCCCAACCATATTTGGTCAATTGTGCTAGTGTTGACCCTTGAAGGCTGCCAAGAATCTTGTTGGCAAAAATGCCACTTTGGTGAAGAAATAACTTCTACCACAGCTTTATTTGAAGGCTGTCCTCATTTAAAGGGGTATCATCTCACTGTTTCATTGCTCAGGTTTTGTCCTGTCTCTTTTTTTTTTCTTTTTAATTAAATGTGTTCATCTCCCTAATAATAGGTTTAGTGCAAATTACCCTCATGCATTACATGCTTTTCTCTACTTTGAATGTTTTAATCTTTATATAATCCTTTCAGCAGGGAAGAATCTAGTTAATCTGCTCTGCAAACTGTTGTAAAGTGTTGTACAAATCCTTCTGACCTGCATGCACGTGCTCACGTTCTGTAAAAACAGAGGAAAATTTAAAGTTTCTTTGCATTGCTGAGTACAGCAGGTCTGACCAAGACTACTGAAAAGACAAATACTTGTACATTTAAATATAGGATTTGGTGTAGCAGCCCAACCCAGCCAACATTCAGTCCAGTGTCTCTGATGGCTGCCAGCTCAATGTGCCTACCAAGAAAGATGAGAAACTTGGAGTGGGCAGCTGTGGAATAAATGCGTCATGAAGGAAATTTCTTCTTCTTTCCTTCTTTTAGAGTTTCGTTTATGTTCTGAAGCACAAGAAGTCAAACCCAAGGTTTTATGGACGGCTGGGTTTGGGTTTTTTCAGCTGTGTGGTTTTTAAATACAGCTGAAGCTGATCAGCATTATAAGGGAAATCGACTGTTCTGTAGGGACATATTTACCATATATAAAAAAATTCAGTGTTAAAAACCTAGGTTTGAATAGTGTTGATTTGTTAGAGCTAAATAACCTCTAAATAACATATTCTGCTTTACATAATTTTGCATTCACACACTTAGACACACACACAAACACTGCAGATTCTTTTACTAAAAAAGCAAGCAGGAAAGCAAACAAGCAAACCAATATTTGCTGATTCTGCTCTGTTTCCGTTCCCACTAGAGTGCTCGCTGCGCCACACTTGCTGCTGATTCATTTTTCAAATCTTGAATGATGACTCTTGCCTCGTCCCTGCTGTGCCCAAGATGAAAGCAGATGCTCTTGATCATATGGTGTAATATGAATCCTCAGATTTCAGTTTGACCTGGCACGATTTCTTATGAAGATAATAGTCTCTCTGCTACCCAGAGCTGTTGAAGCGAAAGAAAAGAAAAAAAAAAAAACACCCTAACAATGCATGAGTGCTGATTATGGGGTTCTGTTTGGCTTTTAAGTTTGTTGGTGATTTGACTTCAACAGTCATTTTTCTAGCTAGGATGCTAGAACAAACCCATGGAAGTTTCTTCAGCAACTTTTTGCAATGTTCTCTGTAAGCGTGTCTGCAACACTCATTTGAACACCAGATTACTCCATGCAGCATTTCATTTCAGCAATGACTTCTTGTTAGTGGGGTGTCCTGAAAACAGACAGGTGTGTTCATCAAGACTTCTCCTCGCAAATGAGATGCAGACTGTGCTATCTGGGCCAATAAATGCAGGAATTAAACTCCTTTGTGGGCACTCGACATTTTATTACTGTAATTTAGCCTGACTGGTTTTTGCACAGCACTGGGGTAGCAAAGCTAGTGTTTTCTGTGGCTGATTGTCCTGAAATATTTGGAAGAAGGTAGTGAAGTAGTCATATCTGGTGGGAGAGAGAAGAGAAGAGAACGTGGCTCTGTGATGCATTTAGCTAGAAGTTAGCTGACCCATTCAAATGTGGTCCAGCTGCCTAACCACAGACCTTGTTTGGCCTAAATGCTGTCTGTGTTGAGCAGAGTGGCTAATATTTTTCCCTTTCAATTTGCTGAATTGCTGTCTATCACGGCAATGCAGGAGAATTGCTTCTCAGACAGTGCTAAGGATTTTGAGGTTCTCAAGATACATTCGTAGTGCTATGAATTTGACCAGATACTGTCCTTAACATCTTTTAACAATGCTTTTCAGGTGCCTTTTCTGTCTTCTTACCCTGGTCTTCAAGGTATGTGTGTTCTATATGCATGTAACATCTTGCTATGACAAATATCCAGTGAATATACCAGTCTAGTAATTTGAGACAGGCAAGCTAAGAAACACAGCAGTGTGGGAAGGAGACCAGTAGTGATTAAATAAAGACATTGCACTTCAGGAACGTGTGGAGCAGAGACTATCCAGGGAGTTACTGAAAGATGAAGACTCAATTTGATCAGAATAATGGAGCTGAGAAGGAACAAACAGATGTGAGATGCTGTTAATGAGCAGAATTGGACATTTTTTAAAGCATCCTCAAAGGAAAATGGGATAAAGGAGATGGTGGAGTGGGGAAAAGAACAAATTTACTTTAAAGGAAAGAATCCTGGGCAGAAGAAAAGAAACAGTATGATATTAGATATAAGTAATGAAGATCTAATTGCATTCAAATGAGGATGACTAGTTTTGGTAGGGTGGAGAAAGGCAATAGATATGTCTGAATTGTGAAGGGCTTATTCTTTTCTCCAATCCAAAGGTGAAAGATGTAGGCTCTTGCGTCATGAGGAATAGCTCATTGCCTACAGTCCTTAAAGGACTACTGGCAAAATGGAACACCTTAATTGCAGGGAGGAGACCCGTTATCATTCATGTATTCATTGGGAAATGTGATCTAATAATGTCTGTCCAAAGCTCATTTCAGAAGATTAAGACTCTACCAAACTTAAGACACAATTTTGTATATTTCCAATTGCTTTCAGTTTCAAACTGCAAATCCCACAGCCAGGGCTATCACCACTGAAAACCTGCCCCCTGCACCTTGGCTAAAAAGCTTCAGCCACAGTCTTACTTAGCAATAGGTTTTAATTTGAGCACTAAATATTATTTCAGAGGATAAGCCTGGGTTACTGAGTTCTACAGATGCTAATAAATCACCATGGACACAATGACAAGTCTGCAAAATAGAAGTGACAAAATATAAAGTGTAAAGTAAGAGTGGAGTGATTATCTGCATAGAATATCATCCCTTCTACCCAGGCATGGCCATCCATCCTTCAGCCAAATCCTGGGTGTTCCATCTCACTTTTCTATAATTGTTATGTTCTGCATTTAAAGCATGAATATCTTAAAGACAAAGTTCAGAGGCTAGCTTTGCTCGCTTCAGAAACACACTTTACGTGCATTTGCCAAGTTGGAGATCTTTGTCAGAACACAGGAGAGCCTGAAGGATTTCTGCCTTAGTGTTTAGTGTTTGAATAATATTTTGACTGTTACTGAATAGGCACCATTGTACTGTTAGTCCTTTTCTCCACAGATTAGAAATGGATTGCAAAATGAGGCTGTTTGTTTTGCCTTGATTACTAGGAGATCAGATATTGGGAAAAAGAAGTCATGATGATTCAAGAGAAGGTATTTTAAAATATGACTAAATTTTGTGACTCTCACTGGAAATTGTTATCCTGATGAAAAGTACCTGTGAGGAGTATGAGGCTACCCACCATATTATGATTTGTTATATTCACCATGGATTCTTCCCCTGTGTTCAAATAAATAAATAAATGGAAATTGAAGTGGATCTTCAAAATGAGAAGATTAAAACAAAACCTCATGATTTATTTAAGCTAAAAAGAGTAAGTGTTGATTTATTTGCCTTTTTGGTTTTTGGAGCTTTCAGGGAATACTCAAGCTATGCTTCTAAATTTTCCCTTGAAAGTAGAGAGACTTTAATATTTTTTTGTTTTAGTTTTATTTCTTTTAAAAAGAAAGCTGAGAGGCCTCTTCAATCTTATGACTCTGGGAGGAAGAGGTCTAAGGAAAGCACCAAAGATCTGGAGAGTGACAGCAAAAATCAGAACTCTGTTCATGTTCTGCAGCACATGAAATCTGTATTCTGCCAACTGTGGCTTTTGGTCAAACAGTTGAATTAATAACCCACCAGTTCTAAAAGAGCCACTTCAAGAAACGCTCGTACTTCTCTTTTCTCCTTAGCTCTTCTAGTGCCTAATGTAAGCTGGAGCCTCCTTCCCTACCCAAGCCTGGTTTGTCTAGAAATACTTTTCCCTCAGAGTATAACAGTTTTTGTAAGTTAGAACAACAAAATAAGTAATACCTGTGTGTCTGAAATTTGACTGATGAGTTACTACATTAATGCAGTAAAATGATCTTTGGCACAGTGTTCAGATAGTTCTACTTTGTAACTTCTGAAAAGCTCAGCAGCATGGCATAGATGCATGGGAAGAAAAGCAAACCTTGACAAAGATGAAGTGATGGCATAGGGAAAAGAAAAAAAAAAAAAGAAAAGGAGGACAAGGTGCCAGAAGATTGATTAAATGTCAGGTAGTTAAGGACTGCAGTGAACATTGGCAAAAAAACCCCAAAAAAAAAAAAAAAAAAACCCAAAAAAAAACCAAAAAACCCAAAAAAAAAAACAAAAAAAAAAAAAAAAAAAAAAAAAAAAAGAAAAACCACAAAAAAACCCAACCTGAAAACAGCTCCCCTCCCCCATATCATTTGAAGATTTTTATATTATTATATAAAGAGTTAAATATGTTGCTTTTTCTTCCAAAGTAGCTGAGAAACACAAAGTACTTTTGAAAAATGCACTCTTGTGCTCAGTTATTCATAAAGGTATTCCTGTCATTCAAATTCCACATGTTAAAAGAATTTCTAACTTTTATTGGCCACATTTTAAATCAATCTCAATATGCAAATTCAGGAATTTGGAAATATAAAACTCTTCTCATAGACAAAACATTTCCTTACATTTTTAGACTTGCATTGCCCCTGATAAATACTGTATTGATTTTTGCACTGCAGAGGATTTCAGCACTTTTTCATGGTGTACTAAATTAAGCTTTTGCATTGGAAGTCTGATGTTGTGTCAAAAACACAAGTTAAATCTCATGGATGATGTCACCATGCAATTAAATGCAGAGGTTAACACTCTGTGCAGGTACTTTCCCCTCAAGCTATCTGAAATAACAGAGTTGCTATAATACAGCTGTGGCTGCTGAGGAATGCTGAGGCACACTCAATGACTCTTTGCATTTTTAAAAGGAATGTGTGTGGCAGAGAGAGGTTTAATTGCTCCTGCTATATGTCTCATAGTGTGGGGGAGCCTTTGGTTGGCTGGCTTGGGGTGACTGCTTTTGAAAGGGGGTCTGACATCTGCTTTTTTTATCCTCTTCTCTCCTCCTGGAATAGGACAGTCACATTCAGCTGTGGCAGCATGTTTTTTTCTCAGTGTTGCCCATTCATTCCCATTGAAGAACTATTGTCTTTCACCAGGCACAGCTATGTCATGCTCTCACAGATGCAGGTACACCCTTTAGGGTGCCTTCAAGCTTTATCTTTCTCCTCTTCTCTTTGACCTTTGTTTTATTGCCCAGAGTTACTGCAAAGTAATCATTTGACTGCCCCCTTCCTGAGCTCCCTCTTTCATCTCTCCTTAACATCCCACTCTCCAACACAGTATCTGCTAATCATCACCATGTTTTTCAGCCTGATGCTGTCAGATTATTTTTAATTCCTACACTTCTTATACACTGTCACTGTGTTCATATGAACAGGAACATCCGGACTAGATTTATCCTATGCGATCTTTGACTCGCGTAGGTCCATAATTCACCAAGATACTTACAACCAGGGTAGTTGGTTAACTCAGCACCACTAAAAATACAAGGGGGGACTCAGGAGAAAAAGAATATGCTTTTTCAGGGAGGTGCAAAGATGGAAATGCAAGATAGTTACTCTATCAGTTACTCTAATTTAATACAGAAAGCCAAGCAATAAGCTTGAGAAAAGCTGGTCCGAGCTCTAAATCTTGGATCCTTCCCAGTTTCTGAGTGAATCCAGAGTGATAATCTTTGCTTTTACAGAATGCTGGAGGTTGAAAGGTCTGGAGGTCATCTTGTTCAGATGTCCCAAAAATGTCCTTGTTTGGTTTACTATAAAGCATAAATATTACAAAGAGTAATCCCAGCTAACTGGAAAAGGACCCCAACTTCCATGAAATTCAGTCCATTCCAGTGGTGAGCTGGAAATTAAATGCAACCGGTGGATTTTACCTGTGGTCTCTCTCCTAGTTAACAATCATACAGCTCACTGAGTTTCTTGTAGTCCCGGGGATGTACCCACAGAGCAGCCTTGAATAGCCCTTGCCCTGTTGCAAAGGAACACAGTGCCTCCCTCTCCACATTTCCAGCATGAGCAACTTGCAAAAGAGAAACGCAAACATGTAAACAGCTGTTGGGGAAAAGGAAAGGAGCTTCAAGTAACAGAATCGGCTGCCAAATTCATCGCTGCCATGTGTGCTGTGTATTGCTTGTCATCTCAAGTGAGTCATTAAGAGATTCCCCCCCTCAATAGCACTTTGAAGTGCTGTGACAGCTTGAGAGCATCTATAAATTGCCACAAACAGCCCTCATACTGCGTTAGCTAATTGCTTGCTCTTTGACTTATTAGGAGTCACTGAGTTAAATAATTTGTCACATGTGTGGCTCATAATAAATAATGTGACTAGCCAGTTTGTGAGCTGTTTCAGTGATATATAGTGCCCCTTTTGAATGTTGTCAGAAGCAGCCAACAAATATGACCCCACGATTGTCAGATCTTTGTGAAAATAATAAGGCCTGACAGGGCAGCAGGTTACAAAAAGAAAAAAAAAAAGTCAACAAACCACAGCTCACCTCCTGAAGTATAATGAAAATTATATTAACCTCTTCTTCAGGTTTCTTATAAAATCAGATTATAACTTTATTCTGGAGCAGTTAATTAACAAGTGAGTAAAATTTTACGGGAAAATATCTTTATTTCAATTTATATGGGAATAATTGTGAAAGAAAAAAGAGATAACTGTTTCCTAGTTACTGAAAATATCCTGCATCCTCTGATGAAGTCTCAAGTGAATATCCTCTCGGCAAACAACATGTAGCTTCTGAAATATTGTTGTGGGGTTTTTAATAAAGATGACTGCTTTCTCTACAGTTTATCTAGATATGTAGGGCATAATTTTTCTGACCCTCAGTCTTAGTTCTGGTTGTGTGTTTCAGGTGATGCATTCCCATGCAAGTGCCTGTTGGGAGCTGGGCTACTTAATTTATAAACACAAGTATGGCACTGTTGTAGGTGGCTGTACACATGTAATGTTAGAGATGCCTTTAGAAAGAATGTGGTAGAACATTATATATATATATAGTAATAAGTTCTTGGCATCTTCAGTTAAATAGCAGTCCTGTCTGACTTCTGCGTGGGAGAAGAGTCCCCAATATTTTGCCAAAGAAGCAAATGTGGTTTTTCTCACAGCTAAAGGGTGATTTCTTCCCAAGAGACAGGACTTGTCTTGCACATTTGAATTCTGATGTATACTGGATCACTGTGCTATAAAATCTTCTTTTCCCACAATTGTGCTAAACGAAGTGATGAGTGGTGTTTAATAAACCTTACCAGTCCCTTACAAGCCTGTTCCTGCAGTGACCCTTGCTATTGCATTCCTCTTGTTTGAACTTCGAGGTGTTCATGCTGTTAAACTGGTTCCCAACTTGGCAATCACTTTGGTTTAGGTCATGTTAATTCAGCAGTGCCCACTGCAGTTGCTTCATGTGATAGAAGACTCCCCTTTGGCTGTATCTGCTGAACATCCTGGTGGTTCCCATGGCTCTTTCTAAGTGTGTTGTGCTTTTCCTCAAAGCCAACCAGCAAAAGCTCTCCAAGGTAGGGGCTTGCCCACTGTTCTTTATCTTCTTGCATCTCCCATCATGTAGGTGTTTTGTGAAGGGCTGGGTGAGAAGTTAATCTGATGTGTTCTTTCTTCAAAAGGGAAGGGTGTTGGTGGATTGTGCCTATCAGTTTTGACAAGGATAAGAATTATGGTCAATATAGAAGAGGCCAGTGCTTATCAGCCTCGAACTTAATTAATGAGTTGACATTTGTGCTAGTCACTGCATATCACAAAGAAAGAGGTTCTGTCTTCTAGTCGCAGTCAAATGCCACAGGGACTTGCACCTCTGCCTTTGGCATTCCTGGGAAGGCTGCTGAGCCCACTGAGCTGCTGGCTATTTGACTGTGCCTTTTTTCTATTTCCCGTGGAAAAACTGGGAAAGGTGTTTTGTTTGTTTTGATGCACACGGGCTTGGAGAATTAATCTGAAAATCTTTTGTGGGATCTTTCTGCTACCTCAGGCTTTTATCTAATTTTTGAGGGCTTTGGGAGCTTAGTGTTATTTTGAGATAAGTCTCCAGGCAGCCCTGATGACACCTAATGAGTACTTTCCAGTAACTGCCTTACTCCTGTTTTTAGATTGGGCCTTGCAGTGTTTGAATGAGAGACACCTGACAGCTTCTAGTTAAAGATGCTTCCCATCAGTGAAGAAATTGAGTCTGTGTTTCAGATTTTGAACTGCGAAAAATAGTTAAAATGTCTTTCTGCTCATTGTTAATGAACCCATTCTATAGGAGTGAAATGCTGGGACCCATGAACTCAGCGAGATCGAAAATTCTTCCCACGTGGTCTGGGTTTATTTAAGGCTTTGCTTTTATTTTATCTTCTGGTTTTTATTTTGGCAAAACCCCCACTTTCAGGTCTTTCAAACTGCTTTATGTTTATGAAAGAATTTTCCACAATTTCCCTAGCTGAGCAAGTAAATAAATACAGCCATTGTGAATATTCTAGCTAGTTCACCTTGGCAAAGCTACGTGTCCAAATCCTGTAATTTTGAAAGAAAATTGGTCCATCCTTCTTTCATAGATTTTGTGAGTTCTATGGTAACGTCTGGTTCGAAAAGAAAGACATTTTTAAGCAAACCCTAGCATTTTTGGGGTTTTTTCATTTTTCCTATTATTTTGGAGAGTGTGTGCTTCTTTTGTTTTTCTTAAAACCTCAGCACTGGAGTCAAATGACTTGAAGGAAATCCTAGTTGTCCTTCAGAAGATAAAAGGGGTGGATTCTGGCACATGGGGTTATAAAGCAAAATCTGAAAGCACAAAAACAACCCAAAATGTAAATTTTTCAAATGAGCAGGGTAGGGAGCTTAAAGAAAAAATTTTTGAATACTTACTCTTATAAATATTAAAATTCCCCTTAGACTTTCCATCAGAATATTATCTTAACAATTTATTTGCTAACTTCTAAACTTATAGAAACTTTTAGGTTATCAGCAAGTTACTGATATTTATCTGTTACTACAATTCTGCTCCTTTCCATGTGGCCCCTATTTCTCCCACTTCTCAATTTAATCTATTAGCATGCTTACATATTATCACTGGAATAACAGGCAATAAAAATGCCAGAAAGTCTAAAGGAGTGAAACGAAAAAGTCACAAACAGCTCCCAGCTGCTATAGGCTTGACTTGTTCACATGTTTGGAGGTTTTGGTTTAGTTGGCTTTTTTCCCCCCCTTAAAGACTTTTACCTCACTGCAGTTTGGATGACTGTGGTAATTAAATGCCTGTTCAAATTACTTCTCTAGTGTGAAGAGTGATTTCTCTGTTCAAACCTCAGGATTCTGCTTAATCCAGTGTAGCTGAGTGCAGATGAGGCAAGATAAGGAGGCATTTGCCTAGGGTGGAGAAGATGAGTATACCTATTACTCCAGAGATCTCTGTTTGCTTTAATGTTTTCTGTCATAATTGTTATCTTAACAGGACTAGGTTAGTCCCTTCCTACCCTCTCTGCTTTGGCAAACAGTACCAAGTGCATTAATGGGAAAGTTAGCATGGGACTGATTTCAGTGTACTTTTGTGCTCTGTCTTGTTGTGTTCCCTTTGTAATTAAATCTCAGTAGTTTGATAGGTAGAGACATTTTTCTGGTATTCAGTTAATTACTAATAAATAATATGCTCCAGTTTTGAATTACGTGTTCTACAACTGAATTTTTTGTATTTTATACAAGACTTATAAAGTCGACAGTGACTGGTTGCTAGTCACATATGCTACCTTAAGATACATATATGAGTAGTTTTCATCTGTATGCCTTTAACAAAATACTTAAAAATTTAATCTGTTGTTCTAGTAAAATAAAACATCTTTGGGGCTGAAGAATTAAAATTAGAGATACTTTTCAGTAAGAAAGTTCAGCTTTGGCATTCAAGTGTATCCAAAAGTCAAAAACTTTGGAGACTTTTTCATGTGCTTTCTCTACATCTGCCTCTGCTATACATATGAAGTAGTACGATGTGCTCTAGTGACAAGCTCACTGGAACTCATTCTTTATTTTCACAGTCCTGTTACTACCACAAACAACCAAAAAAAAACCCAACCAAAACCAAGAAGAAGAACAACAAAAAACACCCTAACAAAAAAAGCCACCCCCCAAACAAAACAAATCCTCTTACTAATTCCATACAAATTAATTGCACTAAACACAATTTAGATAGATAAATTTATTTTTGCTAAAATTTGCAAAATGTCTTTGCTGCTCTGTTTCAATGTGGACACATAATACACTATTCCTCATAGTTCTGTTTTCTGTAAGGATATATAGTGCTGTTTGACCAAAATGATATTTGAATAGCTGAATTATTCTGGATTGTATGCTTTAACCAAGATATTGGATTAACTTTGAGCAGAGTGATGGACCAGATGACCTTTGAAGAGGTCCCTTCAAACCAAGCTTGTGATTCTGTGGACTAAAACCTTGATTTGAGACTTGGATCTGCAACACCTTTTCTTTGTGTCCAGTTATTGATTTTCTGTGCAGTTGTAGGGGCATTGTGAAAGCCAAGAATGGGTCAGAACTTTAGTGATATCTAATACCTTTCTGTTTGCCTTCACCTCTGCCCACTGCATTGTGGAAGTGAAGGAAGGAAGCTTGTCATTTCAGAAGTCTGGAACATGAAATAATTCTGCTGTTTGGATTTTAATTTGTAATTTTGTGGCTTGTGTTTAATGATTTCTATTGTTACATTTGTCTTTATGGTTCTGAGAAGGACCACTATACTTAGTTGTGCACACACTGCTACAAATGCATGTGTACTTCACATGTATGCTAAGTGTATGCCACTACAATTTGGGATGTATTTTCTCAAAACTGAGAACAGTTCTTCTATTTTTTTAATTTTTTTTTTTTCTGAGAAAGGGGGCCAGATGACTGGTCAGAAATTTGTGGCATTGCACATAGGAGTCAGTTTGGGGATTTACAGTAATACTTTAACTAACTTGTTATATTTGAACGTGCACTCGAACACATTGTCCTCTCTCTGAGTTGTTTAACATGCCATCTAGAAAATGCTAGACAAAGAAACACGTATACACTTTCTGTGAGAGGAACTGAATCAGTGTCTTCAGCATCAGCAGCTTTTAAAAATCATTTAAAAAACAAACTTCGAAGATCCTTGCTACGTGCGAATTGTCCAGACCCTCTTCTGTTCTGCTAGCTGGTGAGTGGGATAAGAGGCCTTTGCTGAAGATCACTCTTCATCCTGTACAAGTCTTGTCTTGTTTTCCATTCAGGTGTATGGAACTTTCTGCCCTTACTAAATGGGAGCAAGATCAAGTCATGCACTGCAAAAAAGCTTCAAAAAATTGGTACTGGCTGATCGCTCCTCCTTAAAAGAGACTGGAAGTGCAATGCAAAACAGAATCCAGCACAGAGCATGGGTAAAATGGACTGATAATTCCACTGAGGTATATTCTTTCAGTCTTATGTAAGACCTTCTGATTGAACTTTAAGAACATCATAAGCTACTGTTCTGATTTGGAGCTCCCAACAATAAAAACACCTAAAATATATTTCAGTTATGTGTTCTTTAGCAGTCTTTAGTTTAGTTAGTTTCAGCATGGCAAGCATACTAGTTTGCCAGCTTTGCGGGTTTAATTGAGCACACTAACATTCCAAATTATACAATTAAACTCTTCGACTATTTGGATGTTTCTGTTCATAAATTTATAAACTTTATAAGAAGCAGAGTTAACTGAATGTATTTGATTACCTCAAGTAATTGAAATTATAGAATTAGCATCATTAGTGTGAATTCAGCAGACAGACATGATGCAGCTATTCCCATGGTCCTTTATGGGTGTAAAGATGTTGCTTCCAATCTCCATGGTACACTACACCATGAGTTTGGGGACAGGAAAAGAGATCTTTTTCAAAAGAGCCTTATGAGAGGTATGTGTGAAGCTTCCTTTAAAATGTAACAGGATGCTAGTAGAGTATCTCTATTCCCTTATGCATTAAAAAAAAAAAAAAAGCAACCCAAAAAACCAAAAAACAACCACAAACAAAATTAGGTGAGATTCATTATATTACCTCCATTTATTAAACTGGTCAAATATGACATTTTTAAAGTGGACATTTGTTAAGGAAAAGACTGTCTCAGTCATTGTGAAAGTCTTTTGATGATGCATCCTACTGAGGTCTCATTATCTTATCTCAGTGGATCTGGCCTTTTTATTTTATGTATATTTTTGCATATGGAAAACTTACTACACAGTACTTAATTTATATGTGTGTACATATATATAATTTCTCTCTGTGTATATACATATGAAGAATATTTTTTCTGCAGCTATGTATATAAAAATATATACATATTGTCTATATATGTACATATATATAATTTCTCTCTGTGTATATACATATGAAGAATATTTTTTCTGCAGCTATGTATATAAAAATATATACATATTGTCTATATATGTACATATATATAAATAAAACATTTTGGAGCACTTCAGCCTAATACATTTTATTAAAGGTTCAGAAAGTCTAAATCATGCAAAGAGCATCACATGTCTTCTGAGTTTCCTGCAGAAAAGCAATGAATCATAGGCAACTCTGCAAACAGCCATAATTAAGAACCATAAAAAATAAATAGTGACCTGTCTCTAAATTGTCTTCAGTAATTCTTCCGACTGACCTAGTGTTAGCATCTTTTACCAATGTATATAATGTAATTTATAGCACAGCCTAAATGTGACATGGCTTAGGCTTTTTAAAATTGTATGTTTCAGTACCCTTAAGTAGCCCAATACAGTTAAATCTTTGTTCCTTACAGAATGCATGCGTGTGTACAGTATTTATTTATCTGGTCTGGAATAAGAATTAATCTTTAATTACTGAATAAACATATTAAACAGGTGTGGAATAACTGAACTTTCAACTGTGCAATGTTTATCTACTAGGGCATTGGATACCTTGGCTCTGCAGTTTGAAGGTTTCACCTTGATGTGCCCAGGGTTGAGTGAAGGAGGGAAGGTTGGAAGGGCGGGCACACAAATGCCCCAAATCCCACATAAATCAGAAATTTCCAGTTATAAATTATGCACCATCATAACATCCCGTTAACGCCATTGGCAAGCCAGGGCTGAAGCACAGGGTAGTTTATAGCGGAAAAATGGTTTTTCAATGGATAGCACACCCTCGGACTCCTTCTCCTCCTAGGGTATGTGTGCTGGGCTTGTGGTGTGAGGAGATATAAAGCAGCATTTTTCTAGCTGCCTGGTGAAACAATGAGGGCTCTGTTAGCAGGAGCCCAAACTTCTGTAGTCCCTGCCTCACAAGGTTGGAATGACTGCTTAAACCCAGGTTCAAAGCCCTTGGCCTCCAAGTGCTTTAATTTAGCACTATTTTTGCTGCGCTAGCCTCTGTTTTTTCTGCTTAAACCATCTAAGGTCCCCTTGTTTTGCAGGGAACTAAGCAGCTCCTTTTTATAATTAGATTAAAGATAATCAAATGAATACTTGGATATTTTTTAATGTCATTTAATTTTTTTTTTTAACTTTTGCAAAATTGCTTTTAATCTGTTGCCTAGCTTCTTGTAAATTTACACTTTTTTTTTCTTTTTTACTTCACTGTATTTCAAGCTTCTGGTTTTCTAGTTTTTTAAAAAAATATCGTTTGACAGGTATTTTTCAGCATTTTTATTTGATGCCATAAAATAAACCTTTACCAGGTGTTTTTAGGTATGATTCACAACACTTTCATTCATTCATTCACTGTCAGTTTTCCAAAAGCTGACTGGTGTGAAAATAAGAGAATGCAAAAAAAGAAGCATGTAAAAAGTGCAAAAAGGATACAAATGAAGTGGCAAAAAAACGACAGATATGGAGTAACGTGGTAAGGAGCAGAGCAGAACTGCAGCTAAAAGGGGGCTATGCATTAATAAAAGTAATAAGTAAGTGCTGGTGCAATTTGCTTCTAGTTTTAAAACACTAAAAACTAGTCTTAAACGTAGACATTATTCAGATAATAATCACTCAAAAGTTTGTTAAAACCACTACTTTGTATGAAAGCTGTGAAAAAAACATGTAACAGCTGATGTCAAGTTTCTGAAAGAAAAATTGTTTCAAACTTAACTTTCGCATTCTTCCATAATAAATAATACAAACATACTGGAAACAGGAGCAAAAAAATCTGATCTTGTACCAAAGACTCAAATCACAGTTATATTAAAAATCAAAGAAGTTGTACATGGACGACCACATTTAAAACAATGGGGAGGGAGGGTGAAAGTAGGATCATCTGAATTTACAGTGTATAGATTATCTCTGTGTTCTTTGTCCAGTCAAAAAGCATCATGCTGGAAAAGACAACAGGAGATTCACTACCTGGGTCTTGACAGGAGTCTCTTCTACAGACAGCAGAGTGGAAGCCAAGGTGGAGATCAGATTTCCAATTTGTTAGATTAGTGAGCATCTGAGGAGTCTTTTTCTCATTTTAGGGACGGTGCTAAAAGTCCCAAGGTTTGCCCTTCTTTTTTCATACTAAGATCATCACCAGTTTTTGGCTCTGTTTCTTGAATTTCACTCATTTGAGTAAATCTTGTGTGATTATGATTGTGTAATGTGCTGTGATATTTAGTTGTTTTACATTCTTTCTTCTCTTTATTCTGGTCTTGTGTGTTGTAAAAAGGTTGAAATCATAGAATATCTCAAGTTGGAAGGGACTCATAAGGATCATGGAGTCCAACTCCCATGAGTTTTTAGAAGCATAGCCCTTCAGGTCTGGGATGTACTAGATAATGTATAAATAGAATACTGAAGAGTTTAAGTGCTTCTTAATCTATGCTCAAGAATAGGCCCTGTAACTTCAGTAGGACTGTGGATGAATAGTCTTGATGGAGATTTGCAGGGCTACATCTTACAAATCTGTATGATTTATTTTAAGTGCATCATAGAATATCGAGCCTATTGTTTGTAATACAACACTGGATATGTTTCCCTTTTTTGCTCTGAAGTCACATTAATTTTTTTCCACACAAGGCACCTAATACCAAGTCTCATGCACATGAAATGTGCATGAGAAATTATGGATGCACATGTGTCTCTTGACCATAGTCATGATTTCTTAAGGCTCTCTGTAGCGTATATTTATTAAAAAAGAAATACAGCTGTTAAAAAAGAAATTTATATGATTTATATGATTCCCACTACCAACTGTATTATAATCCAGCTTTAATTTTTTTTTATAACTTTGAAAAAATATTCTGAATATGTGTTATAGTCATCAACACTTCTAAATTATTTTCAAATATTAATGTGGAATAAACATACCTTTAAAAACACAAGTAAGGACAAAGTTCAGTGTGGTGATATGATTTCATTTTGCTTTTTGAGTTCCAGGTGGAGCATATCTTTCTTACAAGATTTTGTTATTACAAATGGGTTTTTTTAGTCCTTAATAATGCTTTAAAAACTCTGAAAGGTGTTTTTTATTTCCTTTTGAAGACTCATCAAAAATGTTAGACTCCTCCCAATATGGTTTTTACTAACTAGCATATTGTTGTGACAAGATCATGGAAGAGTCATGGCATCACTTGGTCTATGCCAAGAAAGTGTCAAATGAAAGACACAAATGGACGTTTAAGATGTTTGCCTATCACAGTGGTCATTTGTGTGACTGGAGATTGTGAGCCCAGTTCTTATTGCAAAGGAGCCTGTTCGATTTTAAGAGTGGATGCGTGTGCTTAAGAAAATGTGCTTTATACTGATAAAAATACCAAAAAAAAGGGAGGGGAAAATGAGCAGTTATTAGAATTAGAAAAAAAAAAAAAAAAGTTTTATTTGCCTGAATTACTCTGAAAGATACATGGTAGAAATGGCTGGATGCTAGAAAAAGAAGTGTACACTGCAAACTAAAATACAGGGGGTGTAGCCTGTAAAACTCCTATGTATAGTTGCAAGTCAAAATAATGGCAATTCAGATGTATCTTAACATATTCTAAAATTCCAGAAAACTTATACAACTGTGACTTGAGAGAAAAATAAACTGAATATTACCTTTAAAAAATTGGTTAAGTATTCCTGATTTCTTAGATCACAAAGAATCTTTAGCCAGCTGGAGCCTTCAGGTTATTCAGTGATTCTAAGGAGAAATATAGATGACTAATGAAATAAATAGTTGTCTTCCTTTTAATTTTTCATTTGTAGGGCCAATAGTTCTTACATTTCCTGAGGCACTCTGCATATATTATTGAGGTAGTATGTTAAAATGATCTCGCTTCATTTATCCTCCCCCACAAAATAGCTGAGATGTAACTTTCCAAAGAAAACATCTGAAACATTTAATTTTACCTGTCACTTTTTTTTTTTCATTTGCCCTGTTAAGAGTAAAACATTGGGCTGTACATTTCTAACAGTGGGTTTTCATGTGAAGGGTAGAATAAACAAAAGTATGATTTAACATTTCGAGACCAGAAAATGACTAATGGGCAATTCTAATTCATTTTCCAGGTCCTTGGTAGGCATAGTTGAAAGCTATAAAGGTAACAAAGGTTATCAAGACCTAAAGATAAGAATTAGAAGTTGTTAAGTTTAGTGTCTAAAATTTGAGTTTCCTCATTTTTCTTTCTACTATGTGAAGTAGTAATTCCTTGGATCTACACTGGTCACAGTGTCAAGTTAAAACTATATTGTGGCTAATCTAATTCAAGGAATAGATATTTATTTTATTTAACTTGCTTCATCCAGGAGCTTTTTGTGTTGTTATCCATCTAGATACTGTGCATGCATGCTTGCATTATTTTGCAGAACTCTGTTTGAATATCCTCTCTATCACCTTGATGAATTTTATTTTCTGCAGATGGTGTTGGTGTAAATGTTTTGTATTAGTCTCTCTAGCAAAATCTTTTCTGCTCAGAAGCTTTCAAATTGCAGGTAATTCGGTCTATGACCTAATATTGTCTACTACCACCATTATGTTTCTGCTACAGGCAAGTGCTACTCTATCAAAATCTGTCCAAGTTGACTTTTCTGTTGGAAACATTCACATTAGACATGAACATTCAGCAGATTAACGTTTGTAAGGTTCTGCAATTAGAAGTAGTGATAGAGCTCTCCTACTCATACAGTAAGTTACTTGTACCAGGTCCCAGGAGAAACTGGAGTAGGTACTTTAAATTAAAAACTGTTATAACTAATTGGAGAAAAATGCTCTTGGATCAAGATTTTGGAACAGATGGTTCCTAAATAAATGCAACTGCACATACGATATTTCTTCTGCACAAATATAAAAAATACTTATGATAGGACATTTTGGTTGTTACTCCTCTTGTAAATAGGTTCAAGCTGAACTTACTGAATTTAGTGTTTGTCTGATTTCACAGATAACATGGACTAAGCTTTAAGAAGCATTATGCAGGTCTGAAGTCCACAGTGAAATTGTTTGGTCATTTTTGCTCATGGTTATTATATATAGTAGCAGGCACTAAACTAAGATTTAACACATTATAGTAATAGCAATACTGTTGTATAAGCTGAAGCTTGTTTAATGAAAGGATGTACTTTCAGGCATCAGACAGAACACTTGTCACTGGTTTGACTTATATAGAATGAGTACTTCGTAAATTTGCCAGTCTTTTCTCTTGTCGTCACTGTCTTCCTCCTCATCAGTTACTTTGTGAAGTCCTGATGCAGCTCCTACTGAAATCAGCTGGAAATTGCCTGCTGTATGTGGAAAATTTTCTGCTGCATCTTGTCAAAGGTCAAATTGGTTTAATGTTTGCAAATGTAACTGCATTTTTTATCCTCTGTAGAGAAATGTAGCCTCTAGGAACAGGTAGGCAGAGGAAGATACTTTTGAAAAATCCTTTGTGCTTCACTGTGCTCATACAGCTGCAAGCATATGGGAAAAGGAGCCTACCCCGTGCCTGGCTGAGCATACGGGACACAACTTCAGTAAAACAGATCTCTTGTATTAGAGTCTTGATACATTCCTGCCTTCTATCCCCATTTATCTATCTTGTTTAGGTTGGATTTCAGGGTTGCTTTTATTGTGGAGAGGGCAGGATCCATTCCCCACCACAACTGCACAGATCCTCGCCAAGATCTTCATTGTTCAACCTCAGCAGTGCCATGCAGGGGCAGCTTAACACCAGGGAGACAGGCAAGAGCAGTAGCAGTCTAACCAAAAAGAGCCTAGGCTATTCATTACTGCTTATTACGTTCAATGCTAACACAGTGAGAGAATTTACTTGTCATGCATTGGAAAAATGGAAAAAATCCCCATTACTTACTAAAGGATCTTGTGACTTTCTTCTGCACACTGCTTTTCACACTCTGCCTGAATAAACTGGGGGATAGCCAGTGAAATCCCCAAATTATAACAAGCCGCAACATGCATGAGCTACTTACAACATGTAAGAAATTTCCTTTTTTTTTTTTTTTATTAGCATCTGCTTAAGCATATTACACAGTTCTCAAACATTCATGTGCCTACACAGTAGCCCTCAACAGAGATTTCACTGGCTAGGGAGTATTGCCCTTCTTGCTTAAATTTTGTCCAGTATCTTCTAATCCTAATCATTGTGAAGTTCCAACACTTGCAAAAGACAGGATGTTTTTTATTTGCGGAAGAATTTGCATCATAAAATTAAATGAGTTATTTTTGGCTTTGCAAACTTTATAGACTGGGTTAATTGTTTGGCCTTATTGCATGGCTGTTTACACTCTAGCAGCCTCCTTCCTCCAGATCAGTCTGGACACCATAGAGGTACTTTCACATCTCTGTATAATACAGTAATGGTATAATGTTAGAAGTAGTGCCTGTAATGCTCTCCTTAGAGTGAACTGTGAGCTCTCAGCTCTGTGTTTTGCCTGAACTTGGGCTCCATAAGCTCCCACTACAGTGACTTAAATGCTGTTTGTGGATTCAGATTTTCTGTGATAGACATAGTTTGCATGTAGGTAAGGCGTAGCTGAGTATGTGCCTGTTCTCATCTTTTTTTCTTGGTTTCTTGTTTGAGACAACAGGGATTTACATCATTTTTGCGTGTTGTATAGGAGTTTTGCTGTTAGTTCATGGCAATGGTGACTAGAGTTTGGAATAGCTGTATCTTTTCTTCTAAGAAGTGCTTTAAATCTAATTTGATGGAGTGGTATATGTGTTTTCAGCTTTCAAAATGTGCAATTACCCCATTAGAACTCCACCAGAAAAAAGGCTAGTCAGAGAGCAACAATTTCATTTTAAGAGAGGGGAGAGGAGCTTTGGGACTTGTGTTCATTTTGGTGCTGAACTCTTTCTCACACCCACTAGAAATTCCATCCTAAATATTTTCACTGAAACAGACACATTTCCATGAAATATTGCTCTTTAAAAGAAAAGGTATTCTAAAGCAAATAAGTTTTTTCCATCTATACTTTTATTAGGCAGCAACTCGAGGATGAAGATGGTTTCTGGACCATAGGAATACATTTCTGTATGACTTACAGCACTGAAGAGTGAAAGAGCAGGAATGAGGGAGTCTATTTCTAGTGATGCAAATTCAGTTGAAATCCAGAACAAAGGAAGAGGGTCAGTATTTCCAAAAGCCATTCTCTGTAATACCTGAGGTTTGTGGTATGTTTGTTGCCATGTAAGCTTTATTAACCTTAAAAATAAATAAATAAACAAGTATTAAATACTTCGCAGAGCCTGTTACGGAATACTTGCAATGGAAAGAATCAACAGACTGAACTTTGCGGTTTGCAGTTACTGGCAGCCCTGAGCTAAACTATCTATTCACTGTTATTGCAAATGCAAATGTTGCCCTCCTCATTTACCTGTAAACTGCTAATCCAGTCAGTGCTCAGGATCTGAGAGGTATCCCCTTTGTACTGGTGGCCCTTGGCTAATCTGATGGAAAGCCTGCTCCTGTCTCCACCCCAGGCACTGAACGTTAAGGTAGGTGTTCCTACCACTTCTTTTCACATACAGTTGCATTTATTTTATCATTCCTTCATTTTGTCTAATGTCATTCTGCAACACTGTTTACTTTGTGACAGGATGCTTTGTTGAGGCTTAATGTTGCCCACTCCTTCACTTCTCTGCAAGCAGGATGCTGAGGAGCAGATTTCGTCACCAACACTGACAAGGCAGCTGATTGATCTTGTACATGAAACACACGGATTTACTTTTAAAACAAATACGTGTATATTATGGGAAGATTTTTATAGGCTTCTAATCAAACCAAGTTGAAACTTGTTGAATTTTAAAAAAAAACCCATCTGGTTTTAATCAGGGCTCTTCTTGAATAAGACAGCTATCTCTTTACGATGACATATGGGTCTACTATAATGTAGCAAAATAAATTTTCCTCTATGATTTAACTGATGTCCAGCAGTTGGCCAGTGATTTAAAAAGCATTGTTTTTGAACCTAGCTAGAAGTTGGTTGGCTATTTTTATGTGTGTGTCTTGGGAGCTTTGGAAATGCATGAATTTTGTACAAAGAAAAAATAGAAAAAATAATTATATTTTTTTAGTGTTCAAAAGTAATACAAATAGTCAAATCACACTGAGGAGAGCATTTTCCCCTTGCTGTGCTGTTGATAGCAGTTATCTTTCTGATTTGCATTGAGTATGCTCTTTTCCTAAAGAGCCTGTTTTTCTTGATGACGTTTCAGCCTGGCACAGTTTTTCCTTATTGCTCTGACTGCATGGATTTATTATTTATTATCGAACGTGAAATCCATTTTTAAGTAATTATTTCACGTATGGCCATTTATCCTAGCTGAGGCTTCAGGGGAAGCCAGTTTCTGCCAGTAAAGCCTAAAATAACCTTAAAGAGTTTGTGATGCTAAGTTTGGCGATGCAGTATCAATAACCACTTGGCGATTTCCTAGGTGAGGTCTGTGTCTAGATGTCAGAATGGATCATGTGAAACTATGTCGGTCAATTAATCACTGCCAATGAGCCATGGCGTGCCAAAGCTCCATTGCATAACAGCCTCCTTGTTAAGTTCTCAAAATCCAAATCCACAAGCCAGACCTCCTCCTTTAAGACCTCCAATACAGGCTACAGAAACATTTTCAGGAAAATACATTTACTGAAAGACATAAATGTTGCAGGCTTATGGGGTAGATCTATAGAATGGGAAAAAAAAAAAAAAAGAAAAAAAGAAAAATGTGAGGTTTAGCTTCATACCTAGTTTACGGAATTGTTTATGCTGGATAGTTCTAGAGAAAGGGTTCTAATGTGAAAATAAAATAAACCCACATTAAGCAGTACAACATAATTCAAAATTAGTTGAAATCTGACATTTATGTTTCGCAGCAATGACTGCTGTAAGGGAGAAAGTGTCATTCATGTTTAGTACTACTCCTGCTCTATCTGTTCCTTCATCCTGACCTCACTAGATGCAAAAATGTAGGGTAAGAGAGGTAGGGAAAGTCAGAACTGAATAGTAGCCTGACTTACTACTGAAATAAATTAAATTCCTGTGACAAGTAAGTCATTGTTGGGGGGGAGGAAGGGTGTGAGGGGGGAAGGGAGAGCGTCTTTTACTTTACTGGCCCATTTAGGAAGTTTGGTCACTGGTATGAAGCCATACAGCTGCACACAATATAAAATAAGTTTAACAGCATATTTGGTGAGTTTATAACTTCCCCAGGGCATTTTAACATTAAAAATAGTGATTGTTAACCTGGTCCATCTGAACTTAAATATGAGCTTACTTTGCAAGAAATGAGGGGTAACGTCTCAAGTACTTTTCTTTGTGTTTTATTATTGCTTAAGGGCTTACATTGTTTTATAGCTGCATTTTGTCTGTTTTTGCATTTTATACTCAACAGGGATATTCAAATCCATGGTCTTAGTAAGGATGGCAATCCCAGTCTCGGATTAAAAATATGTTCTTTTATAGTTTTGCACTGATATTAAAAAAATAAACAGTATATGATAAAATGGCAGTTGTATATGACTTTGGCATTAGCAATAAGTCCATTACATGTATGATATCTATCTGGTGACTAAAGATTTTCACAAGCAGCAAAAACTCATTTAAAATCATTTGTGTCTCAGACTGGTAGCCAAAATAACATTGACAAATATTGAAATGCAGAAAAGAAATCATGCTGAAAAGAATTATTATTGCCTTATAGGATGAAGTAAATTACAGGATATTAAAATGAGGTCCTGTTTAAAAAAGCATAATTCTGTATGTATTTCAAGGCTGTCTTTCTAGGTAAAATTCTGTTTTCAGATGAATATGCAACCAGAAGCACAGGTTTTCAAAGCTCTGAGTCTGAATCCAAAAAAAAATCACAATATTGGCTTAAAAGTTATAAAGATTATAAAAATAATAATGCTAAAATTCTTCTGGTTCATAAGCCTTTAGGATTCATTTTGTCAGGCATTTTTTCTGCAAATACTAAACGTCAAAGATTATGTATTTATCTTTGAAAACAGATTCTTGTGTATCTGCCTTTTGAATTGGGCTTTGGATGCAAATGTAACTCCCAAAATACTGCAATTATTGCTAGAAATTAGTAGCATTGTGGAGGTGCAGGAACCAGCCCGACTCTCATGTCACATGGCATGCTTCTGTGTAGTGCTGGCAGAAAAAGACCTCCTTCATCAGTTCTCCTCTCCCGAGACAGTCCCCCTCAACACTGAGCAGCCAGGGCACACTGTACAGGTGAGTCCCAGTGCTCACTGTTGGCAGGAACTCCTTTAATTGTGTAGTCACTCTTCTGATTTTTGTGTTCATGCTCTACTATTTTGCCCTGTCAAGGAGTAAATTTTTATATATATGTGCATAATGTATTTGAACTATGAATAAATTCTTTCCTCCTACTTCATAAGTTTCCTTTGCCCCTCTGTTTGATGGAAGTGAAATCACTCTGGAGTGGCTTGCAGATGGGTTTGAGGGCCACTTAGGCTTTCAATGCTGTTTACAAGCCCTGCCTTCTGGTGCTCTGGTATGGTAGCCTGTAATTTCACTGCTTCCCATGTTAAGCAATGCCAAAAGGACCTCCATTCCTCAGGCCACAGCGGCTCCTTGAGAGCTGCTGCTCTCTTTACTGGATTAGTGTAGCATCCCTATGCAAGCACTGAAGGTGGAACTCACGTCCCTGTGTAAAGCCCAATGAAACTGGTCCTGCCCAAGGCACCGGTGCAGGGCCAGGAGTGAGCAGAACACCCACTTGGAGGCATTGCTCGGGGCACACCACAGCTGTTTTCCACCACCCCACAGGTCCTGCAACACCCTTCTGTGAAAAGTTCCTTGCCAGTTTGTCCCAAATTATTCACAAATTCCCTGGCTGGCTTTCTGCTGCTACTGCAGCTGTCTTCAAGGGCATCTTCTCACCCCTCTCCCCCTGTGGGAAACCCTTGCATGTTTTCTTAGCTTCTCACCTACCTTATAGTGCAGAAGGGGAGGGTGTCTTGTTAGACCCTGTGGCCTCATCTTCCCTGTGGACCTAACATATAATTCTGACTGCTAAGCACTTAAGTGGTGCAGTAGTAGCAGAGTTAACCCATCCACACCCCTGTCTTGGAACTTGGTTGCAGTCCATCCTCAGTCAATCAAAGCCCAGTAATAGGGATATTCCCCACCTGCTACATAAAATCCTAGTCCCCAGAACTTATAAAGGCCTCAGAATAGCAGTTATGGGGTTTAGAGAGTATATATATATATACGCACATGTTATGGTACGTCATTTATGTTTGCAATTCAGAACTGGTTTGAATAAAAAGTATGTAATTTGTCAAATTAACAATATTTGGCTTTGTTTTTGACTGGCTGTCACCACAGAGCTGAGGATTGAGATGTCATTTCCTAAAGCTGCTCTCTGCTTAAAAAGAATATTCTATTCTATGTTCTATCCCATGTGAATGGTAGGAAAAGAAACAAAATGCATGCCAGCATCTTGACCCTGTACCAATAAAGACAAATATAGTCCTAGACTTCTGTTAAAGTAGGATCAAGTTTTGGATACACTGTATGACTTGTAGATTCTTTTCAGGGAAAGAGCTTGTAATGTTAGAAGCATGACAAATAATAATTTATCTGAAAAATAATGCAAAGTTTCAGGTTTGTGATAAGAATTATCATCTAACAGTTCCACTTGGTATAAACAAATTGCTTATTGATTTAACTATTTTTTAATTGCTCAAATTGTTTGGAATACACAAACAATTTGAACTTCACTATGTTTTGAGTTTTGTCTTTCCTTCCCTAATCTCTGGTAGCTGAGATGGACACTGCCAAAGCCATGTATTTTCAAAGAATCATGGAGTCATAGAATACCAAGCTGGAAGAGACCTCAAGGATCATCTGGTCCAATCTTTCTTGGCAAAAGCACAATCTAGACAAGATGGCACAGAACCCTGTCCAGCTGAATCCTGGAAGTGTCCAACATTGGGGAATCCATCACTTCCCTGGGGAAATCATTCCAATGGCTGAATGTTCTCATAGTGAAAGAATTCCTTCTTGTATCCAGTCAGAATCTCCCCAGAATTAACTTGTACCCATTACCCTTTCATCACATTTCAGGCTGCCTGGGCCTTTGCTCATCTTTGTGGCTCTTCTCCTGACTCTCTCCAGCCTGTCCACAGCTTTTTTCCATAGTGGGGACCAAAACTGAACACAGTATTCCAGGTGTGACCTGACATGTGCTGAATAGAGCAGGATAATGACTTCTTTATCCAGTCTTTGAACAAGCTCATAAGAAGCTTTCTGGACAAAGATGTGGACAAAGTCAGATGCACCGGTTTCAGTCTACATTTTGCTGAGCCTTTGTGCATCATGTCTTTGAGAAATACTAATTTCTGTAAATCTAATTAGCACATTCAGTCTGAAATAATTTCATGTCAAGTGGGGCAGCATCATTTTCTGTGGGCTTGGAGAACATGACATGCAAAATTGTGTACAATTCCATCTCTATTGGTTTCATCTCTCTGAGACCTTATGTTTTATGTGTGTATACTACTACTACTATGTGAGCTACTATGGCAAAGGTTGTAGCCTACCCAGCCCAGGTCATGCCACAGTAATACAGACAAGTAATTCTGTAGTTTCGTCAGGGAGTTTCAGTCTCAATCTTAAGAAGTGCTACCCTGAATACCCCTACCAGCCAGGTGCTCTGTTGGCAAATGTGCCTATTGCCTCACTGTCCATTGCCTCATGGCAGTCCAAAGTCCTTGTGAAACTCTCTGGATGTCAACGCTGCCTGCCAGGCCGTCTGAGTTGGAAAGCCTCACATATATATCCCCGGCTGGATAGAGCAGATAGGAGAGACAAATACTCAGGTGTGAAACTGCTGGCTGTGTAAGCCCGGATTTGTGGGACAATGAGGATAAAGACTTGCACATTATTCCAACATCAGCCTAACACACGGACATACCTGCACGTAGTTAAGTTTTCCTGAAAGACTGTGTCTTATGGCAGGAACTCTGCAACAAGTTTCTGAGTGGAGTGAGCTTTTCCAGAAGTTACTGACCTCTGGAACAGGGTTTCTATCACGAAAATGCTGACATAACCTTTAACTGTAGAGCCACGAACAGCTTTGTTATATTACTTGTTCCTAGCTTATGTCCTTGCCCTGGGAACAGTGGTGGCATTGTCTGCTGTTAATTGTGTTAAGGGGTCGGGGAGAGTTGGCACTGATATCAGAAGGGAAAAATAATTTAAAATTAAAAATTCCCCATATATGAGTCATACAAACTTGGGGGAATTTTAAATGAATGGCTTTAGTTTGGGTCTATGTATATGATACTATATTTTTTTTTTTACATAACAGATATATCAGATGTAGTAAATATTCTTTATCAATCTAATATATTTTCGTTATTTTAAGCCCCTTTACATTTATAAATCTGACTGGTGGATCTAATCACCTTTTTTTACGTGCTGTTTTTCCTCAGTACTTTATGTAAAGAGAAACCAAAGCCTCACACAGCGTTTCCAACTCTCATGATTTTAGTGTGGGTCTTGCAATATCTGGTGTTTTCTTTAAGCCTCAGCTCCGGGAGCTCAATGATTATTTCAACATCTCAGCTTTTTGCTTTGCAGCCCTTGAGATTTCCAAGAAAAGACCGAAAATCTGAATGCTAAAAGATCAAAAGTAACAATTAAACAAACAAAAAAAAATCTAGAAAGGGCAGTTCTAAATGTTATTGTGGCTTTTGCAGAAGCCTTTTAAAAGCTTGTAATGGCAATACTTTTAATATAATCAATTTGAATAGATCTGCTTGGAATGCAAATTGCCACCAGCACTCCATTATTAATGCTATCACCTAGAGATGTGCAGAGCGAAGCCGCAGGGCTGGTTGTTTTTCACTTTCAGAGACATTTTCTGACGTTCAGAGACAAATATGAATCCTGCTTTGCGAATTGACTTTTCTAGAGTGTCCCAACCTAAAAACCCAGAGTTGAACCATCTTGAAAGTTCACGCTGAGAGCCTAACTTTTGTTAATGTGTTGCACAAGATTTGGGGGTAATCTATCTATAAGATTTTGTAGTAGAGAAAAATGACAAAAAAGGTGTTGGTTTTTTTTTTTCTTTTTAATATGTTCATTTAAGCATTATGAAGAGTCTTTGGTCTTCTGCTGCAGATAAAGTATCATAATGGCTGACACCGTCATCAGCCTTGCAGTCATCTCTGCAGAGGGATACCAAATCTGAAAGATACATAACACTCTCACGCTAGAGGCTTCTGTTGAGCTGCTTCTCTTGAGCTGCGTGTTACTTTTGTTTTCTTTCCAAAGGTGCTAATTTCCAGAGATAAAGAACTGATTGCCCCCAGTGAGAAATGCAAAGGACCTTGCAAAAGCTATTAAGTGTGGGAAATTAACAAACATGGCAGCAAATGGCTGAATATATGAGTTTCAGTCAATTAACTTTTTAACAAACAAACCGCTTAGTAGTTCCCCAGTATTCCAGCTGTTCTGTGTTTGGTGTCATGCTAAGCGTTACTCCGTTTTAGCCCGGGGAGGACAGGAGGAACTTTTAAGTTTTGCAGCAGTTATCTTTTTCATGACAGATTAGCCTTTCCTATGCTATCAGCCTAAGCACGTTATCGCCCCAGCCGCGTGGAGGGTACAAGTTAAAGCAGGTGTCTAACGGAGGGACTTCACCACACTGAAATCTCGTCGGGGGTGCCATTCAGTACAGAAGCAAGCGCAGGCGGACGTGTGGTGTAATCTGTAAACGCATCCCGATGTGCACCACGGTCTCCCTCCACGATGGAGTGGTGGGTTGTGGTCCTCTCTTTGTTGAGTGCTGTCCATCTTCAGACTGCCCAAGCACAGAGCAAAAGCTGCAGGGGCTCGTGGTTCTTTTATAGCCCCTACTAGGATAAACAGAAGGGTCAGTTGTGTCTTTGGGATACTAAGACGGGTAGTTGGAAGTAGTTTTTAATATGTGACCTTAGCAGGTTTCCAAGGGCTGAAGAAAGTCCCCACTAAGCAAAGGTTTATGCTTTCCATGTGTTTCACAGTTGCTCCACTTTCTGTCTGTACCATCTAGTTTTAATGTATTCTGAAATCTTGTGTAATCTGATCACTGAATTAGATGATATTCTTAAGGATGTCAACAGCCAGCTACTGGAGAGTTTGCCATCATAAAAGTGCTCCTTTTTGTTCCTGCTTAGTAAATGCATTAATCATAATTCAGCAGGGAAAAAATAAAGAGCCAATCTGTTACAGTAAAACATCTGCCCTTTATTTCTTTTGTTCAAAGAAAAAGACATAACATCGAAGTACCTTTAAAATTTTCCATGATAAGTGTTTCTCTGCTTTCTTCTTCAGGTTTCTCTAATTTGTACAAAGGAGATTTTGATTGATTGAAAGCCCCTAGTAAACCTCTAAGTCCTTAACCACTTACTGCTTGCTTGATATAGCATTTGCTGTTGTTTATAGTCTGCTATCCATAGGATTGGTTTTCGGTGTAATAAAGTACTAAAAATCTCATACAGTTGTATCAACTTGGGTGTTCTGCAGTTAGCATGGTGGTTGTTATGCCTAATTCCCACAGCAGAGAGGGGGAATTAGGGGGAGCATCATAAAGAACAAAAGTTAGTGGATTGCCAGCTGAGTAAAGCCCTCACTGTGAACAGGTTTGGGTAATAGCAATATTTCTAAAGGGGAGGGTAATGACACTTAAGTGAGGTTGGTCCTAGTAAGCAGTTGCAGGTCTGGATCCAATAATGTATCATTTACTGTGTCTGGAATAGATCGCTTGAATAAATTAAGTGAACTCTTACCCTGCTGTGAGCTTTCTTGCTGTGTGCTCTGGGCTTATTAGCCTCCTAGCCCCTAGTTTGACCCTGTTCCTTTCTTAAATTAATGCATCTCCAATTCCCTAATCTAGCGCCTTTTTTTTTTTTTTTTTAATCTCATGTTTCTTTGTTTCCACCCAATTTGAGGAAATAGCTGAGGAGTTTTCAACTGTTTACCCAGAGGCAAAATTAACAGGTGCATTCGGGGTTATTGTGAGGCTCATCAGATGCACAGAGAGCTTGGCTCAGCTCCCACCCTGATAAACAAAACAGTATTGTAAATTAATTGAAAAATGACCAAGATGAATGTATCTCTTAATACATAGATGAAGTTTTTACCTTTTTAAAATTTATTTTTATAGTGACAGAGGGGCAATTTTAACAAGGCATTTCAACATGTCAGGATTTTATTATCTATGCTGAAGATAGAAAACACTATGATCCAGATTTGGTGAGGGGGTAGTTATGCAAAAAAAAAAAAAAAAAAAGCATACCTGTTAGTGAGTCATAGCATTTTGAACCATTATCAGCCAGCTGACAATCTGACACTCAGAGGGGACTTTTCAACTTTAGAGTGGTTTTCCCTTTGTTTAAAATAGAGAACCTTTTTAATGCAGAAATATCCTTATCATTGTGCCTGCTGATTTTTGACAGAAATTCATAATTTATGATACAATTAAAATGCACAAAAGTGCATTTTGTATCATTTGCTGATTTAATTTGGGAGACTTCAGCAAGCATGGAGCAGAGGATATAAAGGTTAAGAAGAAGTGCATTCTGATATGTGTTATGTCTTCATCCAGGGATCACTTACAGGAGTTTCTAATCAGTTTCACTTTATATTCAAAGGCTTTTCAATAGGAACAAAAACTCTTTAAGACAACTTCCTCACTGTGAAAAACTAAACCTCATATTTTTCAGAGAACTCTGTCTCCCTCCAAGCACTTCGAGTACTAAAGACAAAAGGCCTTGAAAAGTTCTTTGTTGAAAGGAGTTTTGCAATCATTCATGTGTCACAATATGTGAAGGCAGTCTAGTTTATAAAATATCAGGAAGTTCACGACGAGCTGTTTAGTGACCTTGTAATAATCTGTCATTTCAGGCAGATTCTGTGGCAACAGAGCCTTTTAATGGTCATTTAGAAAACTGAATTCAAGAAGACCGGAAAATAATTACTGCTCTGTTTGGCAGATAAGGATATGCTGGAAGATACAAGAATTCTTTGGGTATTTCCTTATGATGTTTTGAAGACAACAGATTTTGCAATGGATTGTAGCATAGTCAGTATGTACCTGCAGCATCAATTCCGAAAACTACTTTTCTGTGCTCTACTCACTTCTGTGGGTGTTTGTTGACTGGCTTATTGCTTTGGGGGAATCATGCAATGTGTAAAGCTGCTGTCTATTATCTGAAGCTCTGGAGTAATTTGCAGTGTGGAGAGATGTAATAGGACTGAAACGTCAAGATGGCAGTAATACCTTCACGGTGAAAAGCTGAGTGGTGTTGTAATACATTGCATTTAGTATGCAGCTTTGAACTCCACACCTGTACTCTGTATAACCTCTTCCAAAATGCAGTTAGGTGTTTCAAATGCCAGTGCAGGTTTGTAAAACTACTCATTAGAAGGTGTGGTGGTAAATTGTGCCCGCAGATGTTTTGTAGTTTCCATACATCAAGCAACTTTCGAGGCTAAACAGGGAGAAAACACATTTTTTGGGACTAGATTATCGTTAAGGCCCCTGCCAACCCAAGCCATTCTGTGATTCAGTTTTGTTGGCTAAGATACAATATCGGTAGTGGTGATGATCACAAGACAGTCTGAACTCTGCAGCAGCTGAGCACGCTCTTCCTTGTTTCTCAAATCAGTGCTAATCAATGCAGGGCTGAAATGGTTTTGATATCTGTGCTTCCCTGCAGGATCCTGTGGCAGCATAGGTTGCACTGAAAGTTGTGAGAGAACAAACTGGATTATGTTGGTTGAAGACATTTCCTTGCCCGTGATTTCTCTGCTCCTTACATCTGCATTGACAGGTTTCTCACATAATGTTACCTTTAGATATATTATGTGAGAAAACAAAACAAAAAATGTTGCTTCCATTTTTGTAATTTTTAGAACTGCCCTGGTTTAACTCCTGTTTAGACCATTCCAGAGATTATTTAAGCATCCTGCAATGTTCATATTAAAAGAAGAAGAAAGGAGAAAAGACACACAAAAAAGAACTGCCTTTGCTTTGATTTTGTAGCTCAGGTGATCAGTAAAAAACAAATGGTTGTTCAGACTTGATGAGCTAGTTAAGATATATTGGCAACAGCTGAAGAATTCAGATGTACCTACAAAAGATAGGAAAATTACCTTCTGTAATTTTTGCAACACAGCTGTATGTTTCCACCAGGTTTGCAGACCTTAGTTTGCCTTTAGTGCTCTTATTTTTAATGCAGCTGAGTAGATCTGTGTGTTTCTCTTGGCATCCCTGAGTCACTCTGGATGCTGCGTTGGTCTGGAATTGCTTCAGAGTTGGCCTAATCTTTGAGATAAGTAAAGAGAGGTAAGAGCTTCTCAGTTGCCAATCTCCTTAACATTAAAATGAAATGCTATTCAAGGTGTATCTCTGTTGCAGATCCCATGCTCTCTGGCATGCTTTTTATCACCATGAAGTAATTCATTTAGATGTAAGAAAGATTAATTAAAACATCACTGTAATTAATATGGACACTGTTCAGTTGCAAAGCTATTGCTCTGTATACTATCCATACTCAAACCTTGCTATAATGTTTACTTTTTGCTCTCAGTCAAGAATTTCTTTCTTTCAGCTGTAAAGGGGAAAACATGGTATGGTTTACATTTTTATAATTGAAGTTTGAACACACAACTATAGATATGGGGACTTAAGAACATCATTCACAGGAATTTATAGACTATAAACATTATTTTAGCTCATTAAACCTTTCTGTCACATCCTGGAGAATTACTTATGTTGCACCTCTTTATGCACTCTCTTAGTGTAGAAATGCAAAACACTGCAGAACTGGTGAATTTCACCTGTGTTTTAAGCAAGGGTAAGGTGAACAACAGCAAATAAAACTTGATAGCAGTTTCTGCTGCCTTTGATAAGGGACCTGACTTTCTGTGCGCTTTCAGCAGTAGGTCACTTAGGCACTGCAAATACTTTGTAAGTTATCAAATTGGTGCCTAAGTCGTACTGAGAACAATACTGGGATGGAGATTATTGACTAAACAGCTACGTTATCTCAGAAGTGTCTATGCTGCAGCATGTTGAGAGCCAGTATAATCTTGGCAAATAAAAGTCATGTATTCCGAGAGCTATCCTTGTGTAAGGTGGTTGCCAGTAATTCGTTCTTCTACAGTAATATATTGGACTTTGCCTATGTTGGGCAGGGGATGGGGGAGGAAACACTGGAATATGTTTCTGAATGTGAGTAGCTCCATAAATGAATTTATGTAAAAAAATGCAGAAATCGCAGAAAAAACCAGCATACCTTGTCAGAAGCTGTGTTATTGCAACTGAATCATCTCTTGGACTTCCAGAAAGACATAAACACATTAAGCCACGCTGCGCTACTTTAGAAGGTTGTGCGTATTTTTCTGCTGATCTCATTGACAAAACTACCATTGAGATGAATGAAAGGGATCGCTTAGGAGAATGAAACACTGTATTTTTTTCTGGAATTTTCGTGACCTTGTTGGAGTCTCCATCCTCTGACTTTCTGCTCTGAGAGTGAGGCTTACATCAGCAGGAAGTCTGATTCAACTGAAAGACTTGAGCCCGTAGATACTTGCAGTTTCATAACCATGTACATGATACTAGTATGTCCTTTCCTACTTCTCGAATTATTGCATGCAGGAACAAATTCCTGAACAATAGCTTGAATTCCTTCTGAAAAGGTACACACACAGGACACCTTTTATCAGAGTCCTAATATTTCTGTTCTGCTTCTTAAAACCACGCTATCAAGTACAGTGGAGTTCTTGAAGCCATATGTTAAGAAGGGAATTTATGCTAATTCAGCAGGATAAGAGCCATCTTGTTCTACAGTTTTTTAAACTTTATTGTGGATTTTAGAAATAGCTGAAGGCAGGAATGAATAGTCACTCTCAACAGAGAATATCTGAGTTTGAATTCTCTGGAACATTCCAGTGCTGTTGAATAAACATTTTTGTTTTCCTTTGTATGTGAGGTAAGTATGTGTGTCTGTTTGAGGGCCATGAGGCATTTCATTTGCCTGTTAGAAATAAGTTTTATATATTTATCTATAGGAGAAAAAATTATATTAAAATAAAGTATACAAGTAATATGCTACTTTTAAAGGCAGCTAGACTATCACTTTTTTAAAATACATTTTATAGAGTGCAAATTACCTACAAATTAAACACTTTTGGAAGTAAGAGAACTACATACAAATAATGAACTTGAAAACTTCTAATATGTGTTTTGTGCAGTGACTTGGATTTTGGAGGGGAACCAGTGAGGTTAGGTTGCATAGTCTTGAGCCAGGTTGCTGATTAACTGTGTTAAAGGAATATTCTGAAGCTGAACACTACTTATAAACACTACTATGTGTGTCAGTGGCTCTGCTGCTACAAAGACTTGCATATATGCTTAATGCTGTGCCCTTCGAGGTGACAACACATGCTGAGTAAAATCAAGGGTAACTGTAAACCTTTTCAGGCTCAGATGCTGTTTGAGAAGCTACGTATGTGCATGTACAAATGCAAACACTGTCATGTGTTACACTGTAAAAATGATTACATCTGAGCATGGTTTTTTTGTGCTTTTTGCCATGTTTTTCATATTTACATTAGTCTGTAGCAGCATTGGCAGCAGAAGGTTTGTGTATCTTAAACTAGGCTAGCTGCTTCTACGAGGTTTTTAGATTATCTAGTAACCTGCTATCCCTATCAGTTAAAATCATATTGTACTAACTTTCAAAAGCCTTTTGAGGAAAGCACAACCTACCCAGGCCATTGCACAAGACTTTATTCCTCTGAATTGTCTTTTCATCTCTGCACGGAACTGGGAAGCTTCTGTGGCCATGGAAAGGCCCTGGGTATCTGCTTCAAACCCTGCTCCCAAACCTGAAGCCCTTGCAGGCAGACTGTGCCTCTGGGAGGATGCATTTTACCCTTTCCCCCATGCATGGATGGTTCTTCTAGGGCCATCAGCTGCCTCTCCCAGAGAAGCAGACCATCTGGAGGGATTTTTGCAACTAGGAGAAGCATTAACTCTGAGAAGTTATTTGTGTTGTTTGAAGTACGGCTACTCCCTGGTACTGTCATCTTCTCACCCAGGGGAACATGACCTCATGGAAAACCGTGTGTGGGCTCAGTGTCATCATTTAAGCATGTCAGAGAATTGTTGTTTTTCACCCTGAACTCCACTCCTGTTACCGGAGAGGAACCCTGAGCTCTTAATCGGTAACAGAAATCTTGTTTGATGCTCCTGTTAATAAACATTGCACAGAACTGAGTTTATTGTCCCTCAGATGCAAGTCATCCTCTAACACAGTAAAAATACAGTTAGCAGATGCTGACCAAAACACACAATTCTGTAAAACAGTATCTTTTAATTTTATTTTTTTTTTATGTTATAGAGTGGAAACTAAGGTTTCCCCTTTCATTAGAAGGGAGAAGATGTATCTGATTTAGAATGACTGGAGTAGTAAGTCATGGGCAGAATGATGGATCTGAGATATACTTGAAGGGATAATTGTACACAACCAGTAAAGCTGGTAAATATTTAAGGGTCATGGGTTAAATGTCAGAGCCACAGTACTTGAGCTCAACTCCATAAAGTATCAAGAATGACTGGTAATTAAATCCAGGGTATATTTCACCAAAGGGAAATAAATTTGACAGCTAACAACCAATACTGGATTACCACCTCTCAGAGGTTAGGGATCATGGTAGTAATTGTAGGTGGTTTACAGTTGTTAACATAATAGTAATAGGTAGAATGATTGCTTACTCATAGACATCACAATACCAAGCAAAACTAAATCTTTTGCATGTTAAAGAGAAGAAGCCCCCTAATCATTACAGTGACTTCATTTTATTTCACTCAGCATTTTGCTGTTTAAAATAAACATCCTTAGGCTGTTTCTGCTTGAATCTCAAAAGTGAATATAATCATGATACAATGTCCTTAGCTCTTCCCTGAAGTTGAATGTAAGGAATATTTAAAGTTGTAATAAAAAGTGGCTTTGTAATATACTTTTCTGAGTTGTTTTACATTTAGAAAACAACATGGATAATTGTGTCTGCATTTAATGATTGTGACAAACTCCTTTCTTTTCCCACTCTCCCTCCCAAGAGGTTTTTACCATTGAATAATCCTCTGTGGATAAGCTCTCCTTGGTAGCCTGCTAAGATCTTGCATTTATGGAGCATTTTAGCCATAATTTTCAAGGTACACTTAAAACCATGGTTGATAATTGATGTGGTTTCACAAACTGGAAACTGATGCACAGTAGATCTGATTGATGCAGGATTTATTAATTAAAAAATCTCCTCTGTTGTGTTTTATGTGATCAGCTAAACTAGACATGAGTTTCTTCTCATTAGGACTCACTGCTCAATAGTTTTTGTTGGTCAGCAGAAGGAGGTGCTTAGTACAAGTTCTGGCTAGAGAAAATATTCATTTGAAAGATTTGACAGCAGATGTGGGAACATTATCTAGTATTGGAGCAGAGGGCTTTCAAAATGTTTAGTCAAGTGGTGTGATAGCCTCAAAAAGTTATTCACATCGCATTTTCAAAGCATGTATTTTCTGTAGCTGAGACCCCATTATTTTGAGAAGCTCATAAGAGAAAATTCTCTTGTTCCTGCCTGCTGTCCCATTGACTCCAGTTCATTTGGAATTCTGCGTCACCAAGGATTTGTTGTAATTGTCTCTAACTTGCAGAGGATGAAACATTTGGATGAAAAGGCAAATACCTTTTCACATGTATGAGAAGCATAATTTTTCACATGTGTGACAAATAGGACTTAATAATACTTTTGAGAGGAAGAATGCAAACTGGGAAAAATTCATGTAATCAGAAGTAATTGTCATGAACTAAAAGATAACTGTGTCCAATGTTGAAAAAATTCCTCACCCTTTTCAACAGTATTAATTACAGTTCTTTATATCTAAGGTGACCAGCAATGGCAGAGATAGGGGAGCGACTTGAATGCTTGACTGCTGCTTGTAACAGAATAGAATGTGTTAGGTTTTGATAATGCAGTTCCTTCTGGCAACTTGTGCTGCATTGCAGGTCAACAACTATAACCTGGATTAAGTTAGCTGGAGTGGTAGTCATGTAAGTGGCAGTGAAGACAAAGAAACTTAATGTCAGCATGAAGAAATTTAAGTAAAGCCCTTTATGCTTTCAGGTCTCTACAGTTTTTGGCAGAATCCTCCTACTTATGGTAATAAAAAGGACACAGTTTGTATTTGCTTGTCTCTCAGAGGTAAAACTCTTTGGGAACAACAACCTTGACTCAACTGTGCAAAATAAGGTGATTTGTAACAAACTTGAGCAATTTATTTATTTGTTTAGGGGAATTTTGTTTGGTTTGAGGGTTCTTGGATTTTTTAATTCTTTCCTGTACCAGCAAGCTTCCTGCTGAGACAGAAAGTTTCTTGTTCCTCAGGGGACAGGTGGGTTTGTTTGAGTAATCTTCAAGTGACAGCTACCTATCCTTGACATCCCTACTGCTGTTTCTTACTTGCTGCCTTCTTTTCTTCCTCTTCCTCACTGTTCCTCTCTCCTTCCCTTCCCCTCCCCCTCCCACCTTTTTCTCCTCTGTGTCCATTCAGCTGTGGGCAGTCATAATGTGTGGCACAGCCCGTGGTTTGTCTTTCAGGTCCTCCTGTTTCCTCCTTGTGGGGCCCAGAGGCTTGCAACGTCTGCAGTCGTTTCAGGTCTTCCTTTCAGAGAGGCAATAGCTGATGTGGAGATCCTGTCCAGACCTGTGGGAAAGTGCAGCCCAGCAACAGCTATTAATACTGTTCCTTTCCCAGTCCTTCTGAAAGGAACTCCCAACAGGAAGGTTTCAGCACTCTGCACAACTTCGCAGCTTCACTTTAACTCTTTGCCTCCTACAACATTAAGTTGCCTCGAAAAAGCTGCCTTGGCTGTTTTTTGCCAAATGCTCATTGTCTCTTGATATAATTGCTAGCAGAGGTTTGCCATTAAGAGCTGTTAACAACAGCATTTTTCCCAGTCCTCCCCAGGGAGATGTTAGTAGTGCTTGATTCAGAGATTATTGATGTCAGCTTCAGTATTTGGAAATACCTCTTTAGTGTCATCAAGGTTAATAAAAATGCCTTAAACCATAGTATCAACATGCTAGTTTGGCTTACCGGTAAATAGTCGCAATGTGTGAAGGTGTTTGCATGCTAACCTTTTTTGGAGTGTAGCTTGCTCTGTTCCTTGAGGCTTTGCTCTCCTTCAGCCTACATATTCAACACTAATGAGATACTGCACATGCACTGCAAGGGAAGAATGGAGCTTCTCATTGCTCGCTGGTAATCGCTATCAGCTTGTGTCATTTTTGACACGTAGGATAGGTATGTGCCTCTTCTAGCCTCCCTTATAGGAGCTCTAAATGCAAAAAAAAAAAAAAAAAAAAAAACAAACAAAACAAAAAAAAAAAAAAAAAAGGAATTTATNGAGACAAATAAGGAATTTATATTTATCACTGCAACATGGGGTAAGCAACTTGAAGAGATGTTACATTTTAGGCATATTTCAAAGTGCTACGTATTCATGATAGAGCCAATGAAATACTACAAGTTCTCTCTAGGGGCATTCTTTACATTTTTAGATGGTTTTCCCATCTAGGAAACAAAAGGAATTTAGTTGGTTTCACTTTTGTTTCTAGACCAATTCTAATCGAGGTCATCCTAGTTTTTGTGGCTGGACAGCATATTAATGCATTTGAACCTTACCGTGAAAGTATTCCTTTTGCAAAACTGAAAACCCAGGTTTATCCTTCTTATCCTTTTTTAACACCTCTGCTTATTTTTCAGGCATAATGTTAAAAATTATTTCTATAGTTCTGTGGAAAAATTGGTTTCTGAATGTAATTATCAACACAGTTATGGGTAAAATGCCTGTCAACGACATGTTCCCAGTGGTTGTTGCCTGAACAACAAAAAGTAATAAGCATAATAATAGCATTTTATGTACTCATTCCTGGCATTTTTTAATTTAGAACCACTCCCCTTTTTAAAATATAATGGAAGATATAGGATGGTAGCAGTGTCACAGTGTTGTTATGATTGTAAATCCCCAAAACATAACTGATGGAGTTCTGGTGTTACTCTATTCTGGCACAGTCCTTTAGTTTAAAGCTCTCAAGAAAAATAGGAATGCTGCCTAAAAACACGTACCTAAAAAGCATGACTTAAAATGCTTCTTCTCTTTTTACTAAAAAGAAAAAACCCAGAAGGCACAAATACATGTTCTTTGTGCAAAAGTAAGTTATGTAAGAAAATAAATGCTACTTAAGAGGAAATGTAACAGATGAAGTATAAAGAGTTTTACTTCCTGTATTTTGATTTTTAACCTTTCCCAAAATTTCTCTATTGTAAAGTTAAAACAAAGTCTTATCAGTGAGTGCCATAAAGCAGCAGCTGGATAGCATTAGAGCCCTCTGTATGAGCTATTCTTCTTCATTACCTTTTTCATGACAGCTCGTACTTCGCACACAAAATGTTACTTTGTATTGGAGATTTATGTAATTGCGGTGTCTTCTATTCTGAATTAAAGCATGACTGTGGTGGAAAGGGGGGGTTTACAAGTAGAGTCATTAGAAATTTATAGGAGAAAAAAAGATTAAATTTACAACGTTCAGTGAAAAAGCATGCATTTATACACGTACTTTAATAACTCCCCTTTCCCTGGCCCCACCTCAAATCATCCCTTCTCCCTTCATTTCATTTCAGTGAAAGAAGAACATTATTTTGGTTGGTTCAGAGAAGGTGTTTGATGGCAGATGTTTCTGGTTTCTCTGTGTATTAAAACTAAATATTCTGTTTGGTGCATTCCTGTTGGAGCAAAAATGGCACATTTAAAACAAAGAAAGATACCATTACCTGATAAACTGATGTGGTTAATCTTTAACTTCTAATGTTTATTTAAAATGTCTCTAATTTATTTAAATAGTAATTTAAAATTGGAGCCAACAGAGTGATCCGCTACTAGTACAACATTCAGGCCTGGAGGAATCAAATTACGTTTTGGACTTCTTCCTCTAACACTGCCCTAAGGAGCATGGGAGTGCTGGAGAAGCGTCACCCTAATCCCTATGGTGAGAAGGCACTGGTTTGTGTTACAATTTCAAATTACTAGACTAGTTCAGGAATTTTCTGATAAAATATGTTGTCACAGAAAAAAATGTTGGTTTGTTTCAATCAAGTGTTTGCTGGAACATACAAATTCCACTGGCAGTAAACAAAAGAAGTTCAAGTCTTCATTATCTCTACCAGCACTGTTGCTTTTAGACCAGTGATCCGCATTCAATCCCACATTACAGCAGTACATCTTACCATAATACTGAACATTCTAAAATGGGCATTTACAGATCTACTCACATATTTATTCCATAGGAATAATTTTGCAAGCAATTACTTGACCCTGGCTTCCCACATGCCACCTGAAACTTCTTGTCTGTGGTCTGTAGAGCTGCGTGCTCTTTGGTCCAAAAATAGGAAAACATCTATACAAAGGTATCACAACTCCAACAAAAAAGATCCATGGTGACACCCTGAGAATAATCACTGGGGTGTTTAAATGACACATCTGAAGGGCTAGGCTTCAAGTCCCTCGTGTTTTCAGTGGACTAGGAATTTAGGAGATGAGTAAGGACTCTCTGCATGATGAGCAACGGGTGGTTTTGGGATAGGTCTCTCCTGGGGATGCTGTTTTGTTTTCCCTTCCTTCTTTCAGTTTCTAAAGGCTTGTGTTAACACAAGTGTCAAGTGGAAAAGTTTTAGTATTGCAGAAAGGTTATTAAGAGCAAGACAGTGATTTCTCACCCAGATCTGTCAACTAGCCTTCCAGCTGTTTTGAATTTGCATTGTCTAACTGTAAGAATGCTCTAAGTGAGACCTGTTTGAAGCATGTAGTGATGTTAGTTGATGTTAGTTGAAGAGGCCAAGAACAGTAGTGATATCTTAAGGGGATAACCTTCCCTGGAAATTAACTTCATTATACTCCCTCTGTTTCCACACAAGTATTAATGTTCACTGATTAAGGGACCAGACCAGAGGAAGCCTATAGTTGGTGTTCCTCATTTCAATGTGTGTTTAGGCTGGTTTCCTAAGGAAACAACGCTTAGGCAATCACACTGTTTTTTCTGTGCCTTCCTTCTCCCTGTGGGCTTTTGAACTTGCTAGACAATTTCAAATGAGAGTCTCGCCGGTAATTAATTTTCTTCAAGTCTGAAAATCAGTGGCCGAGAAAAGGAGAGGAACTGAAATTATTGCCCCCACTGAGGGAATGGTAAGTACAGTTTTGCTGTTGTCCATTCTATTTAACAAGAGTTGCCTGGTCGGACAGCACACACCTATGCTTCCCTTGGCTTCAGCTGAGGCTGTCTCTTGCCTGGGGACATGTTATAGGGAACATAAGAAGAGCAGGACCTTTTGGAGGAAGGAGGAAGCAAGCAGCTGAGATGGTGAAGGACATTAAAAATGATAAACCTATGAGAAGACAGGCATCATTAATTCTGTTGCTTACAGGACAAATTTTTCCAAGATTGCACTTCACATTAGTGAATTATGAAGACTAGCATGTCTTCATGGAAATACTCCTATCAGATGGAGACGATCACACCTTTCAAGGCTGTGACAACACAGCCCATACTTGCCACTTGCCTAGTAATTTCTGACTGTAACCTCACAGCTTACATGGGAGTATGGACAATACCAGGCAGAGCAGTTGCATTTCCTGTGGCTAAATCTTTTCAAGCATGGCCAAAAAAAATATTTTTTTTAAAAAGACATTTCCTAGACCTTTGGATTCTTGTGCGTCTACTCTCCAGAATACACCTGTGCTTTTCAGTTCTGGTTGTTGCATCATATTTGTTGCATCACCTCTGGGGTTCTTATCTAGTTTAGGCAAGATGACTGACAGCTGTCTGTATCTGCCTGTCCTGTAACTTGTTAATCCAGAAAGACATCCCCTCCAGCACGGTGCACCTGCAAACAATAAACTGTCACCATCACAGTGTAATTACTTTTATTTTTTAGCATGTTTTTAAAATATGTAATAGTATTTGTATGGCTCGTAAACTTGAAGTACATAATAATACTGTCAGCATGTAGGGGTCAGATGATCAGTATTGTGTTAGCTTTGCCTTTTTTCCACACTACCACTTTTACATTATACAGTTGAAAACTTTCATCGACAGATGTAGCATGTGTTATGGTCTTATAGCTGCCAAACTCCAGCTGCAGACTTCTTGAGGCCAAGACACTCTTCTGAAACTCTTTGTCATTTTAAAGTCAGATGTATATTTGAGGACAGTTCTCCAGCCTCTAAAGGTCTTCAGGGACAAAGTCCAGAAATTTAGTAAAGAGTAATCACACCCAAAGAGAGGCTTGGAAGTCTGAAAATGTTTCAGCACAATTCTTTCTTGGCCCCATTTTTAGAAGAATTAAGTAATTTTAGAATTGCTTGTTCTCTGCTGTCAGGATGTCAATCCTGCAATCCATACCTATCTATCTCTATATCAATCTATACCAATCTATCTCTGTGTTTGGATTTTCTCTATTTTGTTAAAAATTCCTGTCTCAGACTTTCCTTGTGCTCCATTCCTCTTTTTTGTTACAGGGTGTTTAATTCCTGTTTAGAATTAGGATGAAGACTCTGTCAGCTAGGTCTGAGTCCTTACACTTACTGGGAACAGACTGTGGACTTTAGGACAGCATGTGTCCTAAATCACCCAAAGCATCTTTCTAGGGGAGTTCAGCTGGGACCCATAAATCTTTACTCATCAGCCAGGTTTCTTTCTTTGGCCCCACTACCTCTTCTTGGTCCTGGCACAACAGCAAGGAACAGCTTGAAAAGGTTGGAATGTTAAAAAATATTAAGTGGAAACAGGAAGGAAACACAAAGAACCAGACAGAGAGAGAGGGAGGGTTTTTTGGGGGGGAAGTAGGAGCAAGACTCATTGCAGTCAAAGAAAGTCATTTGGCTTCCGGAGCAGTCTCCTGAAAACCTGCTTGAATGAAGACAGCAGAATGGCAGATATAAATGTCAATGTTTTCCTACCCAGAGGGAAAATAGAGGTGAATAGTAGCAATAGGTTTTTTGTGCAAGTGTCATGGGTTCACTTGTTCTAAAAAACTAAACACTGAATTTTCCATTCCCCCTGCCCCACTGTCTAGGAGGGATGTTTGAATGGGCAGGCTGGATTTGCCTTGGGTATTTGACTAACACAAAAGAACTGGCCAGCAGATTGACATTCCAGGCTAATGGCGTGGGTTTTTTTCCCCTCTCCTAGAGTGGGGAGAATGAGGCACAGTTTGTGGTTGCGGGAACTGAGGGAAGGCGTGCATTGGAAAAGCAGGAAGACTGCTTTGTTCTCAGCCTGGCTGGTTTGGGTTTTTTCTCTTTTTCTGGCCCCGGCTTGCTGGCACCCTGTTTCTACCCCTTCCCTCCGCTTCCCGCCTGGGTGGACCTGCTTGGACTTCATTGGAGAGGAACTATTTGGGAAGAGAGTCACTTTTGTTTTTCCCTCCCCCGGCTCCCATGTTTTTTGGCAGTGTTTTTTTGTGCACATCAGCAAAGAAAGGAGAAGTCACACAGCCAGCAGCAGACACTGTGAGTTCCCTTTGGGAAGAACCCTTCTTTCTTCTTTTTTTTTCCCCCTTCCTGGTGAGGAGGAGGGAGGGGCTCCGTTTCGGCTCCCCCAGCACACCCAGGGCCTCCATGTGGCGACCGCCAGAGCCCAACAGCGCCCCCTGTCGGCCAACCCCGAGCACTGCAGGTTCTGCACCTCCAGAGATCCAACAGCGCCCCCTGTGACTTTGGGTAGAATTGCACCAAAAAGCACAACCTGAACTGTTTACTTTTCATCGAAAGGGATTTTTGGGTATAGGGTTATTGGTCGGTTGGCGTTTTTGTTTTGTGTTCTTTTGTTGTTCTGCCAATACACATATATCCTTTAATAAAGGGCTGTTACTTTTCCTTTCTCCACACATTCTCAATTGGAGCCTCTTAATTTCAGATTTACAATTGCTTGGAGGGAGGAGTTTTGGTCTTCCTTATAACTCATCTTCCTTAGCAAAACACTTCTGTCTCATTAAGCAGAGACAGCAAGTCAGTTTACATATATATTAAAGCAACATCAGACCATGGATGTATCAGGTTAAGACTCCAGCTGGTCTACAGATGAAGTGAGAAGGATTAGAGAAATGTCCCATCACAGAGGATTACAAGAAAATCTTGAGAGTAGCTAGTATGAAAATACTGAACTTTCAACAGTGTATTAGCTATTCATAGGAACTGCAATACTGGCTCAAACCAGAATTTTGTCTTGCTAAACACCCTGTCTCTGCCAGTGGCCAATAATGAAAGCTTGAGAAAAGAGCATAGGAAAAAGAGAAGCTTATAAGTGACCCTTCCCAGTGTCCACAATGAGTAAGGTGTGCAATGTCTGTGAATTTTTCAGGGCCTGACTTTTTGTCAGCACTCAAGTATGGAATTATATTTCTAAATCTCTGTGAGATTACCTGAAAAATGTGACAAAATTGTTTGTAGCCAAGATCTTGGAAAATTATTTGAGCAGGGAAAACGGATATAGGAAAGTCTTCTGTAAAAGAAGATATTCCATTTATCTGAGTGACATGTCAGTAAGGCCAAAACTAAATACTATACATGTCTTGAAGAACATTGCACATTTGCAACAAATGCTGAAAATGAGAGCTGCTGCTTTTTTTCTTCCTTTTTTTTTTTTAACCATAATTAGCAATGTAGAGCACCCTAAGTTATTCTGCAGCTCAGTGAAGTACAAAATGGTATTATTCATTTCTACCTCTCAGCAGTCTTAAAAGAGGTATTCTCTCTAGTAAAATGTTCCTGCTTATACTAGAGTGTTCAAAGTAGAATCTTGGCACATTTTAGCATTGGGTTTTTAAGTGGTAGTTAGGACTGGCTTCCTGATAAATTTGTATTATATTTGGATGAAACAGAATTGTTTGACATTGGAATTGCTTGGACAACAGAACTAAGAAATAGTCATGAATTTGTTGCTGGATAAATGAATATGTTCAGTATGCAAGAAGAGCTTTTTTCCTTCTCTGGTCCTTCTGGTTTTTTGTGAAAATTTAGTGCTTTAATTGTGTAATTTGTCATTTTGTGATGATTTCCTCTGATTTTTAACTGTCATAAAATTTGCCTTAATTCCTGAATTAATAAAATATTTATCTAAAATATTAATGTTATTATTGGCTCATCGGGTCTTGTCAGGCAGATGTATTTCTGTCTTGACCCATTATATTTTGAGTCATCCTGTTGGAGGTCTTACCATTATTAGTATCTTTTTTAAAAAATGCTAATTAACATATACTTGTAAAGAGTTAATATACCAGCACAGTTATACTTTTATTTAGATTTTATAAATATTATTTTTTCTCAGTGTATATTTACCAAGGGTTTGGTTATTGCCTTTTTTTTTTCCCTAGAGACATGAAGGAGATGCTGCTGTGTTTGCTTCATTCCATCTTTTTTTGTTACCTTCCTTAATAATTGAAAGGTGGTCATTCGTGGGTAGCAGTTTGCAGCATACTTTTCCTGTTGAAGTCTTTTGGATTCCTTCTTTAAGAGTACGGATCAACAAAAATGCTTATGAATAACTTTCATGAAGCAGGTGTGTCAAGAGTGTAATAGTTTGTGCTTTCGTTTCAAGAAATTTACAGTTTAATTACAACACACTGAGCTCTCTCAGTTGTTGGTTGGTATTATTTTCCTGAGAAAGACAAAAAAGGCTTTGTAGTCCTGCGCTGCTGCATTCAGGGTTTAGATCTCACCTTGTAAAAGTTTTTATTGCAGCCTCCTCCTCCACTTGTGCCATGAAACAGTGAATCACTCCTTCATGTCTCTAAGTACAGCTGCAGCTCCCATGTTTTATCCTGACACCTCCTAGATGAGCTTTCCATACCAGGGAAAGGGAGGACATTTGATGCTTCTAATATTATTCTGACGCCTCCCCTTCTCAGAGGAGTCAACCTTGCTGGCTGCCTTGGCTGTGAATCCCAGCATGAGACCACATTCAGGGTGATTAATGTGTGCAGGGGCTCAAACCACCCCTGGGCTTCTTCCAGGGCATTCATTCTCAGGGCATAACGTTTCATGTGTTCAGCTGTAGGATGACCTGGGCAGAGGCCCAGTGGCGCCGATAATTTTCCGTCCTTTGTACGAGTATCCAGAGAAACTCGTCCAAAGAGACTGACAGTGGCCTCCCTCGTTGCTGCTAATGATCTTCAGTAGCTGAAGACTTCCTTCCTTGTGTGGCCCTTACACCTTGCTGTGTAAATAGGTGATCTGTATTGTGGCTGTGGAGACAGAAAATGTTAACTCTTCTTCCTTAGAAAGTGATCATTTCTCTCCTCTTTAGGTTTTTTGGGGGTTTTTTTGTGGGTTTTATTTTTTTTTGAGGGGGGTGGGAGGTGGAAGGCACATAATGTTTTTCCAGAATGTTCTTCTCAAAGAGCTCATCAAATGGTGCTATTTACAGGAGTTGTTCAGCAGGTTTTACATTAGCTTTCCCTTTGGTGCTCCACTGTGTTTTACTTTGGTAAATACAAAAAATCTAATTTAGAAATCTTTTTTTTTTCCTTTTCTTACAATTTGCATTTATATGTGAGAGCCAATACTGCAGATAAAAAGTTGTCTTTTAATAACGTGCCTGTTTTAAGAAAAAGTACTGAATTTCACTTGAACGAGAACATTTCTATAATTACATAATAGTCAGCCTGAATAATGTGAAAATGATTGTGCCCATAGGATGAGGACATGACTGAGGGAGACTTCCCTTGTTACTTTGCACGTGGCTGTTTCAAATTACCTTAATAACAGGGCAATGCACACAATGCAAAATGCACAATAAGAAGGCAAATAATCCGTTCATCCAAAGCAAATAACAGCTGTGTACTCCTCAGTAGCTGCAAAAGAGTCAAATGTATAACGAAATGCAAGAGAAAGCATGAGGGAATGTCTTGATACCTAAAATACTAACTTAAGCTTAGACAAGGTACGTATGTATTGATAAGCTTTTCTGAGGCAAGCTAGTACAGTTGGAAGCAGTAGCAAAGGTTTTGATCTAGTTTCAAGGTTTCTTCTTGCTTCCCCGTTCTGTAGATACAAAGATAGTAGTTGCAAGTAGCAATTAAGTCTTGAAACTCCAGCTACCTAATTTGTGGTATCTGGAAGAAAAGCTGGTCCTGAAAATCTCCATAAAGATCATGGTTAGTCCTGGAAATTAATTGGTGTAGCACACTTCTGGAGGCAGATGAACCATAGAGTGTACAGCCAGAAAGCACCTGAGGGCCAGCTTTGTGAATTTAAGCCAATGAAGCCCACTGTGTTGTTTTGGTTGTGCAACTGCAGCACCTGGGTTGTGCTGAGGCACATGGTGCTCCCTCTAAGGAACCAGGGAGCATTTTCAGTGCTCACAGCAGTCTCTGGTCCCTCTCCCAGAATGTGATTTCAGTCCCTGAAAGAAACTAGTAAAGGTCTTGAGATGGCCTGAATTGATGCGATCAATGGAAGAAACAGGTGAGTCCCTTGACTTCCTTACTCCAACTGCAGGTCAATAGATAAACTGTATTGGAAAATGGGATGTATGTCACTTCCTGTTCAGATAGACATTTGCATGCAGCTGAACTCACTGTAATGAAGAATTCCTCAGACTCTCTTAACTTCCATAGACTTATCCTCAGTAAAACCAGGGACATGGTGAACTTTCCCAGGAAAGCAAAAAGCTGCCTGTATTTCTGTTTCCCAAGGAGAAGCTCCCCTTAGCTACAATCTGTGGCTCAGAGAGCCCATGGGAAAACTCTGCATGAAAATGTTTCATGTAGAGCCAGATGCTTCAAGCCCTTAAGCAAGTGGCCTTTGATTTTACTAGGAATATTGACTTTACATGATCACCTCTGGAGAGAAGCAGGGGGAGGTACCCCATAAAATGCTCACCACAAAAAGATTTGCACAGAACTAGCAGAAATGCAATATCAGATGTAAAATCCTTATCTCTGATAACAGTAAACTTTTCTCAGGTCTGTTTATTGAAATAGATCTGAAACTTCTGTGTCCTTTTTTTTTTTTTTTAAGTTCTCTTTTTGAGGATGGTGAAGCTAACATAAATAGTATATTTTATTGATACGCTAGACTTCGGTATTCATAAATGAGAGTAAAAGATTAAAAATTAGGGAAACAAAACATATGCAGTTTGAAAAGCCAGAAAATAGAGATGTTAACTTCTTGCCTATTGAGCATTCTCTGTCTTTAAAAGGCAGACTGCTTGAAAATTTTGAAGGACTTAGGAAACAGGAAAGTTTATAAAAATTTTTGTGTGTGAGGACAAGTCTGTACTTGTAACAACTGAGGTACACCAATTTGTGCAGCTAATGCAAAAACGAAGACAATAAAAATCTTGTTAATAAGCATATGATATTCCAAAAGACCTCTCTTCTGCTTGTTTAACTTCAGTTTGGCCCTGCTTCTAGAGCTGATTAAATAGAAAACATATTCACTAGGTTCAAGGTAGCCTATTGAACACTGACAGTATGTTAGGCTGGCATTTTTCTTGTTTTGACATTTTAATGCTAAGTTAGCAAATGAGTTCTTAAATTACTGCTTATTCAGAAATAAACATATAATTCCACAGTGCCTTATGAGAACCAGTCAATCTTTAAGTGTTAAAAGATTGGTTAGTCTTTAGTAAAAGAAGAGAGATATTTGTGTAAAGAGAATCCACAGCAAACAAACAGTGTTGGTCTCAGACTGCTTTGTACAGCGTGTCTAAAACTAAAGACATTTCCAGTATTTTTTTTTATTTCCCAGAGCCAATATAATAGTTCTTTGATTTTTCTGATGGTGCAAGTTCTGATATCCTGGGCCCTGTGGCCATTAATATTGACAAATTTCAAGGCAGTATAAAAAACAATTGTTTTAATATGTCATATCCTGGAAAATCAAGTTTTTCTCTTGTAAATTACAGTTCCAACCAATAATTAAGTTTTTACAGTAACTTTTTGCTGTAATACTCTGTGCGTTGATGTATCGAACTTACAAACGTTTACACATGTAAAGTGGTTCTCACTAGAATTCTTGGGATTATTCATAGTTATCAAAGTATTTGTGTGACACTACTTGCAGGATCAGGCTCTTTTTATTCTGTTTCGTGTTCTCAGTCTTTCATCTTTGTCTTCATAATGCTCTAAAATGATCATTTTGATTGTCTCCATTATAGGAGCCTGATGTGTGCGTAAGCAAAGTGATTGCACATTATTTTTCTTTCATTTTTTTTTTTAACTTTCTGGGGAAGGGGAATGCTCTTCCCAAACTCAATGTGCTATTCTGAGGCCAGTTAAAATTGAACCAAATGATCTATGAAAAGTACAGTGACTTTTTTAATGTGTTTTTTTCTACCTTTAAGTAATTTTAATATTTTTAATTAAAAGCCTTCATGAACAGGTACAGCGTTACCAGTGTTTAATTTAGTAAATATTTCCGTATAAAGAAGTTTCCTTTAATTAAGTACTTTAAGTATAAATTAGTTGTTGTGTTTGTTATGAAAATAGAGTGCTGTGTCCAGTTCTGAGCTCCTCAGTACAAGAAAGACAAGGAGCTACTGGAGAGGGTCCAGGGGAGGGCCACAAAAATAATGAGGGGTCTGGAGTGTCTCTCTTATGAGGAGAGACTGTGGGAGCTGGGCCTGATTAGTCTGGAGAAGAGAAGACTGAGAGGAGATCTCATCAATGCATATAAATATCTCAAAGGAGGGTGCCAGACTCTTTTCAGCTGTGTCCAGTGAGAGGATGAGGAGCAATGGCCGTAAACTAAAACAGAAGAAGTTTCACCTCAACATGAGGAAGAACCTCTTTATATTGAGGGTGGAAGAGCATTGGAACAGGCTGCCCAGGGAGGTCCTGTGGGCTCCCTCTCTGGAGACATTCAAAATCTGCCAGGAAGTGTTCCCTTGTAACCTACTCTAGGTGACCCTGCCTTAGCACAGAGGTTTGACTGGATGATATCCCAACCCTAACAACCTCTGTTACTCCGTGACATAAAATATTCCTGTATATATGACTGTAATACAGCAGATACAAGTGATGTATACTTCAGTGAGGACGTAACTAAAAGACAAAGCACTAAAACATTTCCAGGAACATGTGCAATTTTATCATTGTCAGAAATGTAAAAGTTTTGAGGTTTTTTTTAATTCTGTTAGTAGCTGAAATTATTCTATTTGTTTTAGTTTCCCTAGCCAAAACCTTTTTCCTTGCATCTGTCTTACCATAGGGATTTTGAGTGCCTTAGTGAGTTTAAAACTCTTGTGATGAATGAAATACAGAATCGGACAGTTCAGTTCTGTAGAAGCTAATGGCTGCTACTGTTATTGCATCAATTAAAAAGAACAAGTAAGAAAGAAGTAGGTTTTGGAACCGTCTGCTTTATGGTAGTTCACACAGCTGAACAGAAATCTGAGAACAAGACTTGAAGGAAAACAAAGAGCTTTACAGTATTTTTTTTTCTTTTCAGGAAAACACACAGAAGCTAATTTTAGCTTCTTGATCAAATTGACCCAGTCTTTAACCCTGGCAAACGTTACCACAACACACTTCCAATAGACAATAGTTTGCATACCAGCATCACACTGGAAACAGATGTGCATGCAGGACTGGCTTTTTTGGGAGACTCTCTGAGAATTCCACTAGAGTGAAAGCCTGAAAGTGCTTTCTTCCTAATTGGGTTATAAACTAGGTCTTTCAAACCCAGACTGGGATCTTTTCATAGTCACTTGTGCTCTTTAAAAACTTATTATGTCACAGCTATGTTTTGACCAGGCTTTCAAAATATCATTCAGTTGGAGAAAAGTTGCTTGGCATGAAGCCTGATTATTATCTTGGGGGGGGAGGGAGGGAGGGCAAAATTGTTAACAGCTGAGCTATTCATGGGTGATGGTTGCACAATTTGTATATCAAAATGTTTGGAATGTGGACAATTACCTCTTCTAGTTTCTCACAAAGTCTCTTAGAGTCTATAAAGCCTGAACTTTGTTGTTTTTATAAAAAATATGGAGATTTTTTCCTGCTGCATCTGCTCCATATCCGCCCCTCTCTCCTCCCTGCTGCTCCATCCATTTTCCTGGTCTGATCATCAAGTTTCCACTGCTGCTATAGCTGTTACCAGCCTTATCACCATCATCTCTGGTCCACTGCATTATGACTACATGTAAACTTTGGCTCTTTCAGGGACCGTGTAATATTGTAAAATTGGAACATGCATTTTTGAAAAATAGGGCTGTACTTTGAAAGGCCCTTCTCATTTAGTTTTTTTTTCTATAAATTGCAGAATTTTTTATTTTCAAAGTATTCAATGTGGATTTTTCCTCCATAACCTGGATCATCTCTTGATTTTCAAAGAGAGCAAATAAAGAAACTTTTTTTTTTTTTTTTTTTGCAGAGGGTAGACAAATAATTTACTCTGAAGAATGGGAATGGTAAGATAACACATCCCATTTTGCATTATATCTGATGGGCCACATCCTGAACATGGAGATAACTCCGTTCAGATCACTATTCTAGTCAGTCAGCCTAATTTATTATTTGTTTTGCGATTGTATTGGGAACTCATTCCTGGACCAGAATTCCATTATTTGCGCTATTAAACTCAGCACAAAAGGACATATACACTCAAACAAGTTTACAAGCAAGGAATAGAAACAGAAGTAGATGCAGACACACAATAAATGAAAGAGACAAAACCAGAGTAACAGCTACAGGACAATCATCAAAAGTATTTGTAACATGTCTGCAAGAAAGGCAGTTTCCTAGATGGTCACAAAATGACTGTGATCAAAGTGGAATAAAAAGGAAAGTTCTTGTGCAGTTTGATCTGAACATACTTTCTTCTTCCATTGCTTGTTGTCGCTAAAATGGAAATTAAATCTTGCATTTTTATTTGTGCTAACTTGGCTCACATCTCTGCCCCAGCTCAGATAATTTAAATTTTTAAGTCACAGGTACTTTTTCTCTCTGGTACTGTTGCATTTTGAATAGAACAGTTACATTATAGCGTATTTGCGTGACGTATTTTTTTTCAAAGTCATTAACAGCTACTACAAGTGTTAATGGCATATGATATAATAGCACTAAGCCTGATCTCTAGAGCACAAAGGGAGACTCTCTTAATTCTACCTTGAGTGTTGTTAATATCAACAGAACAACAGAAAATATGTTTTAAATTTAGCTGTTCATTCAGTAAGGACCCAGGTTGCAAATACTTTTGAGGAGTTAATATTTCATGTAGGTGTTATGCATAGTATATTTGCTAGAAGCAAGTGATAAAGCTCTACCTTGGGTATTGATGGTGCAGGTTATAACCTGTTAAGGCTGCATAGGTTACAATACCTGGACTGGAAATAGTTGGAGGGTTACTAGGATACTGTAGCTGTTTATTTAAAGATACTTTTTAATGTGAATACTTATTAGGGCTAATTCTAAGCCTTTCAAAGCCAGATTTTGGGGAAAAGCAAGACAACTTGAATTAATTTGATAATCAGTTGATACTGTGTTCTGCTGCTGTCTCTCACATGTTAATTCATCCTGCTACTCAGCTATGAAGTCATGTTCTTATCTGTGTTTGGGGATTAGACTGCTGTAGAATACAGGAAAAACTAGAATTGAATATCACCAGTTTTAAATATAGAATTGATCCAGCAATGCAATGATTAAAGACCAGAACTGTATGCAAACTTCAGATGATATCACATTGAGAAAAGTTGTGTAGAGCAATCATTTAATTTTGGAAAACTCAGGTTGGGAACTGGCAGCACTGAAATCTTGACAAACAAATTATGTTATTTCCAAACATGTCTTAGTTTTTCTCTTAGGTAAAGGTTGGCTGCAGCTGACTGTTAAATTTGATCAGAAGTTTGTTTCTAGTGGAGGGTCTTTTTTTAGCTTTAGGGGAAAGAATGCTAGATAGGCATTTAGTCATCCCCTGTCCTCCCAGCATTTTTTAAAAGGTCAGTCAGGCTTGCATCACAGAGTTGGTATGTTAGTCTTGTCTTACATCTGAAATCATGATACCGGCATTTTTATTCAACCTCTTAGTGGTACATTGGTTAACACGAAGGTGAATTCTGCCTTGGAGACAAATGTACTGAAAAATGGGAAGTGTTTGGTACTCTGTCTTTTTTCTGGCTTTACCACAAGCATGACTTTAAATTTCCTTGCTTGTACCTCCTCTAGAATCTGGGGAGTGTGTGTGGACCAAGGGTTTATTAGTGTCACTGTAAACAACTTCAAGTGTGTCTGTCTCATATAACTGTCTAGTTGTCTGTCTACTACCAGACTGGAACCTGCTGGAAAAGTTTGGAAGCATCCACTGGATGATGAAATCATCCCCTTCAGACACAAATCTGATGGCACAATCTGATGAATATTAGGGTTTGTAGGTTATGTGGCTATTGGCGAATGTTGGTTTGTAAAACTTTGTCCAGAAAGGGATAAAAGAAGTCACACAGTTATACTATAAATAAAATGTCTGTAGCAAATTGTCATGTGTAGCTACAGAGGTTTTTTGATATTGTTTCAATTGTCAGTGCTAGAGTAACCCATAACTTCTCTCTGAAATATATAGCCTCTTGCAGAGTCTTCAGACCATATGCACAGAACATTACTCAAATGCACTTATTTTGTGTGGAATTTAGAATTGTATATCTCTTGAAATATTTTGCTGATTTAAGTTTGGAAATGAAATGAGAAAAATCATTGTTTCAAGGACGTTAGAATTAGTAATTTATTTTCTCATCCCTTGAAGGCCCAATTTCAGCTTGATTCAAAAGATTTGAGCCGCTCTCCCAGGTAGGGGAGTTTTCCTTTGGTCAAGTGGCGTCATGCATTTTGTGGTGAGAGAGAAGAAAACAAATCCTTGAGGAAGGCTATCTTGATTCAAGGTATTACACATTGCAAAGAAGCAGATTTTTTTCAAACCCACTCTATTTGAAGAAGTCCAGACCTATTTGAACTAAGCAGTGAGGTGTATTCCATATGACTGATTTAGGGGACTGTTTTGGATCCTGTAACTAATTTAATTACAGCTATTCAAATTGTCATTGCTACTTATCAGGAAGATGTTAAAAAGAATGTGTGGCTAATGAATTTATAAGTCATATCTTACAATTAGGAGTTACGAGCAGACTAACTCTTGCAAGAAATAGCTGCTGCGTAGTTGCTTTGATTACAAATAGCATGTGCTTTCTGTAGCACAGGCTGTCCTTGTGACTCCATCCCTAAACCTTGAAACTTTCTTATGATGGTCTGCTGGTCAACTTTGTCATCTAATTGACAGACACATGGCTGGATTAGAGGCCCAGATAGTCAGCTTCTGTATTTGCAATGGTGTAGATCAGGGCAAATGCTTCTAATTTTGGGCAGTGCAGTTTACTCATTTCTCAGGGGGTAGCCTGCTTCTTTCCTATTTACAACAACATCTGTGCTTGCACTTAACCACATGTTTGAAGGATTACTTGAATCAGAGCCAGGGCAAGTCATGCTGGAATGGTTTTCTCACATGAACTATACTAATTTATTTTTTTCCCTATTAATTACAGTTTCTCACTAGTGCTCTGAAATTTTCAGTAAAATTTGTATTAGTAGGGGTCTGAAAATAGCACCGAATATTTCAACGTTCAGAGAAGATCTATTCCAGCTTGTCAAATAAGTTACAGGAAATAAAAAAACAAATAAATAAAGGTTGTTACAAGCATGCTCAGTGCTGATTTTCCAGTATTTTATATCATGGTTGCATTAAATATTTTCCCATTAGAATGCCAATGTAGCTTATATTTTATAAGTTGAATGTTTGCCTGAATCAATTTGAAAAATTACTTTTGTGTTAATATGTGAAACTGAGTTGAGTTTTATGTTGCTAAAGAAAAGCCACCAAATTTGCTCTTGTTATCTTTTTATCTATATAAACAAGGGACAAATTTTCTAGGTGCAAGGTGATTTTTCTATTTATTACTTCCATGTTAAATATTAAAAAAAAAAAAAAACACAACAGAACAGAGTTTCTGGCCATCTTACCTCATAAAAAAGGAAAACAAACAGTGCATTCTTCTCTTTATATTATTTTTTTCTTTGAGACAAAAACATGGCAACTGTTGATCTTGAGGATACTTTTGGGCTCTGATCCTTCAGACAGTGAATTCAAAGGATATTATGACTCATGTGACATTATTCCTGAGCATAAAATTACTCACATATGAAAGTAATGGAATATGTTTGAAGTTTTGGAAGAGCATTTTGGTCACTCAGCAGGTGGTTAACTTATAACCTGGAAAAACTTTGTTGGTGGTGGATGTTATGAGGAGAATAATTATAAAAGATAGTAGAAAGCTGTGCACATTAATGAATTGGCCGGTGATTTACCAGTGGTGTGCATGGGGAGGGGTGCAGTGCATAATCGAACACTGCAAGGTAATTCAATTCCAGGAGTGAGATAAGTTCCTTGTCCCATGGCGTACCTTGCTCTGCAAGCAGCCTAGTCAACTTACTGGGACCATTTGATGGGTTTAAGTCCTACTTAAATGAATAAGAACCTGGCACAGTATGAACATTTAATGTCTCTTTTGTAAATCTCATCACTGCACGGGAGTTATGAGGTTATTTCTGCTTGTTTTGAATGATCACGGCTTGTTGTGGATGAAATCATTCACATCAATTTCAGCTGTAAGCTTGAGCAAGTCCGTCATTTTGCAGTATGCATGAATCTTTCTTGCCTGAATTCCCAGCTACATTGGCAGGAGTGGCTGATGGTGACACCTTTCTCCTTCTCTCTCTGGCCTCCTGTCTCACCTTGTGATGAAATCAGAGGAGCAGAATCAACCTGAATTTACACCACTGGTGTCATGTCTGCGGCAAAACACTCAGTGGTGCAGAGTCATTTGTAAAAGAGTGCTGATGCAGCACAGCTCATCGAGCATGTGCTTCTCTCCTCTGCCCCGTGCACCAGCTGTTTCATTTTGGTCCTTGCTTTAGGCACGTGGTGAATGAACTCATATTTTAGAAACAATTTAAGTAGAAGCAGATTTGGGCATAAATCTTCTCTTGAAGTATTTGCTTTAATATCAGCCCAATTTCTGCCGAGTGATGAATATTAGAGTTCTACTAAATGTACATGCAAACAGCTTGAGTACAAGCATAGACATTCCCACATCTCCGTTTCAAGCTGTGGGGAAGTATCTCCAAAGCAGCCACGCTCATTTGTTATTCTAAGATTTCATTCCATAACACACCTTTTAGGAATTTGGATTCTAGGAGTTTGGCTCCATCGCTTCTGCATCTCTTTCCAACCTGCAAGATTTTCTGCCAAAGCATTTTTGGAAAAAGAAGTCTTTGAAAAAAATAGCATTCTGACAGCAGTGTAAGGTGTAGTGTGAGTAGTAACCAATTAAGCACATATAACTGTAGCCCTTCAAATTAGTTGCTCATCTCCTGACTTCCTTATGACTTCTCACGTTGGTAGAGATGACCAGGAGTCCATCTAATGTAATGCCAGCAGCCATCCCATGCAGCCCTTGGAGGATCATATTGGTGCTGTGCTGATGCTGCTCCAACTGATGTTCAACAAAGCATTTAAGCCCAAGAGTAGTTTGCTGAGTTCCAGGGACCTGTATGAGACCTTCAAAGAGAAGTGCAAGCAGAAATGCTTTGCTGGGTCTGCTCCTAAATGGGTGGAGGGGGAATATGTTGCCAAATAAGTTTAAAGCTGCTCAGCTCATGAGGCTGCAGTGATCTTATTTAAAACAGTATAAAACCTAGTATAAATTTAGAAAAACACTCCTTGAGTCAGCCATTTGAGCTTCCCGCCCTCGGCAGAGACAGCTGTGTTTGATTGATAGGTGCACCTCCCATCCCTTCACACCACATATGTGTGGTGAGGGTGTGAGATTTTCCCAGTTATTCTTGCTCTTAGGTTGAAGCAGATGTGCTGCCTTGTTTCCTTCAAAGAGAAAAACATTCATTTATTTGGTCTGAAAAAATTCAATTGCTGGGACAACAGGTCCTCTGATTCTTTTTGCAATTTATCATCTGTCTGTTACTCCGGCTGCACAGCCCATGGCCCGCAGAGGGAAAGTGATGACAAGGCCAGCTGGCAGCAAGTACTCATTGCAGTTTAACCCAGGTGGCCACAGTGCTTAATGGACAACGCAGCTCACAAAATGCACTGCTGGTGGTGAGGACTTCTGATTTTCATTTTTGCCTACTCAGTCAGTTTTGGAATTCAGCTAATTGTCTGGTTAATGTACTGTCTTCTGCTCTGTCGTGAGACCCAGTGCCAAAAGGTGACTTAATATGAAGGAGAAATACGAGGTGCCAAAGCTGTTGGCTTCTTACATGAAAACTGTGACAAGCAGACATTAGCTGAAGTTGGATGCAGCTCCCTCCCTGCTGAACAGCAGGTTAGACTATGAGTCTAAAGAATCGTGTGGGGAAGCATTGCTCTCAATAGGACACACATGTCTTGGAGATGCCTCCTTCAGTCTTCATATAGATGCACAAGCTTCCTTTTCCAGGCTACTACCAAATGTCCTCTGACAACTAGAAGAAATGAGCCAATACTTGGTGGATTTTTGTTTTTTACTTTGCTTCTCTCTCCTGAGAAATCCAGAAGCTAAAGTTTTGAAAGTAGGAGAAAAGAATAAAAGGAAAACCGAAGTTAATTGTTTTACTGTCCTTCAGGTTTTTCTCTACTACAAAAAATTTACAAAAAGAAAAGTAGTTCTTCCACAGAGATAAGATCTTGCTCTTTGGCCTCCTGAAACTCCAGTAAGAGTTTGTTTGGATAAACTGATTGACAGGGTAAATTCTCCTTACAGTGCTTCTGGCCTTTATCTTGCAACTGCTTCCATGCAGGTTGATCCGAGGACCCTCGGGAACTGCTTTTGTGAGGACTCCTCTCTTCCAAATGTCATCAGAAGGGGACCATAATTGCATTTTAAAATAAAACAGAAGAAGCTCTGAAAAGAAATAATTTTTCTTTTTGCCTTGAAATTACAATAACCAGCATTACCACATTAAGAGAAAAAAAATCACAATTTTTAAAAATTTCTCTTCCCTTAAGACATTCTTGGTACTTCCAATCCAGTTCTAATGTGCAAATATTCCAGCATGTTTCTAAACCTGAAAATCATGCTGGGTAACGGGAGATCAAGGAACCATTGTCTGACATAGGATGCTGTAGATATTTTATCCTTAGAAACTTGGTCACGATCCTCTGCACAAAGAGGTTTCTCGAATGGGCAAGCATGTGAAAAAGATAGAATGAATAGGAGAAGAAATTGCACGATGGCAGTATATGTAGATTATTCAGTAAAAGAAAGGACAGAATCAGCCTGAAGAATAAAATTAACATTTTCTTCTCACTTGATCCTCTTTCTTTCACCAGAAAACCAGTACAAACTTTTGTTCTATGTCTGCCTGGTGTTGCCATGTACACAGAGACTAACTTCATTCATAGACAGCTGAATCCTCAGAGGAAAGTTTAAAGCAGTGGTGTCTAGACCACTGATATGACTCACGAATGCCCAGCCTGTAACTAATTCCACCCTGTCTTCTTGGGTCTGCAAACTGCCTGAAGCTATAGCTCAAAAAGGCACACATGTACATATATGTATGTATGTGTGTGTGTTTCATTTGAGATTTGTTATACAACTGTTGATTTTGTAATCAACCCTTACTTACTTTATTACCAGTCATTTTAAGTGATGGGTGATGGTTAGTGAGAGCCTATGCTCTGAGGAAAGTAAAGGAAGGAGAAGAAAGATAATAAGGTAGGAACGCCTGAAGGGAAACAAAAGGGAAGGTGGAGAACTGAAGAAACAGAAGAGGGGAGAAAGACCTTAAGAACAGTCATGAAAGTAGACTTAGGGTGGTACTTGGGTACACATAATTAATAAATTAATTTTTTTTCTAATTACCATGTTGGCAGAAAGACTTTTGGTCTGACTATTCTCTGGCATTAAAAAAAAAAAAAAAAAATCCTTCATGAAAACTCGATGAAAAATAGTTGTCAGTGAAGCCCTTAGTATGACAATCAGCAAGCTAGCAATCCTCCAAAGGACTTGTAGGACTGAACTAAGCAGAGCAATAAAAAGGTGCCAAGCATTTGAGCTTACGTCAGAGCACGATGTGGCTTCTGCCATAGCTGGAGAGAAAAGGAATGAGCTAATAAAATCAGCGTGCATTTGCATACAAGGGAAACCAAGCCACCAAACTGGCTGGTGGAGCAGCCAGGCCATACTCCCAAGGGAACAGCAGCTTAACCAACAGATGTTTGCTCAAATAGCAAACATGTGGAATCTTCCGGTGATGGATTTATTCAAATCCAGGTGGCCATGAGCCAGGAATATGAAAAAGAAGCAGGGTAAAAGTTATATTTATAGCTTTTTACTGGCCCAGCAGATTACGCTTTTCATGAATGAGAAAGACGTCAGTTAGCAAGTTCTACAAGGCCCTGATTTTTTGAGGTCTTAGGGTGACAGGACCCAATTCATTCGGATGTGGAAAAAAGGAAATAAGCTGACTAGGAGGTTGCAAAATTCTTCCCTCAAAAATGCCCTTAATGCTGCCCTTGACTCAGTTGAGATTCATGGCATATGTGTAAGCAGAAAAATGTCCCAGCTCACACCAGATATTTTTGCAGGGTTTTTTTCCCATGGACTAAATCTATCGTACATTCCACTTGATCTCCTTTGTCAGGTATTTTGGACTTTCTAAATTTCTTTAGATAACCATTGTAGCTCTTAGGGAATTCAAATGCTTGTGTGTCTGTTTTCAGATGACACAAACCTATCTAGTTCCCCTATCACATATGTATGAACAAGAATGGTGGTTGACATTTCACTGAGCTTTTTTTATAAATGGTTGCCTTTTCCTTTTTATGTTGAGGTAGTACTTTGAGACCTGTCTCCTAGTCCAGGTCTTTGGGCACAGTATGTGTGCAACAGCAGGATAGTCTGTTCTCAGAAGATTACATCCAAGAGAAAACAGATGAAAACAACCACCAACAAAGTATAAGGTAACACTGGAACTAGACAAATGGAAAAAAAGACTCAATGTATACCATTTTCAGTTTGGAGTTCCACTATGCAAATTTATAAGAAATAAAAATCTCCTGAGAAGGACTCCTGGTTATTCTACCACAAAGATGGTTTATTTTCACTTAAGGAGCATAGGAAAAATGACCACTAGTGAAGTGTTCAGAGTGTGTTAATGGGGGCCTTCAGAATTAGGCAAAAGCCATGTTCTGCAAATCAAACCAGCTTCTGCTTTTCAGATAGACCAGTTGTAGCTGTGAATTAACTTGTGTTTTTCATCTGTTGGATGTATCTCTCTGTCGTCTCTTGCCAGAGATTGCAAGGTCCCAGAGGAAAAAGCTGCATATTCACTTCTGTGTTTCCACAGTGCTAAAAGCAGATTGGGATTCCTTTGTGTTAGGCACTACACAAATATGTAGGAAGAGAGTAGACTCTGCCCCAAAGGACTGTCAATCTGTTATAAGCAAGCCAGATAAAGGATGAAAGATGGAATGGCTAGAAAGGTACCAAAGGTCAAATCATAGCAGAGCTACATATAGGACAAAATCTCCTGACATTCAGCCTAAAGTTCTGCCATTGGACTACCCTGCTGCTGCAACTGCACTGGGAACATGTTTCCCATGCCTTGTTAATTTGACAGAGGAAAATGTTCAGTGTTGTGAGGCATTTTCCCTCTTAAGAAAGGAAGAGAGTCTATGAGAAAGCATATTTGTTTGCAAGTTTGCAGATGAGGCATAGTTTGTAGGGAGGACATAGTACCATTTATAGCACGAACTGAAGTAGATCAAGACCTGTAAAAAGGTTTGTCTGTATAAAAACCATTAGGGGGTTTTTTTCCAGATTGAATCATTTGGCTTCATAAAATCTTTAGCTTCTCCCTAAAAACTTTATTTTGCTTTATTCTCATTCTTCTAAAGCTGTAATGATGCTAGAGGATGAAGTCTTTTATTATGAACTGGGTTGTCAAAATATCTTCCAGTTTTCCATCATGGTTTTTGTCCAAAAGGAATGGCACATTTCATAGTGGAGAGATGCTTATTAGATACTGTCCAAGAAGTGAAATTTATATACCAAGATGTTAAGGTGCACATTTGTTGCATAGCACTGAGGACATGGAGTCATTTGAACAGGGGATGCCAACTTCAGCCCTAGCAAAGAGGGTTTTAATACTGTACAGATGGAGAAGGCAAAACCTCTTTTTTTGGAAGTATCTCTGAGAAGCATGGAAGACAATATAAGTGCTGCTCTGGGAAGTTTTGCATTTCATTAGTTCAGTTTAATATCCAGTGAGAACCAAATACACAAACCTCAGCGCTTGGCACTGTAAATGACTTGAGTGCCTTGACTGTTAAGGTGAAACCCTATTCCTGTTGAACCTTATGGATTTGCCCCTGCTGACCTTTACCTCCATTAAGGTGTGAGAAAATGATCACATGTTCAGGATTTCATCCAGGGAGCTGGTGCAATTCCACCCTGTGAAAAGCACCCAGAATTTTGCAAGACTGCAAGAATTGCTGTGCAGTATCCTCTGGATGTTAGTGTCACTCAGGGAGACTGAGATATGCAGTGAAGGAAAAGCTTCTCTGCCTGATGTCCTAACGCTAAAAGGAAATATTTTGATGGGTCCTGTAAGCTTGTGTTGGGAAGTTTCAAAGTATTTTGTCGTACGTTGATTAAATATGTAAATACATAATAATAAAAGCATTATTATGTGTGTGGAGTTTTTTAAATAGTTCCTTTGTTTAAAAAGAAACGAGGAACTTGTTTAACTTTCTGGGAACATTGTCCAGTGAAGCTATTATCTTCCCTGTGGACCAGTAAAATTATTGTAGAGCTGCCAAAACTCATCTTGAAAAGTAAATAGAAAATCCTGCAACTTTGGCTTATACAAGTGAGATGGCCATTGTGCGTTGGTTCTCCAAATTTAATTAATCTTACTTTGAACGTTAAAGTTACTTGAAGTAGATTTGATTTTAAGAATTTTGTATACTACCAGGTGCAGCTAACTTATCTATTTTCAGCAGAGAGGTCTGTTGGTGTTTTTTCCATCAGTGTACACCTCTTTTTGCTGCAGTTAATCCTTATCCATCTGTCTTTATTATTTCAGTATTGTTTCATGTAGTCCTACACTTTGCCCGAACTCTTAATTTACACATTTGGCTTGGCTGAGTCCCTTTCACCCTGCCTACAGATTTATCCCATGTCATCTCCTCATTGCAATTTATAACCTCTATAAAATGTCATGTAGAGTCACTTTTTATATGTTTCTGAGTAATGGTTAGAAAGAATTGCATAGGGAATCAAAAATCTAATGAGCTGTACATTATTTTACTATTTATAACTAGAGAGCAGTCATTGACAATATTTGGCAATTTTACAGCTAAGAGCCCTGACTATTGTGCTTTTGAATGTAATTTATTAAGCAAATAAAACTCTTATTGGTAGCGGGTCCTGTTAAACCTGTGGCACGGCATGAGTTCCAGGCCCATACAGCTGTGGAAGTTTCGCAGTACCTGCATACATCTTGCATGTCTGGACACTAATATTTTACACTTACTTCATAGTTTTATTTATTCAATTGCTTTTATGCACTTGATTGGGCTGTAACCAGCCATTTATAGTAGAAAACTTGGGTGGGGAGGGAGGAGGGTAATGTGAGAAATAAAATGCATTTATTCTGGGAAGATTTAAATCCTCATTTTATGAGGCATGGTTTTTAGTAAGTTTAGGCAGTGGGGGAAATGGACAAAATATTAGTGGCTTAAACCAGCATAAAAAAAATCTCGGAAAATAGCATGAGGGGGAAAAAAAATTACTAGTATAAAATCACCCTGTGATAAGCAAGAATGAATTCAGCACTGTTCCTGAGCTGATTGTGGAATTTTAATTCCTTTCTTACCCTGACTAGATTCTCCTAATAAAGTTGTTTGACTCACTAGAAGGAAGTCTTGTAACACTGTAGGGATTTAATATAATCTCATTGCGTGAGTTCATAGCTATGTGTGTAGGTAAATAAGTTTGGCTTTATTTCTTTCACAGTGATTTCTATCTAGCAGGAAAAGCTTTTATGTTTATTTTGAGGTGTTTTAATGCTTAAATTATTGTGGTTCTTGATGCCCTCCTGACTCATATGGTTATAAATCAGGATTATTTTCGTTTCAATTAGTGAGATTATACCAATATAAAACAAGCATAACCAAAACCCACCTGCGTCATATGTGTTAAAGAGGAGTAAAAGCAAAAAGGCTGCTCAGTTATTCATGTGGCTAACATGTTTGTCACTTGATTAGATCTTGCAATTTGCATAATGCCTTAAAATGAATTAAAATAACAAAGTGTTGTGCTGCTTGCATAAACATTTGCTTTGGGAAATAAAAGCAGTTATTAAAAACCTTATCTCCTCAACATCCGTGTTAATTGATGGCAATTTAACAGAGGTGAGGAAACAAGGAGATAGTGGATATTGCAATGGTGAGGTATGTGTTTGTATGTGTTAAAATGAATAGTTTGCACTGGTGTGTACTACTGACTTTTCTTTGAATGGGTTGCTTTCCCATTCTTTAGAGTCAAGATCTGTGTGTGAGAAGTACCAGAAGGACCAGTAGATGTTTCACTATTTCAATGGGTTGTTTTTGTGGGTGTTTGTTTTTTGGGTTTTTTTTGGTCACTCACAATTTCAGGTTGTTTGGGAGCTTCTTCACATTCTGCAACCAGATATGGGAACACCTTCTGTTGCCATGGCTGCTGTACGAATTTTTGCCTCAAGATGCGGTTCTGTCCAGAAGTGGTGCAGGCTCTGCGAGCACAGCTTACAGAACCATAGAATCACACAACCGTAGAATGACTTGGGTGGGAAGGGATCTCAAAGATCCTCTAGTTCCAAGTCCCCCACCATGCACAGGAACCTTCCCCTAGGCCAGGTTGTACAGAGCCCCATCCAGTTAGGCCTTCAGCACTTCCCTGGATGGGGCACCATTCCAATATATCTGGCTCTTGGGAAACACACAGCACTCACAACATGCCTCCTTGCTGCCGTCTAATGTGGCAGAGCATGGGTTTGCAGTGCCATGATGCCCTGCCATTGAGCTTTTAAAATCATCTCTGCCTTTTTTTGTTTTGGTTTGGTTTGGGTTTTTCTGTTTCCCAGAGATGAAAAGGAAAGCATGCCTTAGGCTTGTTCAGAAGGCACCAGTGGGTTGAAAAGTCTGTGAGAATGAGCAAACCTTCTTCCTGCATTAGTATTAACCAGGATATCCTGTTCCTTGATCATTGCCTCAAGGATGAGGGAATTTTTATATGCAGTATACCTTGGTTTGTGGCTGAGAAAAGAAGAGACTTCATCCATTTTAGGAATCTTGAAGGGGGTGGCCATGGGAGGGGGGAGGAAAAGTTAATAGGAAACAGATTTAGAAAAATATTGTATCTATTCTTCTGGGTGAATAAATCAGTGACTGAAACAGCTTGATAGCTGTAACCATAACCTGCTACACTGCACAGAAATAAATATTCCCTTTAGGTCACTGTCTACATACCATATCGTATCTGTGTGCTTGGCAACAAGTTCCTGCCATGTGCAGTAAACACTTCTGAGAGAACAGACAGGGGAAGGTAGAGTTGGGTTTTTTTCACAAAAAATAATTGGAAAAATATCATTCCTAGATTTTAGTAATGCATCACTTAGATTTCACTACACCATGTTTATGTGATGTGTGACTGGGATATATTTTGATTGCCTGTGCAAACACACAGTTAAACCATACCTGAAAGATCAGGTAGCTGTGCTCTCCTCAATAACATGAGTAATTTCTTGCTGGACCATTTCTTTTCTCAGTTGCATTTGTTTCTCAGTACTTGTCCCAGTATAAACAGCAGGAGAAAATAGCTGATGCAATGTCCTCCACGTTGCCAGCTTGAATTAAGCGTGGTTTTCTACACACAAAGTCATTCTTACATCTCAAGGAAATACTTTCAAGTTCATTTGAAAACAAAGCTGGCAAAGGTCTGTAGATTACTTTTTTTATTTAAATTACTAGTTCCTGCTTTTTCTCAATATTGCCCTATAAACCAAAATATCTATGCTTTGCATTTCACACCTCACAACATGCTTTTCTTCATTAACTTCTTCCCTTGTCTCCCCCAATCCCATGTACCTAAGCTGCCACAGCAAATGTAGCACTGAACAACTTTGTTAACTTGAAGTATTCATTCAGATTTACTGACGCAAGCATGTTAGAGAGGGGGGAGTGTTGGCCATCGCCTTTACAGAGTTTCTCTAATTATTGAACTAGTACCTCTAGGGTCCAGTAAAGCTCTGCACTGTTAGTTAGTAATAAAGTAACTGAACTACTCCTTTTCTATTTTTTTTTTTTTCTTTTGACTTCTTTGGTACTTTCTGGCCTTTCTAAAGGGAGCCCCCACCTACTGCAGTAAATTGTAGCTGTAGCCTTGATAATACAGTACTTGGACAATAAGGTCTCAAGGGGTGCTTACTGAAAGAGATTAAACTGTAATTAAACTGCCCTATGAGTAAGAAGGAAAGGGAAAAAAAAGATTTGTGGTTTTCATAAAGCAGAAAAAAATACATTCACTGGTGTTTACAGCTCTGAGACTTTTTTTTTTCCCCTCCATCTTGACTACAAAACAATCTTATTTTTAGCTGGACAGGGTTTTGCAGTAGTGCCATATCAATCCCACAATCCTGTTCTTTGAAATAATTGTGCTGAGTTAGTCCCCAGTCAGCACTAACTGACTGAAAAGCAGGAAAGAAACATTTAACACACATGCATAGAAGTGGATGAAATTTACCATAAAAGTATGAATTTATGTAAGCAGTCTGCAGTTCTATGTGTATATATATATTAAATGGGGCCTTAATTGAACATGCAGCTATATAATATCCTTTTGTTTAGGCTCAAAATTGCAGTGAGGAGGGGTTGAAAACTTTTTTGTTGCCTTTTTTTTTTTCTTTTTTTTTTTTTTGGTTAACCCGTCCACTTATCAGCTCAGCTATTAAATATTGTGGCTTTCCAGCTATCAGTCTCCGATCAGCACAGTTAGTGCATTTTACCTTCCAAGGAAGTGCACTTTGAGCCAGCTGGAGCACGAAAAATGTAGGAGCTGGAGAAAGTCATAATTGAAACAGGCGACTGCTCCAGTACAGACAGGAAATAAAAGGAAGATGGGGCCCTTCAATGTATTAAATTAGATGTTTCAAATTCAGACAGTATCAGGAAAAAGAAGACTTATGTTAGAAAAAAAAAAAGGTAACAGTAAGTTCATTCAGCTGAACACCCAGCCCGCCCTTCTTCCCCCCCTTAACATGTGTTTTTGCTGGAATCTTACTGTGATGCACTGAAGGGTAGAAATTACACAGGCCCCTCTGATTGCCAAACAACAGAGTAGCAGGTCCCTGTACTCATGTTGTGCTATCCATATTTTCTCCCCCTTCAGACAGTCATTGACTGTTCTCATCCTGTAAATTAAGCATGAAATCATGTTGGGCTGAGGAAACAAGATTTCAGCTGCTCAGTACTTAGAAAGGAAAGTATATTGTACCCATAGCAAAAACATTAATTGTATAAATTTCCTGCATGTTTGTTTGAGATAGGCCTATTTCACCTCTCTATGCATAGTACATGCTCGTGTACTTAAATTATATGAACATAACCATGCAAACTAATTTCTTCTTGCCATAAAGCCACCACCTAGTATTGCTGATTTGCATGCTTTTATCATGTCTGCAGTTTTCTCCTTAGTCATGTGTGTCTGAATATGAATAGTGCGTGATGACAAAGTATGAAGATTTTTATTAGTTCAGAGTTTAAAATGACCCTATTATTCATCAGCAGCTTATACATCAGCTCTTATGGATCATTCCAAGCAAGTGCCACTGACAGCCCCGTGTTATGCTGCTCCATTGGGGTGTCAGTGAATCTGTGAGATGCGTTTTATGCATGCAACTGGTTTTGGTTTGTTTGCTTTACAATTTAATGGCAAAGTACTGGGTCTGATGTTCATATTCTTTCATCTTAGCCTCTAAAATGACCTCAGGGAAATTACTTAACATTAGAGCTGCTCAAGATTTTTGTAAATTCAAAATATAATTTCAATTTTGATGAAAAGCATTTTTCAGTTAGTAATTGAAAATATAATTTTTTCCCAACAACTGAAATCTCTATATTTGAAAATATGAAGCATAAAATGCACTGAGGTAGGCCAGAATCTATTAAAGTCTGACCAATTGGATACATCTTGCTGTATGCTTTGAAACCTACTAAACTTGGCACTTTAGGAAAACAGAAATCTTTGGCTCAGAACAATTAAGGTTTACAAAGCGTATAAATTACAACAGGAATGCCTCTAATCACTCATTTACCTTCTAAAATGCCTCAAGGGTTTTGGATTAGAAGAGAACCATTACAAAGATTAAGATGAAGTATCTTAGAAGCAAACATATATAGAGAAACGTATTTTTTTCTGTTGGTATTTTTTTTCATGTTATAAGAAAGAAACCAATTTTGAGGCATATGGTGTTTAAAAAAAAAAGCTATTTATTGGGGTAACAGGAGTTTTAAAAAGTGAAACATGGAAACCTGATACAGAAGCTGGAGGTGTTTAAAAATATGTGAATCATGAGATTAAGTAAATTCCTTAGCTGCGTTATGGTTTTGTGCAGTTTTTGGTTGTCTCCAAAACTCAATGTACTCAAAAGCAGAGCATTGTATTTTATTTATTATCTTCATTTGAGCTGTCTAGGTTGTTGCCCTTTTAAAAAATAATTCCTTTTTTCTGTCTTTTGCCAGCTTATGTGCATGCTACCCTTTTTATATGCACCCAAGGGCTAATTAGGTCCTGTAATCAGAAGACAAGTAGGTAAGGCTTGGTAGAATGATGTTTTGCATCCTTCTATCTCATCAGTTGAGAAGGTGTTGGAACTGTTTGCCTAGAGGAAGTTATTTGAAATAAGGGATAGGTTGGCTAAGCAAAGGTATGTGTATACGCAGCGTGCAAAATTCTGTATCTGTTTTCCATGTTCCCAGAGCATTGTCATTCTTTCTCCGTTTCTTTGTAAGTTTTTCAATGTTTTTAAAGATAGCACTGCAGCACCATTTTTTGTGAAGGAATCTCTCACTGCAACTGCATTGTATTTTGTGCAAATGTCAACAGGGAGGAAGCAGGTGAGTAGCACAAAGGAATGCAACCTAGATAGGACTAGAAGTTGCCTCTTGGGCTTAGAAGCTCTGGAAAGTTGCCCAGACATGTGAGAAAACCAGAGCGTTTGGTTGAATTCTTACTGCTGAACCATGGGGACAAAAAGTACTGAAAGGTATGTTCTTCTTGGTGATATCCATGGTCTGCAGTGGTTTTAGGTTTTTAGTTGTGGGCTTGATGGGATATTCGCCTATTTATGAGATAGATGGGAATAAGGGATAGATGGGAATAAGGTATGTTTTCTTCTGCAGCCTAATTTTACATAGGTGTGATTCAGTAAACACACATGCTTGTAAAATGCAAGAGGCTTCTGTGTTACGTGGCTCCATATCTGGCAATCCTTTTTTTATCTTAAAAATGAAGGACATCGCACCAACTTGCTTTTGTTGTTGAAATTAACCTCAGAAAGCACCCCTTTAACTGGGCTTGAAAATGTGTGGCTGTGTTAAAGGATGCATTTTTAAAGTAGGCAATTCAGACAATATTTCCAGTGATTCAGCTCATGGCTTACTGTTTGCAGGAAAGATGTACTGTGTTGTGCTTAGGGTAAAGTGTGCTTCTCCGTAATTATTAGTGCAAAATCTATGAATAAATGACATTTTCTCTTTATGTTGTGACCAAAATGGTACTGTGGAGTGAGAGCTGCACTTAGTAGTGTGAAACACAGCAGTCATATTCACCTGGCTACACCTGGCCACAGGGTATTGAAATAGATGTGTTTCTTCACCCATCTTGGGTCTCTGAAAAAGGAATGCTCCATTGTAATGGCAACCTTCTCAAGAATGCCTATATAAACCCAAGCCAAAGCTGGTATTTCCAAAGGCTTAGTGAATGATTGTAGCTTTGTGTGGGTGTAACTAAGCTGGCTTTGAGGAAGCAAAATGTGCCTTTTAGGCAGCATAGGTTTCGGGCACAGAGTATTTCCTTGAAGAGGCAGACCTTCAATAGCTGTGGCCACAAAAGGCCTGTGTAGGTGTGAGAGAGGGGAATCAATACAACTTTTTCACCTTGGATTTGTTAATTGTGCTGTGGGATAGTGGCATTCTGCCAAAGAGACCATTTGCATGTGTAGTTGCAGAGTACATACGTTGAGGCTAAAACAGTTTTCAAGTCGTGCTGTCAGTGGTAGATTTAGATTTGAATTGAGAGCTGCTTCCAAATTGGTGTGCTGTGCCATTCCAGGAGTGAGCTGCTGGTGGGACAGCACAGTAAATGAAAGCAAAACAGCCTGTTCAAAGCAGTGTTAGGTACCTGCTTTCATCCGGGACTGGAGATTGTTCGTTTGGAGGAATCCTCAGACTCATCACTTACTGATAGATGAGAGGTGTGACTTTCTGTGTTGTTGACAGATGACTGACTAGAGTGGGAAGATAAGACCTTGTAATCAACATGAGCACTTTGATGAGATGTACAGCCCCGGTCCACCAAGAAAGAAAGCGTCCGAGTATAGCTCCCCAAGCTGCTAAGTTCAAAGAATTGGAGGACTTGCTACATTCTCTGTTTATCCACTATTCCTGTGTTACCTTTGAAAAAAAGCTGGGAAAGAAAGTTAGGTTTAGTCTGGTTGCAGTGTTAGCTTGCTTAAAAGGTTAGTTTGATGAGACTATTCTTGAGAGTAAGCTTTTTTCCCCTTTGTTTTACATTACTTTATGTTCAGGATTCTGAACTTGAAAAAATAGTCAAAAATTGGTACACTCTTTTCTGAGAGAAAAGAGCGTAGGTAGGGCATGTTTGTGCCTCATGAGTTTACGTCATTCTGAATAATTTATTTCTGCCATAGTCAGCCTAAAAGGTTTCTGCCTGATTAACAGAAACCAGAATTTGGGCCCACAGCTTGCACAAACATTTATGCAATTATCTAATAGTTTCTTATTTGCCTGCAGTGGAAGAATGAATCAAGAATTAATTAGCACATCAGAAGATTCTCACCTCAGCTTCCTGTCTTTCTTTTGTATTTCATTATTATCCCAAGCTTTCCAATTGGTGTTCATAGGCATGTAACAATGCAGCTCTGGACTGCAGAGGCTGGTAGCAAATATTCCTTCATTTACTTTTCCTGTCTTGCATTTTGTGTTCTACTTGTGGGTTTGGTGCCAGTTGCCTGGCTTTGGGAAGAAACAACAAGCTCAGATTTTTGTCATGGCTTTTACCTGAAGTCATAACGTCAGCTAAGTCTGCAGAAAAATGCATAGATATTTGCAGACATTTTGGCAAACTTGGCAGATGATATTTGGGAGTTCACTACAGAAGTTTCTCACAACTCTGTGGGCATATTGGCTGCAGCAGGTGCCAGCTGGATTGCCTGTTCTCCAGCCTCTTTTTCACAGGCACTTACAAAGCTAGTCTGAGGAGGTGTTCAACAGCACATGTAGGAGCAAGGTGCTGGTAGTCAGTGAAAAACAGGCACTTGCTTACCTCTTTATTTGAGAAAACTTCCCTCATAAATTTTGAGTCATGCTGAAGTGTTGTAAGGAAGAGCTATTAAACTGAGTGAGTTTGAATGGAAAAAAAGTCAAGAAGCACCCCTGACTGGTTAGGGTGAAAGCATGTTCTCCTGTCTGAGCTTGCTGACACAAGGAAAAACTGTTTGTGGAAAGCACCAGTCTTGGATATACAATGCATTACCAGAAGATACCCACAGCATTTCGGCTGCTCTGTGGTAAATGCCTCCATGCAGGTTTTTTTTTTTTCCTGTGATAAATACAATGTAGTGCTTTCTCTGCAGTTTTGTATATGTGTGCTGCTGCCAGGGTACCACCGGCATGGCCTTATTTGTGCTGGCGTAATTTGTTCCAGCATCTGTCTCCCTATATACTATTAAGGACTTCTCCAATCTGAGTTTATTTCTTCTCAGGTCTCTTGTGCTCAGCTGTGGTCGGTTGTGTCCTCCAAGAAATTCATACTGTGGTAGTTGGGCCGTGCATTCAGTCAGGTGACATCTTTTGTAGCACCTGATTTTCTGGTACTCAGTTCTTCTTGACCAGCACACCAACTCTGGCTTAGGGGAACGGCATTCCCAGAGTTGCCTCTTTTTTTTGTTTTCTGTGATTGTGTAAATAGCATTTTTTGAGTGCTCGCAGACTGATGACCTTTCGAAAAATGTCAGGCCAGTTTTGTTTCTGCAGCTGCAGTTGTAGATGTGTGTGATCTCCCATACTTTATGTTCTTCTGTTGATCTCCTGCTTGCCTCTGAGAGGTCCCCTTATTTCTCTCTTCTGGCCATAACATGCTCTTTGACATCTCTTTGCCCTCTTAAACCTGGCTCTGCTTACTTAAGGCACAATTGCATTTCAGTAGTGGTTTGTGTGGTCCCCAAATAATTCATTATATATTCTTGTGTACAAACACTACCTAGGATGAAAATTCTCATTGTTTCAATGTGTTGGACTATCAACAACATTGACAGTTGATCTGAAAAATGATGAGGAGAAAAGGGTCTGTGGCAGACAGTGCTTTCTCAAGGATAAAGTAAGTAAAAGGCGCTGAAGAACTGCAAGCTGATGCCAAATGGTTTGACAACCTTCTCAAAGTTTATTTTCTTTTGTAGATATTTCATAGGCAAAGCAAGACATCTTATTTAAAAATAATTTTTAAAAAGCTATATAAAGGAATAGAGTTCTCCCCTACTTAAAATTATTACTCCTCTCCTCCTGAGCTAGAGTGATTCTTTGGTATCTGGTTACAGTCTGCTTAGACTCAGCAGCGCTTAAATCAAAGTGATATTTAGATTCTATGAGCCAGACTCTCCTTTCAGGCCAATAAACATCTAAAGTAACCACAGATTTACACCTAGGTAAACCCATGACTTCTAGGGGGCTATTTTGGACTTGCACCACTCTAAGTGCGAAAAGAATGTGGCAATAAATGATGACAATAAAAACGCTTTATTAAGCTGTTGTGAGTGCACTAAAGTCATAATAAGCACATCTATTTACATTAGCATCCATTAAAATGAAGCACATGCATTAGCTAATAAAAAATAAAGTTTAATGCGGATGCCAGGCTGTGACACTGTTGAACTCTTGAATTTTATCAGTTCTGTGAAGCTCCCATTTAACAGAGCTCTGCCTCTCCTGTTTTGGTAGTAAGCAGGAACTAACAAGTTATCTCTCCTGTTTTCCTCTTCTAAGCTGTACTTAGAAATGTTCAGTGTGTGCAAAGGCCACAATAGCAAGGCCCACAGTCTTCTTGTGATGCACTGTCATAGGAGGCCAAATGGTGCCTATCATATTCACACAAACCAGCCTTTAAGTTCTCGTTTTCTTTATTTGTTATAGCCTGAACACATTATCAGTGTTTGAATAATCATGATGAAACTACATGAATGAGTAAGATGATTGGGATTTGGAATTTATATGCTGCAGTGGATGATTTCAGTTCAGACATGCAGTACCAAACCTGAATTTACTCTTCTGTTTCCAGTATATGAATTTTACCAAAGTTCTCACTTAGTCTAATCACCATTTTATATGATTGCACAGTAATAACTGTCTAATATACTGCAAATTATTGTAGGCCTCTTCCTCTAATTTGTTCACTGAGAGGAAACAGACCATTTTTATGGGAGAGAAATGAAGCAGCATTTCTCAGAAAGCAAAGCGTGCAGATGACCATCGTATTATTAGAAAAGAGGAAACATCAAAAGATGCAGAGCCATTTGTATAATCATCCCAAGCTCCTGTGGTCACCCTCTCAGTAAACCTCCTTCAGTTTTCCCACCCTTTCCCTGCATGTCCCTGCGCCAGGTCACTGCATGATCTGCAGTTGCTCCCTGTGCAGACCCTGGAAAAAAATGCAAAAAGAGCATCGTGCCTGACAAAAAAGTCCATGCTCATGCTCGGAGATGCTGAGAGCACTGAGTTGAGGCTGCACCTGAGTCAAAGCTGAGCTGCCTGGCTGCTAACTCCACGGGCAGAAGGGCTGCAGCTGGAGCTTAAATCAGCTTGCTGCAGAGAAATAAGAATTTGGAACAACACCTGTGGGGTGGTTGGTTTGTTTGTTTGTTTTATTATTTCCACAGATAGCTGGGACAAGTTTTTTTGATGGTTTAGTTCATTCCTGCATGTTTGGTGTGCTTCATCTAGCTGGCTACAGGTGAATTTCCAGGTCTGGATTTCTTTGTGACCTTATGATCACTAGTTAAGGATATCTTTCCCACCTCTCCCAGGCTGTCACACTTTCTTGACAAGTTGCGCTTCCAATGTTTTAAAAAGTCTGCCATTAATTCATGTGTTTTTTTAAACACCTGAGCTGTAATTATTTGAATGTTCTTACTTTTTAAAGAGTGAATTTAGCACAGTGGACATTATTAAATGTAATTTCAGCTTGTGTTACAGATATTTGATGTAGGTCTCCAGAGAAAGGCTTATAGACTGTGTGAGAAATAATGAAGTTTTCCTTTAAGAAGAACATTGCAAAGAGATTAAAAATGTTGAAGTGAAAAAACACTATATACCACTTTAATATACAGCACTGTCTGTATACTTAAGAGTAAAATGAAGTGTGGCATTTATTTTATACCTTTATTTTGTTTTGAAATAAGCATCACTAATAGTAAATATTTAATTTCCTTTTTTTTTTCACAAATATTTTACAGAATAATGTTCCCCTCATCAGAATTTTCATTTTTTTAATAAGATTTTTATGGGAGAAAATGTAATTAAAAATATGTTATATTTTTATTTTCAAAAGCCTTCATTATAAAACAGGGAGAAAATATATCTTTATTTTCCTAGTTGTAAATGTTTTATTTCCAACTATCCAAGAGCACAAAAACTACACATAGAAGAGGGGAAACAGACCACTGAAGAGAAAACAATAAAAGTTCCCTTTTCTTTAAGGGAAAAAAATAGCAATTTTTTGCTAACCAACCAGAATCTTGTTTCTTTTTCCCCATTCCCATTCAGTTGATATAACTATCAGTCATAGGGACAGAAATGTGCCATGTGGATCTTCCTGTCTACCTCCTTCTCCTCTTCCTCCTCCTTCTCCTCCTCCTTGCACAGGAGAATACTTGTTTGTATGGCAGAACCTACCACAACCTGATTGCTGCCATAGGATTTATAGAGCAGCGTCACAGTCTGCCCAAGGGAAAAAAAAAGTATTTTTCCTATATAAAGTTTCTGGGAAAAGCTGAAAGTTTAGGGCCCTCCGCATTTTGCAAAGGACTGGACCCTTAATACAAATTCAAGAATTATGTATTAAGCAGCAGGATAACTGGAATACAGCTAAAAAAAGAATGGAGGAAGGAGCAAAGGAAGAAAAAGTCAGAAATGCTAATCTTTTAATCTCATTCTTCCTCCTGGGTGCATTATTTTGTTCTTTTTCCCCTCCTTGTTTTAAAAAAGTGCCATCTCTGCATTAAAGAACTGAGAAAATTGCTGTGCAGTCAAGCCCCAGAATTATTACTATACTGCATATAGGGTTACATAAAATGAGGTGGTTTTTTCCTGAAATCCTGAAATTGTTCATTCACACAGCTCACGCATTATAATCAAATGTGAACACAGGAAAACAGTCCATGGGATCAGCCCTCAGTACGACTGTAACTCCCAGTGAGGTGGGTGGAAGTCTGGATCATAGTGTGGCAGGAGAATAGAAGCCCTTCTGTTCTGAGATGGACTTATCACATGGTTAGCAGCTGGAATTTATGTGAAGTCTTATTAAATAAAACAGCAGTAACCAGTCACCTACTGCTGCAATATACTTGAAGGTACAGTACCTGAATATTTTCAGAAGCACTTGACCTTTCTGCTGCTTCTGCTTCTCTGTATTTTCTCTTGCTTATATACTTGACAGTTTTTGACCTTCTAGTAAACTTTTATTCTTGTTTTTATTACAACTTAGGACCATGATAATTTAAGGGTTTGAGTTATATGATGGAAGGTTTGTTAAAAGAAGATTAAGACATGCCCAGAGTACTTCCTTTAAATGCAAAAACATTTAATGTCAAGTTTTATTTTATTAAGTTGATTTTTATGCACGTATATATTTATTTATGCACATACATATTTAAATATGTATGCATGTGTATATACTTTTTAGGTTTTTATGTCTGAAGAACATCTCGAGATGGTGGGTAGAACATCTGGAATAGCTGTGTAGAACAGGAGTGTGAATGGAAACAGTGCTCTGCTTACATAATAGCTCAGGATATTTCATTAAAACAATTCCAGCATTTCAAGAGTTGTCAAATTACAACAGTTAAAGAACTGGTCTCCATATGGGAGCACTTAGTACTTTGAAATATTATATATTTTTAATTGTGTTTCATTCAGTGAAGGGATTATAATTTTGAAAGCGGTGGGTCACAGCACACCAAGCCAACAGTGAAAGCCCTGGATTATCGATGCATCCCCTGGTAATTGTAATTTTGATATTTTATAGTTTACTGGTCTTGTACAGGAGGTGTGAAGACCAGGCTGTTTATCAAAGCAGAGAACTCTACAGAGTGGCTGTCCTTGCCCTGAAGCAGGACTTCTGGGGGCTTTTGAGATGGCTTTCTCTGACAGAACTGGTGATTATTTTTTTTTAATTATTATTTTTTTAATTATTATTTTTATTTAATGCCAGCAGAACTGAAACCACCTGGCCAACCCCTTTTTCATTGCCCTGCCAGAATTTCAACGCAGAGTTTTTTTTCTGAGACACCTTGCAAGGCTGTCGGCTGTGGAGAGAGTCGGGCTTCTCAAAACCTGGAGGCTACTCCAGAGTGATGCCTCAAAAACACAAGCTGAGGTGTGAAAAAAATACAGGCAGGTCAGACAGTTCATACAGCATCATTTGCTTGCATGGACATCATGCGGGACATGTTCACAGTGGCTTGTGTAGCCACATGGAGGTGCTGGTGGTGGGACGTTCCTGCCGGGCACAGGCACGTGCAGGAGCCAGCTCCTCTAAGGCAGGCGACTGACCACATCAGCAAGTTTTCATGTGCATGCAAATACAGAGCAACTGAGAAAAGCTGTTTTGCCTGCCTTAAACGTTCATTGAACTTAGTTGCAGTGATAGAGTTAACTCCACAGCAGAGGATAAGTTAGAGGTGAGTGAATGGAAAGTGATGGAAGAGCGGAGTGGCCCAAAATACTAGTTTTCTTGTTTCCAGCTTCTGCTGGTTTTATCTCTGTGTGTTCTATTGAGTGAATGGATTAAAAGTCCATCAGAAGAGTATGTCACACCGCAGTAAAATTCCTAGACAGGATGCCCATCCCGCAGCCAGGATTTTCCCTGAAGGAGCCAGTTGACATGCACATATGTTCATTCTGTCTCACTTTTGCTATAAATTGGCCAAGTCTCTCCAAGCTATGCCGAGGGAAGCTGAAGAAAGTCTCAGAAAGCAATTTGTGCTTTACTTGATGTTGTCAGATTTCAAGGCAGTTGAGTTGGTAGAAGCGTATTGTTTGCAACCTGGACTGGGCTCGCAGCAGGCAGCTCCGATAAGCTATGCCTGCCCTGAAGAGAATGTTATCTAAACAGCAAGCAGTTTATTTCTCTGTAAATAAGGAAAGGGATTGATACAGACCTGTTGAATTAAATGACTATTGTTAAAATAAATGTTTTTCCCCTTAGGGGAAAACTGAGCATCCATTTTCTGGTATGGCAGATTAAACTTCATGTGAAGTATAACTTAGTACGTCGCTGCCTACATCGCTCCCTCTTGGCATGCCTGGGTCATTAAAAGGGTTCATGGCGTGGCTGGAGAACTCATGCCTTCCATTTTCAAGTTTCCTGTGCATTTCAGATTTTTCAATAGAGACCATGTACTAGCCACATCTCAGATGTTACAATATCCTATTTATTACAGAAAGCATTTAAAAATACTGTTTTGAAAAAGATAGAAGAAAACAGCCCCAATCTTTTCTCAGTGAAAGCTTAAGCCTATCCTTCAGGAGATTTTTCCATTGCTGTCACTGTCTCCTTCATGGCTAATTAATTTTTCCCTGTCCTACATGTTCTCAGCATTTGCATGACATATCCAAGCAGGAGTAGGTTACCATTTTTTTAAGTTCTGTGAATATTAACCTTATGGAGAACAGCAGGAAAGATGACTTCATTGTAATCTGTATATTAAAAACTTGAAAGTCTCAAGTGCTCACTTAAACTGCTAATTAATGTTTCTTCTTGTGAGTCTCCCTTTAATCAGGGAGTTTGCCTATTGATGTTAATTTCAGTTCTTCCTCTGAAATGTGATGTTTCATGCTATTTCCTTCTTCCTTTCCCAGTCATTATAGCCCCCAAACACATAAGATACTACAAGATAACAGAAAACTGGAGTTCCCTTCTGCAGCATGTCACATTGAAGTTTATTCTCCTGACTTCTCTCAACCACGGCAAGGCAAACCCTCCTTTCTTGGTCACACTTGTCCATACTGCCTTCTGGGTTCCTCATTCATGCAAGGCAAGGCAGGCTGGGAAGAATATGGAGAGGTACATGGGTGTGGGGTGTAAGGTTTTAAGGGTCAGAATCAGAAAGGAAACCTACTATGTCACATGAGCCTGGGGCCAGCAGTGATGCCAAATAGTAAGCTGCAATGCCCAAGTTAAATTGGGATGCTGTTCCGGATGTCTCTGTTCATATACCTGGTTTTCATATGAACAAGGTTTAGAGAGCTGTCAGGGTAGTTTTCGGTCTATGGTGGTGTTGACTGAGAATTCTCACAGTTGACTGCAGCCTGCAGTTGACTTTTTGGTTTCACATGAGGGTGTCTTTGAGAATCATTTCAGTCAGGTATGCATCTCTTGTCTGTCATTGTGTCATCATTTTTTTAGTAGTTTAGCAAAATAACAGCAGCCCAACTGTTCAAAAAAAAAAGAGGAAAAGTGTAGAATATTGATAGCAATTCTAAAAACAGTTTGAGTGTTGCTTTGACTTCAGTCCTTTCTAATAAATACAGCATGGTTTTTGTTCAGGAATCTCCTTTTAAGTTTCGTTTTAATCACACAGACTGAGAAGCTTCGGTTTTGTCTTCAATAACATTACTGCTGCTTGCAAAACTATTCTTCCCAGGAGAAAAAAACATCAATGACAAAAGCTACAGTAAAAAAATATGTTTTTCAAAGATGATTTCTCATATTCTTGTACATAGTGTGATCAGCTTTTAGCTTCTTGTTCTAGGTTCCTTCCAGTAAGTTTACTTTTGAGCTCAAGTTAATTACTGTAATGTCATTTTTGACATCTCGATTTAAACGTAAACATCCGAGAATACTTGCCTTTACTGAAATGTAAATGAGATGACCCAAATTAGAAAACAACAAACCAAACAAAACAAAATACCCCAAGCTCCTGCCACCATTAGTATTACAATGAAGCAAAGCTGCATTAAAATAATTATTGGTAAGAAATTTTCCCAGCCTGCTACTTAAGAAAAAACCCCTTTTACCTTTACATCATTCTGCAAAGTCTTCTCTAAAAATACTCTCTAAAAACTGTGTTTTGCAGCATACTCAGCAAATTCCCAAATTTGAGACTATTTAAAGTAATGTTTAGTGAGTTCTCATGAGTGATCTTCAGAACTTTGTCAGCTTACAGAGTAGACTTATTTTCTTTATTGATAAAGATCTGTTTGATTTTGTTTTATCCCCATCTTTGATAAAGATATGTTTGATTTTGATTTATTTCCATCTTTCAAGGTATGTAAGTTAGCTGAAGATGGGATAATGTTAGGAATTTATTTCTGTTGTGCATAAAGTCTTGTCTTCCTTTTATATTGTCTGTTACTGAATATGTGTTTGCCAACAATCTCTCCTGAAGTTACTCATTTGAGTTGGATTTTGTATACAACAGATAATTTTCATCTTTCTTAATTAAATGGTCAGTGTTCTTCTCCATTTAAAACACTTAAGGCTTCATTTTTTTCCTTACCTGTCCTTACATTAGGTTTCTAGTTTGCTGTCACTCCAGATTTTCTTTCCCTTAGTCTGTAAGGCTTTTTTCCACACAATCTCTATTGAATCTCTTTAAAGACACCTTCAGGGTTTTGATTTTTTTTTTTTCCCCTGATAAAATGAAAAAGGTTTTAGACAGTTGGACTTGATGAGATTTCCTCCTGTGGAAAGGATCTTGGTGCCATCTGTTGAGAAGAAGCAAAGAGCTCAGATTGATGAGGCTTGTGCTATGCAAGCAGACTGACATTGGCCAGTGGCTCCTTTGTAACATCTGTACCATGCAGAGGATTTGTTGAGCCAGGAATCAACACCAGCCAAAATGCCAGCTCTCAGAAGTACCTCCTGGGGCCTCAGATCCCTGTTGCAGAGACCCTAAGCATAAGGAGCATCCCGCTTAAGTTACACAAACAGTAAGGTTTAAGGAGTCAGAATCTAACATACCCAAAAAAATAAAGAGTGGGACCAGGTATTACATCTGTTCCTAGGAGAACCAGATAAATCTGTGGCTTTGCAAGCTTCCTGCACATCCCAGTTCTCCAAGACAGTGGTCTTTTTAGAACAGGCTGGGAGGTAGCATGGCTGTTTAAAAGGGAGTTGCACCAAATCAGAGCACCGCCAACTCTCTCATCCTTTGCAAAATCACTGCTGGTCTCTTGGGGCTAAGCTATCACAGGAAAGTTTGCTTTGCAATTTGTGGAGTTGGACTAATGTATCAGTTGCCTTCACACCTAGTTTTCTATTCATTCAGCAGCAGCACTTCTTTCTAGAGATATATGTAATCTTAACTGTCACTTTCCATTCTTACCTGGTGGATATTACATGGTAGTCACGCAAAGCTGCTCTTGGAGATTTGGTTAGGTCGTATAAGTAGCCTCAGAACAAGAATCTTCTGTGGGACTTCAATAAAATGAAACCAAATGGTGCTTTCCAGAGGGCTCTGTGCTGTTCTGCAGTAGTAACCAGTTCCTGTAATTTATGAGAATTCAGGCCCATGTTTAACACAGTTTATGAAAATTTGAAATATCCATCATCACTAGTTTCAGGAACAAGTTTTGTTTGGGGATACTTTGTTAGGATAGCCCAAATAGCAACATGAGTGCCTCATACATGGCACTCATGTGAAGGAGTGGGAAGGAAGAAAGTGCCCTGCCTTGAGCTTTTGGATCTGCATGAAACTTGCACTGTATCTCTGTAGTAGATGCCTCTCAGAATGCCAGCACCCAAGTGTGGAACAGAGACAAAAAACGTGTTTGCATTGGAACTGAAAACATCATGGGATTTATACCTTTAAGTGTGTGTATCTGTAAGCTCAGCTTGTAGAGGTTTGAGTTTGTTTTGTTTTTACTGCTACAAGGAGTTTTAAATAACAAAAGCACAGAGGCAGAGAATTTTCAAGGAAGATAAATAACACTGAGAGTTAAACAAGAGCCATTTCTAAACTGTGGACCATCTGAGGGGTATGCTCCCTGCAGAAGCTAAATGCAATGGAATAGAAAATACATCATATTTGAAATAAGAGCTAACTTATCCCCACACTGGAAAAGATCTCAATAATCTTTTAAGCCTTGGAGACTTCAATGAGTTTCAGAAATCTCTCATCGCTGCCGGATGGTCTTTTGTCATACAGGAAAATCATGAGGGGTTTGGCAGCTGAAGGAAAAGGATGCCTTCTGTTTCTGTCAGCCTGCATACAATGATTCATCTTGTCTGAGGGAAAGGAAAACCAAAGCAGTAGGGTTCTAGTCAGAAATTAGTCACTGTGAGACGGTGTTTGATCAGTGGCCCAGGGCTGGGATTTTTCTGTTTTGTTTTCTTACCCGAAATCATGTGACTTACTCTCCATCCTTGTTATTCCTACAAGCATGTGTTTCTAGCAGGACACTTGGGCCTGCTAGATAATCAACTAGGTTGATTAGTTTTAATCCTTTCCCTTGTAGATAAGGGAGTTTCACTGTGGATTTGAAATTCCTTTTGGCATCAACAGTGCTCTTCCTGCAGCTGATGGTATTGAAAAAGAGGTAGCAATGTTCTCATGAAATAAATTAGAGATGAGAATCAACTACAAGCCCCTCTCATGGTCTGGTGATTCACCTTTTCCCAGCTTACATGATGAGTAAAAATGAAGAGTGTGATATACCACTTGGAGAGGAGAAATGAATTTACTATTGCATTGTAGTCATATAGCTGGAATTTTTTACAGGGATAAATTTGTGCTAAAATACAGGATTACAAGTTTGGAAGATTAACATTCATGTGATAACTAAGTGAAAAAGTCATATCTGAAAGGCACAAGACAGTAATGACCTATGCTGTTTGAGCCAAACTGGGCAATGTCCCTAGCTGTGTATTCATGCAGTGATCTAGTCCCCTTGAAGGTGGTATAGTTTCATATATTCATTTTCTTGGCAGACTATTATATTCTAATGTATTCTGTTGACAGTGTCATAGAGATCTAGACATACTTATTCCTGCTTTTTCCAAGATCCTTGTTTACACAGAGGCTGAAAAAAGAACAGGCACAGTCCTCACGTGCCGCTGTGGAAGAAGCATTTTGCCACACGGGGAGAGGCTCATATTGAGTTGTGAGTTTCTTGCAGAAGATTTCCAAAGTCCTTTTCGTCTCACTTGAGTGAAATATTTCCTAAGTAGCGCTTCTTGCTCTGTCATACTTTTGAGGCATGAATATTCATATTGAGAGCATTTTATGAGAGCCCTGCTGTTCATGGAAATGTGTTTCTTATTTTTATTTCTCAATATAATATGTTTATTATTCTGTTCTTTCATGGAGATGTGCTACAAGATGGACATTTCAAATGATCTGGAAATATTTTTTGCACACCAGAGGGGGGCTTTCTAGGGATCTGGAGACTAGCTGTCTGCTTACTCTGATAGATTTCTGCAGAAGACAGTTTCTAAGCATGTTGCTCCCTCTAAGCATTGCACATGTTGATGTACCTTCATTGAATCATTAAGGTTGGAAAAGGACTCCAAGATCATCAAGTCCAACCTTGTAGCTAATACCACCTTGAACACTAAACCATACCCATGAAGTGCCTCATCTACAATACTTCCAGGGATGATAACTCCACAATTTCCCTGTGAAGCCTGTTCCAATGCCTGACCATCCTTTCAGTGGAGAAATTTTTCCTAATATCCAGCCTGAACCTCCCCTGGTGCAACTTGAGGCCATTTCCTCTCATCCTGTCACTTGTTACCTGGGAGGAGACAGCAACTCCCACCACGCTACAACCTCCTTTCAGGTAGTTGTAGAGAATGATAAGGTCTCCTCTGAGCCTCCTTTTCTCCAGACTAAACATTCGGTGGAGGGAATGGTGACAGACATCTTGTTGGACTGCAATCCTAAAGAGGGGTCAGTTGTGCTTTCCCCTTGAAAATGCCTTTTTCCCAACCCAAACCATATACGTCGTGATGTGTAGAGGAGTAAAGAAGGATCTTCATCTTTTGTGGGAAACAAGAAATAGGAAGAAAACCAAAGTAAGGAACAAGCATTTCAAGAATCATAGCACCCAAAAACAATGCAGAGCAAGGTAACCAGGCTAGCCACATGTACATAAGTTTCAAAAGATTTTATGAACAAAATTCAATTCTTTAAAAATCCTGTGAAACACAGAGGCTTTCTGCAGTAATAGCCTGAATGGTGTTTCCCTTTTGCTTGGATTTAGAAATACAAATGTCAAACCTGGTTTTCTTTATTTGTGTAGCAATGGAAGAAAGTTCACTCAGGAGACAGAAGAAATAATGAGTCTGGGATATGAGGCACAGACAAGGGCTATAATGGAAATTAATTGTATAGCATGTTAAATAATATTACTTTAATCCTGCAGCTTTGGGCAGTGGAGCTGAATTTCTATTTTATGGCATGTTTTACAAACTAAAATATTTCAGGGCTTGGAAACTGCTCGGCTCCAGTAGTTCAGCTCAGGAAATATGTTTCCCTGCTATCAAATCCAGCAGTCTGTACTCTGTATTATTAGCCATGGCATGGTGCATACAGACAGTTCTCGTTTGCTATCTCTGCTGAACCTTTCACATCAGCTCATTTATCTTTCAGGTGTTATAATAATTGACCCTCAATCAGTATTCCATTATCCTAAACAGGCAATTATCCACATTGTCACTTTTGCATTTGCTCTTTTGACCCAGAGGTCAGGGAGGCCTAGTGTAACTGAATCCAACAAAATTATTCCCTTACCTGTCATATAAATAGTCATCCTAGCAAAATGAGACCCAGGGGGGCTTTTGCTGAGGTGTTGAGAAGGCCAGTCTAACTCGTTCCTTTATTCTGCTCTTTAAGGAATGCAGTACTGTTTTGGCACTCTATCAAAATAAAACAAAGTTCCATTTTTTAGCCTTCTTTTTTTCCCCCTTTTTTTTAAGTGAGCACCCCTGCACTTACAAATGCTTCTTTGTGGCCTACTTTATTGAAATTTCCATTCAGCTCTTCCATCTGTTAGCTGTGTTTACCACTATTCCTGGGGAAAGAATTCTGTGTTTCACCTTCATTTGGGGGTGTAAGGTCATAAAACTGTCTGGATTATTTCAGCTATATTTATACCTAAGTTAATATTCCTTCTTTAACAGGTTTAAAGCTTTTAATTCCCCAGTTCATTATTCATAGTGAGTGAACTGGAGTGAACGAAGTTTTTGTTTTATAAAGAGGAAAACTTTTGGTATTCAAAAAGTGTTCTGTAAACGTGGATTGTAGCCCTCTTCACCCCAGCTCCCCAATTCCGATTAGGGTCATGTTTCACGCTCTCCCTCCCTCCACTGCTTACAGCCACCAAATGCCATGTTTTATTTAACTAACTTCTCTGAATAGCTTGTGTGGATACACACTGGGGTTATATTTACAAATGTGCTTGTTGTGCGTGTCTTGTAGAATCTGGCAGAGTGGCAGGGTCCACTGACATGAAGTGCATGCACACAGACACAAATTGTAGATCCCCCTCGTTTGCATGGCCTTGAAGTATTAGTGTCAGGCCATTGTGGAGCCTTTGGTATACATCTCTATCCCAGGAACAGGGGGATTATTCCTGTTGAATGGAGGGAAACTACATTTGAGAGTGGTGGAGGGACTTTTCTGAGGCTGCAGGTGGCAAAGGAGGGAAGAAAACCTTGCTTTTTCCAGCAGTGTCCAAACTGCAGTAGCACATGGTGCAATGCATGAGCCAAATGTGCCATGGCTCCTTCCTAATTGCTGTGCTTAGATGTTCGTTCTGAAATCCAAGATACTTGAAGCAGAGATGGTAAGGGAAGGAAAGAGCCTTACTCTGACACAGGACTTACATGTGTTTGCGTCTAGCTGCTGAGTTCCAGCCTAGCTCCCATCCCATCTGTTCTGTTTTGCTAGGAGATAGTCAGCACCTTGAAACACTGTCCTGGCACCTCTCCAGCAAGAATCTGGGAGTTGAAGTGAGAACACAAATGCAATTTATTTTTCTTTGTTGAAATGTGCGTATTTTCCCAGTGGCAGTACAACCCAATAGTTGAAATAATGTTATTGAGAGAAAAGAGCAGAGTCCCGGTGTGAATACTCCACACACAGGCCCTTGAGCTTAAGCCAGTGAATGTCTGAACAATATGAAAAAAGGGAAAAAAACCCATTCCACAAGAAACATCAGTTTCAGGCCTTTCTCTCCTTGCTTGTTTATGAAAACAATTGCTCTTGTATCTATTATTGTATTGCTCTATAGCAACAGACATTTCCCACGCAAGAAGTTGGGCTTGTACTTTCTTTGTTGTCTGTGTAATATCCTTTCCTGATGCCTTTGGTAGAGGCAGTGCTTTCTTTTCAAATAGGTGCAAAAGTCTGATCCATGAATAAGAGGACAGGACCGGCCTATGCTCTACAGTTTGTGCAGACCAAAAGAAGGTGTAAGTGGCTGAGATGTTATGTGTTGTGGAAAAAATAATGGTGTCTCCACTGTTAAAAAAAAAAAAAAGGAAAGAAAGAAAAATTTCTCAGGCCTCAAGACAACTGTGACAACTGGGGAAGTCTGCATCATCCCTCCTGCGTATCAAACTCAGTATTTGTCCTGGAGCAGCTATCTTAAATTTTACCCACACTTTAATTTTCAGGCAATTGGCAGCAGCTTAAAACCATAAAAAAGATTTAGGCCAAGAGAGCTTGTTAAGAAAAAAAAACCAACTTGACAAAACAAATTATGACCAGGAGGGTATTTCAGAGGCAAAACTGGTTCTAGGTGAAAAGCAAACCAAATTATTAGAAGGCTTAACTAAAAATCCCTAAGCAATTAAGAGACTTGTTTCAAAATATGCCATTTCTCCATTTTCTTCTGAAGTAGGCAATATCAAAATGACATCACTGGCTTTTGGGAAAGAGCAAGCTTGAGTTTATATTGGCACTTTTTGACATCTGTACCACAATTTTTGGAGTCCCAGGCAAGAAAACCATCGTGCGGGGGAAAAATGCACCCCTGCTTTTCCTCCCCATCTGCTCTCACTGGCAGCAGTAAGCTGAAGGTGAATTGAACTGGCCCTTGAGTGGCTGGTTTTACACCAGAAATCATATTTGATTGATGCAGGGAGCATTTTAATGTTCAGTGAGACCCTTGCAATGACAGCTGACATTAGGTATGTGTCATTTCTGGATGCATGGATCTGAAGGCAGCAAGCAAACCCTGAAGATTCTGTTCAGAATATCGCAGGAAGTAAGGCTTGTCAGCCAGACAGCTTAGCCCCATTCCCAATCTTTTTCGTATTAAGACATATTAGCCTTTACTCTGGCTTTCCTAGGTTTTAAGTGTTGAGATAGTAAAATCTTTCAGAAGTGTCCTCAACACACAATTAAAGACTCAGTTGTTTACTAGCTGTCTCCTTCTGGCTGAGAAGATAGGGTCTCAACTCACTTGCAACTGTTCTGAATGACAGCAGTTGAAAGGTAGATAATGCTGGGCTAGATCTCCAATAACTTGAACAGAAGTTTGTCTTTAGAAAGAAAAAATACATTAAGCTAATTTTGTATCTACACCATTGAACATAAGTGTAACTTTTCCTTTCATTCTAAAGCAGATTCTGTAGGGTTAATAAACACTTTTCTGTAGCTGCGTTGCTTTGGGAACAGACTGGTGTACAAGCCCTAAAGTTTCATTCTGGACTCAGCCCTGATCTACTGGCTGACTTTGAAGGGTCCTCTCCTTTTTCTTTCTCTCATTTTCACCATCGCTAAAATAATAACAAATATTGCTTTTTCTTGAGCCACTGCCAGATACACTGGGGAAAAACACTGCAGAAATTGAGGGCATTTTTGTATTGTTTATCACAGCTAGATATGCATATGAACTTGAATTGAAAGAGGTGATGATACCAGAAGTGTTGACTGGGGGAACAGAGACTGTCCCCAGCGTTTTGATACAAAATTTGATGAATGCATAAAAATTGAAATAGCCTTCCACAATACTGACGGCAGTCTATCTCTAACTTAAATATTTATCATTATGTCTTTCACTCTGGGGTTTAAAAAAGTTACACATATACTACAAAGATGTGGTTTCTTCTTGCACAGGAGTATGCTGAGATAGTGCAGTTATGCCCTGCATATGCTAGCGTAATGGAGGGGAGGGGTAAGAGTCAGGCTTAGTTTTTTGAAGTTTTTCATATCTGCATTTTATATATGAAAAGCAGTCTTCATCCACACAGTTGTATAATGGCAACAAAAACTGTATGTGTTGCACCTCATATACAGTAGACAAATTTTGCAACTCCTTATGTGTCCTTATGGGGGACTCTCATATGCTCTCTATTCACTTTAATAGCACAGAGAGTGACTTTTGTATTAGTTCATCTTACAAAGTGCAAGACCTGTCAGCAACTGCAAAGCCATGGCCTGCATAATTTATAAAACCCTTCTCCCACTCTGCCACTCTCTTCTCTGACTGAACTGATCTTTTTTGTACTTTGCATCAACCTGCTGTGTGTCCTTTAGGCGTGTGGACGAGCAGCAGGGTAGTGTGTTCTGAGGGAAAGAGGTATGGCAAGGAATGGAGGTTCCACTCAGTAATACGCAAGTAGCAAAGCCAGCAGTTAAGTGAGATAAAGCAGTTATCCCTTTGTTATAAATGCAGAGTAGCATGCACATAGTAAAATTTAAAATAAAAAAAAAAAAAAAACAAACCAACACAATACACCAAAACACTGAGCATGCACACACACACAGAGCTCTTCCCTTGGAGAGAGGATGAGAGAGAGAATGAAGAAACCACAAATGAGGGAGGTTAGTCATGTTGCTTAATGAACTACTGGAAGCTTTTCAGATACTGTGGTGATGAGGGAAATGTACATAGACCAGTATAATGTTCCCAGCTGATATTATCTAGGAGTTCAAAAGAAGCAGCAGCAGCAACACAATAAAGCAACTCTCTGGTGGTATGTTATTAAAAGGTATCTTGAGCTTTCCTGCTTGACAGATATTTCTTGTTTTAAGTTACACTTCAACTTCCATTATTTAAACCCAAGACAACAAAGTAATAATTGAGCTACTGACTAGTTAACAAAATGCACTTATGAAAACCAGTTATTTTACGGTACAGACTGCCAATTAAAGTCTCGAAAATTACAGTATTCTGTATTTGTGTAATATCTTTTTTTTTCTGTCATTTCCCACCAGTTTGTTCAATAAGTAATCAGTCACCTTGTATTGCAAGGGCACAACAGGAATGAAAATCTGCAGTGTTACTTTTAGATGCTAAGAAAGAAAATTATAGTATTTACTCCTTCTCCTCTCAGTGTAACAGATTCTTTTTGTGTTTTGCATCATGCTGACTAAACTAATGGGAATAATTCATGTCATCTCAGAAGTAGTTGCTCTAGTTTACTGGTTTGTGCCGTCCTATGTTGGTTAGATTGCCCGTAAGCATGCCTCAGCAACATCAGCCTTCTGAAATCTGGATGAAGCCTCATTTGTATCTAAATTTAGTATCTCTCTGCAGGGTGTCTTGTTATGTAAAAAGAAGTATGAAATTCTAGTCAAAGTTCTCCTTGCAGAGGACAAAAGTTCATGATTGCTGGTAGCTGGGTGTCAATATTGGAGACGTGGTCTTCATGAAGAGCACACAAAGTGGCACTGGGAAATCATAACATGAAATCCTTTCTTCTGTAAAAGCGCACTGAAATTTTGGAAAAGTTTTGATATCCAGGCTTTCCTATTGCAACATATTACTGTTTTACATTGATACATGTAATTAAAGATATGTATGAATCACATTTCCTGTTATGAAAACACTTGGAAACTAGATGAGGTGTGAGCTGAATTTTAAGGCATGGCAGTAGTATTACACAAGGCTATCAACAGAGAGTGAAATATATGTGATGCAGTCAGAACTGTGAGGAGGATGGGGATAAGTGTGTCTGCAGCAGTTGATGGCACAGTAGGGAACGACACATAGTGGGTCCTGTGTACTCTGATGCCTGAGGTATCCAACTCAGAGTTAACTCATACTTCGGAGTCCCTTGGTGCCTTGTGACTAAAATCAGTAGAGGTTCTTTAAAAATTTACTCTCTTATTTTGAAGAGTGCATTAGCGAACTTATGTGAGATCATCAGCTATTTTATGGAGCTAAGTTTGAGAGTAACTCAAGAGGCAAGAATATCTGTTTCTATGATCTACTTTTATTTGTGATTCATCTCTGACTTTCCACTCTCACACTCTCCATGCTAGTTATTTAACTTGCCAATTATTTAACCCAGGTGCTACATGACAAGGATCTACCTCTTTATTCATTAAAAGTGTGATGGGATCTCCAATGACTTCCCATAGTCAGGTGCTGAGATTTAGGTCTCTTCCAGAACACTGCTTCTCTGATGACACAGAGCTTCAAGACTGATGCTCTGCAGGAGCCCTCACTCAAATATTGGGATAACAGAAATCTGGCAGAGATTCCTGTGCCAAATAAATCACTTGTGTTATCACTAAACTCTTTCTTTGTATTTTCCTGTCGTTCCTGCACCTTGGGTTTAGCAGTTACCTGTGTGAATTGTATTATATCTGTTACATTACGTTAGCTTGGTTTTTTTTTTTCTGTAACCCACCTCTGGCTACTTTTACTGGAGAAAAAGCATTGTGTGTGATCTTTTTACCCCTCCATTCTCCTGCTTAGAAATATATCCCAATTTAAACATTAGTGAAATCAAACATTAACATGGGAGTTAATGTTTTAAAATAATGATCTCCTGCCGGAAGCCTGTTGGTCCTGACATGCTGCCAACTACAAAATCTAAATGAAGTTAGAAACCAGAAGAAAATAAACTTACTCTATTTTCGTTCTCTACTAACAGTTTTTTGGGGCTATCTGAAGTCTTGATCACTATATTTTATGGTACTGACTTCTTTCAGTAATGGATTGCAGGTGCCACATTTCTACTAAACAATATTTAGGCTACTTAGTTTTATTGTTTGGTTTAATTTCTTGAGTGAGTGATTTCACCAGGTCATCAAAGTTTCTAATTCCTATTCTTGCAAACTACAGTGTAGGGAATTGAGACCACTGAATATGAACTTTGGAGAGATGGTAGGTATTACAAATGCATGTAAAAGAAAAGTTAGCAGCAAATAATGTACACATATATGTATGTGTCCACAAAGACATTACCCAGAAATGTCATGACAAGTAATTACAATGACAACTTTTAGGAAATTGAAGAGCCACTCTTTATTTCCATAACAGCATGTACATTGTACTTGCTGTTGTCATCATGTAGGATATAATATCCAAAAGTGAATTAGAGAACTTGTGATAAAGCAAACCTGGGAATTAGCAGCAGATAATTCCAAGGCATGTAGTATCCCAGAGTGTGACCACCACATAGACATGAATGATGACCCTGAGCATGATTTTTAAAACTGAGTGGGTGATATTTGGCCTTTAGAGCAGAACTTGGACAGCCTATAGCATGTAGTGGTATACATACCACAGGAGTGGGTTGTTTTATTCCGGAGAACGCTTTATAATGATGTAAGAGGCAATAAGCAGGATTATGCATGCAACTGGGAGACATTACTGTGAATTTTAATTTTGGGTTTACTTGGCCTTTGGCACATGATTTCATTTCCCATAGACAATCTAAACTCACTATAAAGACTACCATGGGACCTGGATTCATTCACTAATGTAGGGTGCGGCAATTTCCTGTCTGTCTGATTTCAAATTATGATTAGTATCTAGTTCTCTTATGGATGTTACTTCACTGATCATTATTTAGAAGGTATTTTTAAAAAACATTTGTTAAGAGACTTAACAGAGTATGTACTTAGAAAAGTTACCACTAAGCCTTTTAAAATATATTCATGCGTCCATGAAGACATTGTCCTGAAATGCCACAAGTAATTACATAAGAAACATATTATTTTACCTGTAACAGTTTTTCTGTATCTTCTCCTAGGACTAATTCACAAGGAAAAGAGTTTGCTTTTTGTAGCGTGAATTGCTGTTTATGAGGCTTGATATAAGTGTGAAATTTTTTACAATGGAGTTGGATAATATTAAATAAATTAAAAGCATTTACTGTCTTCTTTATGGATGATGACATATGTCTTAAATAACTAATGCATACAGAACATGAAAAATATAAAGTATTATTTCATATTCAAATGATAATCTGAATAGTCTCTCTTAGTTTTCATTCAGTACTTCCTCTTTCAAAGCACTGTACTTCACAGGCCTCAATTCAAGGCATAACTTCAGTCTGGACATAAATCTAATTAAAGTCAACAGATTTAATCCCCTTCAAGCAACAAGCATGTATTCAAGTCTTTTGCTTAATTGTGGTGAAGTAAAAGTATGTTTGAAATTAAGCACATGCACAGCTATTTTGATGAACTGGAGATTTATCTTGGAGCATCAAACCTACTATGGAAAATTCATAAAGTAAGGATTGCCTCCTAATTATTACGCTCATTTTAGCAAGTGCTGTAATCATAGGAACAAATTTACATAGTATTTACCAAGAGACAAGAACATCTGTATGCTTCTGATGGCGTGGAGCTGCAAAACTGAACACACACAGACAAAATCTGAAGAAAATTACTTACGAAAAAAACCCTACTTGTGAAATGATTACGGAAAGATGATGGCTTAATGCCATAGGACACTAATATAGCTTGCTGTTCCAAATAGCTATGCATACTTTCTCTTCACATTATTTCTGCATGGTAAAATGCTATATAATACCCAACTGTAAACATTTTCAAAGGGATTTTGGTAGATACCACAATGTGATATAAAATAAAAGACCTGCTAGCTTTATCTTATCCCAAAGATGGGGATACCCTCCGACGCTTCTGTATCTCTAACTGCCTGCCCAATACCCCACAGTAATCTGGCTGGATTAGCAAGTGTTTGTGATGTGGTGCGTCCTTCCCCTCTCTCAGCAGCATTCCCAGGTCTGAGTCATGATTAAAGGTGTATTTAGAATGGAGTAGGTTGGGATTGCACAAGGGAAAAATGGCTTCCTTTAGAGACCCACATATATGGACGTTTTACTTCAACTGAGAGATGAAATATCTTGGCATATGTACAGAGGGTTTGTGTTCCAGTTGAGCAGCAATGTCTTCTGGTGAGGTCAGGGCTGATCCAAGTGCCTTGATGACAGCTTATTTGGGACTTTGGCAGATATTTGTTCTTCCCTTGTGGTTGCAGGATGTTATAGACTCCCATTGTCCATCCAAGCTGCTACAGTCAGAGCCATGGGTACAACCTCTAGGATTGTTGTCACTGGGAGTTTTCTGTACATCTGGGATGAGTTGGGCAGTACAAGGGAAATAAGTAATCTCTCTCGACTAATTTCATTGGAGGACACTAGGAAATGAAAAATAGTTTTAAGCGCCTACATTTTCTTGTTTGCATTTTCTCATGTCCTTGATTAAAATAACTTCTATATGTCAATCCACTTAGAACAGGAGGGTAGTGGGTGCCCACCCCAGTGTCATATTTAGAAGTACATCATTGTTGCATTATGCTACCTTGAATTAGGGGCAAGCAAGCAGATGCTATCAGCAGGACTGGGCACACACTGCAGTGATAAGACAGCAGCATGCTTCTAGGTTTAACCCTCACAGGAAGCAATGCGCAATTGTTTTGGCCCTCCAGATCAGCCAGGCTCTGCTCTCAGACTCTGGTAGATTAGTCTGCTCTTTGAGACACCAGTGTTGAAGTATCCAGCTGACTGGAAGGGGCAAAGGGTTCCAATGCCAGCATTCCATGCACTTGCCTTGGTAGGATAGGAGCAGCTGGTGGGGAAACTCACACAAAATTTCATACCGCTGGTCAGGTGTGTTGGGCAAGGTGTGTTCAGCCTGTCCATTTGTAATTATTATGTGTTAGTTGTTGTGCAAGCCAACAGCATTTAAAAGGAGGCTAAGAAACCAATCCAAAGATTGTGTTCATGCACAACCTTTCTCCAAAGCTGGTAAATCTAAACTGAAGATGTAGTTCTGTAAAGAAGCCATTTGTTTTATAACATGTGATTGAGTCTCCAATATCTAATGAGCTGCAGCCTCTGCTTGAATTTTCCTGTGCATTCTGATCTTTCATAATAACTCCTTCCTGTGTTCATTCCCTGGTTTCATTCAGGCTTGGCAATTCCCTCAGTGATCCAACAGAATATCTCTCCCTTTGACAACTCCTATTTCAGCCAAACTTGCAGTAATTTAATATTTTTCATACTGCTGTTCCTTTGCCAAATTTTGGTGGAAATAAGGTAGTAGGAAATGAGGAGTTATTGGACATGCAGCCATGTGCATGTGAAATGCATAAGCCTTGTTTCATCAGTAAACAAGATGAAAAATCTAGTGAAGTGTGTCTGTTTTACAGTAAATATGTAAAAGGAGAGGAAATGTTGTCTATTGTGAACTTGGTTGACTGCACAGTAGAGGTGACTGGGGGCAAATGCAATTTGAAGTACTTATCCTCTTGCTTTCAAAACTGGAGTCCTTAAAAGTAATGGCATGGAAAGCCTTAAATCTGACCTTGATGATTAAAAGCACATTCCTTTAACAAGATACTAAAGAATGAACTTTTCATTACAATATACAGTATTAAGTGTGACTTGCAAACTGGTTGATTTTTAGTCGCTACTATTTCAATTTCTGTGTCAGTACTATTGGAATGCTGTTAAACTGGAAGTATTAGCCTTTGTAAATTTACTAATTAACAACAGGAGTTTTTCCATCATATATTCAGCTGTTGAGCTCTATGCTTTTGTAGGTAACATTTAACAGGATAATGATAAAATTCTTGACTTAACACACCTGAAAGACAGAGACACCTTTTGAACCTGTCTAATGGATGCCTGTAATATATGGCTACAATGTCATCATTATTATTTCATTGTTACTACTACTACCCCTACTACTATTAGCAATTTTCTGATTAGTCTATCTTTTATTTACTGATTAAATCATTCATTCTGTGGTTTTGTTAAGACTTTTGCACAGTTAGGATATAAGTATTTCTTTGTCACTGATGGAAATAATGGTCTTGGCTCTGCTTTTTGTTACAGTAGTGCAAATCCTAAGTAATTTAATTTTCAGTGTAACAGTGCCAAAGAAACAGCGAATTTAGGTCCAGTATGTGTTTGCTATTGTCCTTAAAAATTAGTTTACTCTCTTCTAAGTACTTCCATTCATAAATGATGTGTCATTTTAGCAACCATAATTGCCTTCTGAAACAATGTTTTTGTTGTTTTTTCTAGGGATTTCCCAAAGTTAGAGGAGTGTTTTGGTTTTGTTTAAGAAAATGAAACATAGTTTTAAACCTGGGTCAAATGCCAGAAAATGTTCTCCTTCACTCCTCCCCCTCCCTCGTCATCTGCCTTTTTCTCTGAGCCTCATATCCACTCTTTCCTTTAACTGCAGAGCCTAAACTACTTCTTTAAAGGTCTGAGCTGGCTGAAGCTTCCAACCAGAGTCGCATTTAGGGTATGCCCTGTGGAGTACATTTGCAAAATCAAGGCCTGGACTCGCCTAGATTTTGGGCTGGGTAAAAAAAAAAAAAAAA
>VXAY01002601.1:517871-629974 GCA_013399855.1 Oxyruncus cristatus
AAAAAAAAAAACAACAAAACACCAAAACAGAAGAAGAGGCACCTAAGGAAGTGTTACATGTCACCTTATGTAGCTGAGCCAAGATAGCAGATTCACTGTGTGCTCTTAACTTATCACAAGTGCTTTCACTGAAAGCTCTCCATACAGTGTCTTAAGATGATACATTTACTTTAACTTTACAACAGGGAAAACAAAAAGAAACTTTAACTGAGCAGCTGACGTGATTTAGTGTCATGTTGAAACTCTGTGTGGTGTTGCTACTATAACATGTATGTATTTCTCCACATATATGTGCATGAGTTCCCTTTGAAGCCTAAGGTTAAATGTGTGTAATAAAGTATTCAGGATCAGGATGTCACCTGTGTTCTGGTTTCCTGATGTTCTCACACTTTTAATCTTAAAAAATTAAAATTCCTCTCACCATATCTCCTTATTTTGCTTTCTGTTCTTTTAATAATTTCATTTTCTCAAAGGTAGAGGAAATAAGTTGTTCCTGAACTCCACTATGATAACTGGGTAGGAACTTTCAAGGTACCTTTAAAGCTAGAATTAAGAAAAGTCAGGATTTTCCTTTTGTGTGAAATTTTTCTCTACATGTGAGACGTAGGTTTGTTTCACGTCTGCCAAGTTTAAATCTTTTTTAGAAGTGTAAACTTTTTTTAGAAGTTTGAATTCAGAGAGCAGTAACATTAATATGTTAAAAGACAAAGTGTTCAAGAAAGTTGAAATTATACATAAATCATACTTTAAACAAAGTTGTGCCTTGCTTGCTCAATACAGCAATTATACTGTTTTGATTTTGTATGGATAAGTGGAAACTTAAACTTGACGACTTCTTGATCCAATCTCATAACAAACTGAGGTTTACAAAAGTCCTCTCTTGTTCTTCTCTTTGAATAATTTAGGGGTAGAGAATGTCAAAAAAAAAAAAAAAAGAGAGGGAGAAGGAGAGGGAGAGAGAACTGACTTAAAGGGTTCTTCCAGCGGTAGGTACTACAGTCCATCAGCAATGCTACTCTTGCTGAGCTGGCAGCTGCTTCCCTAAGTTCAGAGAGGTCACCATGGTTTCTTTCCTGTTCCTCCTCCAGGCATTGAATTGCTGGGGGAGTTGGAAAAAAAAAGCATCTTCCTTTCTTACCCTGCAACATAAAGACAAAATCATTCCTCTCTGTCTAGGTCTGTTCTGGTAAGGCATATAAAAGCTCAGATGTTGTACCTTTACCCAGAAATATCTGCAAGTACATTACAGACTAATCAACATACCAGGATATGCATATGACATATGAGGATGGATACACAGGGTGCATGTGTGCCCTCCTGTGCATGCTGTACTTGAAAACACAAGGATTTTCTTCACCATTGACTTGCTGCTTTTGCAGGAGACAAAGCAGATTATTTGGTAAATATTTCAAAATACTGTTGCTGATAATTTGGGACAATGCAGACTAATGTATCCAATTAAAACTTGAGAAGGAGAAAGTACGTTTTTAAGGAAACAGAACACAAACACAAGCTGAGCTGTCTTTAGATAAAAAAAAAAAAAAGTGTTTATAGTAAGAACTCCATCAGTCTGTCACTCACCATACATGTTGTTCCCCACAGTGCAGCATGCCCATGGGTCTCCTCCAGGAAAATCAGTCTGGATGAAATACTAAAGTAAATCAGTTCAGTTGCATTAAACCCCAATGTGAGCTTGTATTCAGAACCAGAATGTCCTGAATTAGGTAGATAAAAGATGTCATTCTGACAAAGGATGTTGAGTTCACACCTTTACTTTATTTGGATTAATTTTCTTATTGGCACCTTCCCAGGAAGCCCTAAAATAAAGACAAAGGCCTATAGCTATAAATTTTGGTCTCCTTCCTTGTGGTTCTCATTCAAATATTTGAAGTTAGTTTGATTATTTTTTGGACACAAATATGAATTTTTATCCCTTGTTTTGGCATTTAAAAGGGGTTAGAGTCTTATTTAGCAATCTTTCTCTGCCATCTAATCATGTATTTCACATGCTTTTTTTCCCTCTTATTATTCACTTACCAGAGTATAGCAGCTCTGAACTGTTTATATATAAAGTCTGGTGTTTGAAAGAAAGTAACTTATATTTAAAATTTCCCTCTGTTTTTTAAGTACATAAACTTTTTTAAGTACATAAACTCACATGCAGTGCCAGTGTATGTCCTTCCAGTATATAATAATAGGGATCTAATTGCACCAGTTTCCCAAGGGGCACAAAAGTAGAAAAGCAGAGCCTGCATGGAAAACACCCTTTTTTTCGCCTTTGGCCGTGACAGGCCCCTACACATGGAATGAAATTCCATCCTCACAGAAGTCTATAGCAAAGACTTTACTGACTCCAGGGGGGCTGGATTTGGGCCCACATGCCTGATTTCAGGGTACGATTTTGGTGATGAAGCAAGCTGTAGAGAGTGGATAGGAATATTCACTGTCAAAGGAAGATTTGAGTCTCATGTATTTTCTCTAGTCTTTCTTCCGTGCTGGAATAACTTTCTTCTTTGGTGTATTATTTCATCTTTCTGAGGAAGACTAGAAAAAGCACTTAATAAACAGACACTTAGTTCTTCTGGAAAACCTCAACAGGAAAATTTGCTTTTTAAGTGTGCGTGTACAAACTCAGTGGCACCCATGGCAAAGCAGCAGCCCTTCTGTGAAACCAAGACAATTACGACACAAGTAAGAAGCCTGGTTTAATCTGTTGGTGCCCCAAGATCTGTTGACTTGAAGTCATGTTTCCCAGCAGATCATTGCCCTCAGAGTGTAGCTAAGGGGCCATGCTAATATTTCCTTCCTGAAGGGAGAGAGCAAATTGGGTTGTCCTTAATATGAACTGCATGAACTTTTGTACCTTTTCCTTTTCTTCTTGTCTTCTCAGAAGGAGGAGTATTTGTCCTAGTATAGCTAAAGCATGCTGTTATGCTGGGCTAGCTTATAAACAGCATTTAATAAAGTAAGATTTCACTTTCTAATCTCAAGTTTTTAAGAATAATGTGGTTTTCATTCATATTGGACTAAGTTAGGTGGTCTCACTTTATTACTACCAATATATTTAATAGTAATTTGAAGTGTGAATTCCTGTGCCTCACCAACCCAGTTTTTCCAATAGATCAAGATCGAGCAATGAGTTTTTTTCAGTATATATTTATTTAATCTCCTGTTTCCCTAGAGTCAGCTGCTATAATCTCAGGCCAAGTGAAAAATTTCTAATTTGCTCCCCGTCCTGTTTGTATACAGACAATCAAATCCTTGTTTTGGAGCTATTTGCTGTGGTGAATGTTCCACTGCTGGAAGATGAGGTGGGATGTTGCGGGGTGTGTTGGTCTATCTTTGTGTCTTGCCTTGCCCTTGAGTTGCATGGGAAACACTACAGCAGAACAGTGTGCAGATGTCAACATTCCCTCTCTCCAAGTTGTCTTTTTCTCCATTATCCATTGAATGAATCTAAATAAAACTCTGTGTACACAAGTCATTAAAAAACCCAAAATGCAAGTTTGAGACCTGGTTGTATTTGCTTTGCTAATGACTGCTAAGCCTACACACGTATGTATTATAATAGTGTTCCATATGAAAGAGTTCACATTTCCTGATTAAAAAGTTCATGTGAAGAATGGAATACATCAGTGTTTGTCTTTTACCATTCCCTCAGTGCCCTACATAGTTACACACACACTAACAGGCAAAAGAGTAACTAATCAGACCTTTTAGAGCTGCCTAACCCACTTTTTGTCTTTATTATGAAACTAAGATTTGGTCAACTGAGGTCAAGTTGTGCACTTAACACAGCTTCCATTATAGTCAGTGAACTCTGTAACAGAGAGTAAAGTCAAAATATAAACAGAGAACATTTCTGCAGCAGCTCTGGGCTGGGATTAACTTGGATCACCTAGTCTTCTGCTTTTAATGAAATTCTCTCCCTTGTATTTTCTTGTTTGGAAGAGAGTCCAAAGTTATCTCATGCTAATTTAGTTAGGCAGTGCCCTCCAGGGATGTCACAGGCCTCCATGACCTCTCCAGAGAGCCTCAGCAAAGGGATGAGGAGAATTAAACATTCCTGAGAAATTGCAAAGCAGCAGCCCCCAGAGATTTCGCATAGAAATGAGCTCCAGACTAGCTGCCAGAGACCCAAGTCACCTTTTCAGCACTTCCTTGACATGTCTCTGCCAGTCCCATCTGGCTTGATTCAGGGGGTCAGCGTGGGGACTGAGGAGAGGTGGCAGCTACAGAGGGCAGGATTCAAGGGAGGTCTAACTACAGTGGTCCCAGGCTTTAGATGTTTCTCCGGGATGTGCAGCAAGATGGTTTTATTGGTTTTATTCCCTTTCCTTCCCACATGATCTCGTGCCTTGGTATTATTTTTGTGCTGAAAAGAGGAAGAATACTAAGTGAGGAGGTTTAATAATAATTTTAGTTATTATTTCATCATTTGATGTAACAGTTTGTTTCAAGCCTGGGTTTACAACTATCAAATGGGTCAAATGCAGAAAACAGTGCAGCATCAGAGAGCTACTTACACTAACATGAACTGCTTTCCTCTCTTTCACTTTGATAGGCTGTATAAAATAATAAAATCAATTTCATGTGAAGCCAGAATCAGACACGGTTTGCAGGATGAACCTCATTTCTATGGGAAAATATTCAAAGAGTTAATTTCCAAGTTTCCTTCAATTATTGTGCAAAAAGGGAAAAATAAATTTGCTGAAGTTTGGGCAAGAGGAAAAAAGACACGAAGAAACCACTGTAGCTTGTTAATTAGTATCTTGATTGTCTGAGTAGTTTTCTTACTTATCTCTTGCATCAAAGCAGAAATGTGCACTAACTCAAGAATTCTCTACTTCATTAAGTTTTGGACCATGTAATCTACCAGTGATTTCTGTGTACTCTTATCCTTACATTTCTTTGCTCCTTTGTTTTTAATTAGTTCAGAGCTAGTCAGTATTAAGGAGGAATGTTTGAATTCCCACCTTTCACTATAATAGTGATATAACAAATAATGCACTTCGTCATGAAATGTCTCTGCTACCCTTAAGTTTCTTACAGCACTCTTGATGCATAAATATTATGACTCCAGCTTCATAGACATCAAAATTTAGACAGTAAGATTAAATGCTTTATTGAAGACCCTAAAGAGCATCGTTAACACTGCTGAGTTTGGGACATTGAAGATGGCTTCTGCTCATCATTTGCATGGACCAAACTGAAACCAATAAACAGGCTGAACCTAAAGCTGGACCCTTGCAATTAGAATATGGTTTATGGTATATATATATTATATATAAATATTTATATATATATGGTATATATATAAAAAATTATACAGAGCAGAGAATTGTGTTCATGTGAAACATGTTTCAGCAGTCGAGTTATAAATCTCTGAGAAGAAGAACAGAAAAAATGGAATGAGACTTGCACATGGAAACCAGTATATAAGGGATGATGGTGTCGTTGTGGTGATAAATCCACTGCATTCTGCAGTGACTCATGCCTGTGCCACTACTATTTGCCTGAGAACAGACCTCTGGCCCTTGCCAAGTAATGCGTGTGGGAACACTGTTCCCGGTGTCTGACCTGCGGGGGTTATTCCAGCCTTAATGGCAGAATACCTAGTTTGTGTGGAGTCTCGTTCATGTCCACTGGGGAGGGAGGGCCCTTACTTTGTCTGGATGTGATATGAGCAATGACTTCTGACATACATGCAGCAGAGATTTATTGCAAGCAAAAGCTGAAGTGTGATAATGCTACTGGGGTATTCTGTAATAATATGGTAAAACACTTGTCATCACTTCATCTCAGGCAGTGAAAGTCAATTGTATATGCTACACAGAGACAGATAAAAAACATAAGTATACTTAAAACTTCATATGGTTTGCATTTTTCGTAACAGCTCTCCTGACTCTAATATAAGACAGGTTTTAATTTTGTTTTGGGTAAGTGGATGTGCTTACAGTCTCACACCCACAATTCCACGGCTTTAAATAGAATCACTCCCAGGGTGCATAAAAGAACACATGCTGTTATGTGAAGGATTTATCCAGGATGCCAGGATTGTATTTATTGCTGGGAACAAACTGAATAAAATTTTCTATTCTTTTCTGACACAAGCCCACGGAGAGCAATCGTATCTATGGTTTTAATGCAGATCCTTCCCTTTCCCTGACTTATTTTTTTGTGCGACTGCTGTTGCAGAAATAATAATTACTAATAACGGTGGAATCAGAATGACCAGAACAAGCCAAGGGAAGGTCAATGTGGAATGCCCTCCAAATGTATTTTTGAGCATGCTCAAAAGAAATCTTCATGTTGCCTTTTCACATCTGTGCTGCACAGACAGACTTCTAAAACTCATCCTTTGGTTTCTGGAATTGTTTTACTGTTGTCTTTTTCCATCTGAAATTTCCATGCCCCAATTTTAGATGGCATAAACCATGAGCAGGTATCCAACCCTGAGCATGGAGGAACTTGGTCAGAGCAACAGTAATGTGAACACTGAGGCAGCAAGTCTGTGAGGCAGATTCCTCTGTCCTAGGGCTTGGGTTTAAACTGCCAGACTCTTTGCATAAGCTGCTATATCACATGGTGGCCATTTTGGGTACTGTTGGCCTAAAATTGAACTTGTGACATGAGGTAAAAATAAAAAAGAAAATAAATCCCTCTGTATTTCATTACCGTATCCCTGAGGCATCAGAGTCATGCTCTTGTCTCAGTCTGTACTCAGCCAAGAGAATTTAGCCTCAAATTCCAGAATGTTGTCACCTGAAATGTTCTAGTAAAGGAAAAGAAAAGAAATGCATGGTACCAGGAATGAGAATATTTTAGCATCTTTGTATTTTTTTCAGGTGACTTCTTGCTTTTTATAGTTAGTAAAACAGTGCCTGGCATACAATTTTATCACTCATCATACGTAACAATGACACAATGGCGAAAATCTTTCTTACTTCCAACTCCAGTAAAACTGGAATAAAATCAGAAAGTGAAGTTCAATTATATGTTTAAGGTAGCAGGCTCTTTATTTAGACAAATTATTCAGACAAGGATAACTTTTCATCTTTAAGAACCCAATAAATAGTAAATGTTTTCCTCAAGAGGAGTAAATTAACATTTCATGTTGGTCATTTTAGATTAACATTCAGGAGTGCAATATCATTTGGAAACTGGTAGCAGTCTGAGGAGAATATACATAATGAAGCAATGACTCTAGAAATTCGAAGGAGAAATATAAATTATACAATAGATTTTAGGTTAATTTTATGTTATTAACTCACTCTATCTCCATGCATTTTTTTTAAATAGCATTGTTCATAAATTTTATCTTAGTGCTCTTGCTTTGTTACCGTTACTTATCTTAAAGAATTGTTCTTCTTCCTTCCCACTTATACCCTCAAACATGTACAAACATTATGAAGTGCTGATTTATTATCTCTGAGCCTATCTGCCTGTGCTCTGTCAGTTCTCTGCTGCTCTTACCACTTTTTTACAGTATGACTAGTGGTTTAACCTGAGTCAGGGCCCGTTACTGGATAGGCACTGGGCATATCCCTAGGGCAGACCTAAAAACCCTGAGTGAAGAAGTTAGAAAGCTGAAGAGGCCGTGTTGACAGATGGGAGGAAAGGAGAGGAACATTTGGGGGGAGGGGAGGAAGTAATTTTCTGAATCACAGTATGGATAGCAGCATTTTTGATCCTGTGGAGATCAGTAGTACTTTGATCCATAGATCATGGTGTTCCTCTGACCTCCATCAAAAGGAGCACACCAACTTGTGCTTAGCTGTAAGTGTCTGAGCAATCCAGGAAAGAAATAGGAGGTAAACAGGTGTCAGAAGCAGGAACTAGGATCTTTTTATAGTCAAATGTTGCACTGTAAACAATTTGTGATCAATATCTACATTGTGATCATTATTTTGCGGCTGATAGTTTTGCTCCAGTGAACATGCCAGTACTTGACTTGAAAGCCTAGTCTGTTTTCTTGTGGTTAGATCATGGCCCCAACCAGCCCTTCCTGGCATGGGTCCCTAAGACTTCTCTGCCCTCACCACAACCTGGGTACAACCCTTTACTTTAGCGGTGAGTAATCCTTTTAAATGGGAGTCTGCTGCTTTGTGAAGAGGTATTTTGTCTTTCATTCATATAAAAATAGCAGGGAAAATTAATTCTGTAAGGGTAAAAAGGGAGGTGGAAGTGGGTCAAATATCTTTTGGAATTGTCTGCTGGGTGGAGCCTGAGAAACATGTATTTGTTCTATATTCTTGACTACGTAATACAAATCTGAGTGGTTAAAACTCACACATACTTTCTGCAGTTCAAATTTTTCTTTTTTTTTCTCTGTTTAGCTTTGAATTTCCTTCCCTTTCTCTTAAACAAAATTTAAGGCAGCTCTTTCTTAGCAATTGTGAAAATGTCCTCCAAAATTAAAACTAAAGAAACAGAGCAAATATGCATCCATCCTTTCTGTATCTTTTCAGTTAAGTTACTTTGTGTCACACGTCACTTCCATTCTAACCATTTGAAGAATAAACAAACCATTGTGAACCTAAAAATCTGTTCAAAATTTTTTGGCAGGAAAAAAAGACTATATTAATTTTCATTGTTGGTGAGGTTTCCCAACAAGCAGCTTTACTGTTTCTTTTTTGCCTCCAGCTAGCAACTAAAGATCAGTTATAAAACTGTATACAAATACTTCCACGTATTGAAAGAACAATATTTTGACATTCAGTGACACAAGGAAAAAAAAAAAAGAGTAATCTAGTTTTTGATAATACAATGAGAACTTTGTGTTCAACCAAGGTGCATGTGAGAAACATCATGTTCCATTAACAGGGAAGGCTGACCTTTAAGGTTTATCTGGATTATAATTCCTGTGGTTTTTATTAATAAAACTGCCTACTAAAGTTTCACAAGTCCTCCCTGAGATCTGTAAAACAATTGGCCTATCTGCTTACAAGAGAAAAGTTAGACAGTATTCCCTAGTATTTCCTACAGATGTGAGGGCTTTTGTTTCAGAAGACATTGATATTGTTTTCATTTGAGATGCGCCACAAAGATTATCAGGTATTTTATTATCTTAGTAACTTTATAATTGTTGGATTATTACCTTCAAATGTATCGGCTATACTCTTTTAACTTGAAAGAAAAACTCATGGGTCTGAACACAGTTCAGCTCTGAACAAGCTCACATCTAGAGCCAAACCATAGGATTTGACTAAATCAGCAAGCAAGCTTCAAATTGCTTCTGCGACAATTTATCAACCATAACTTCGAAAATCTGTGAGAAAGTTTATAAAATGAGTCACAAAATACTATCTCTGTACCTATACCCAGAGAGACTTGTTGTTTATTTACTTTCTTGGGATTCTTAAGATAAATTTTCCATTGTTTCTTATCAAATGGTGTGTTTTTTCTCTCAGAGGAAAATGTTTTCATCTCAACTCTGTTCTCATTTTATATTTTTTCTGTCAGTGATGTCTATGGTTTGCAAATGTCTCTCTTCTGAATGGAAGCAGCTGCCATGTCACAAGTACTCAATGTTTCTTCTGCATGAGTAGAAAGGACAACGCTAAAGGAAAAACTTTGTCCACAGACTTTGTGGTCCTTATGTTCAGCATTATTCTGTTAGGGTAGAAGCACATCAAAATGTATTTAAACTGATGAGATCTGATAGATACTTAAATGGTGTTCAGAAGGGTTTTTCCATGAATGGAGGTTCCTTGAGGAACAGATCTTGCACCAACACTGTGAGTTTTGGTAATCTGAGAAAACAGGATGATGACTCTTCAGAGGAAAGGAAGAAGCACGTGTCCTGCACTTTTTGGGCAGTACCTCTTTTGCTGTAGGTTTTCTGAGGCGGTTGAGCATAGGAAAAGTGTCACTCATGTTGCAGTGATAGCCACTGACCTTAACCCTGAACTTCTGTTTGCCTTTCAAACACAAACTGTAACAGCATACTAAGGTTCTTACTTAATGGGTGTGCACCCTTACTTTTAAGTAGCTGTGCAAGAAGGGTTGTAATTTAGGGGGGAAAAGCACAGCACTACATTGATTATGCATACTCCCACCATATTCCTGCTGTCACTGGCTTCTTGGGAGTATCGGCATGCCTGGCAGCACATCCCTGTGGTTTTCTTTGGCAAGAGCCTCCCTGCTGTGCTTGCCTTGACCTATAACATTGTCAGAAACAAGTAGTACAGCAATAGTCATTACTCTAGACTGAACTTCCATTGTGGCAGGGAGCACGGGATCATGCCCAACACTTTTGTATGTTGGCTCTCAGGCAAACACAGCTTACACTTAACTCTGATCACAGGACATTTTTGCTGCACTTTAGCTTCATTAGTGTTTTTCAGCCATATGTGCTCTGCCTCTGTTGTGTGCAGAACATGTGTAAAGAAATCTTTTTTCCCTCTGTTGTGTATTATATGTAGGTATCACTGTTTCTTTAGATAATCTCTTTATATAACACCCTCTCAATGCCTACTGGGAACACCCAGTACACACCTACGCTTTTGACAGTCGCAGAAGTCAATCAGATGTGGGTGACTCAGCCAGCGCAGCACCTTTTCTTCCTTCTGCGCCCCTCCAAAAGTAAGTAAATAGATAAACTGGAAGTCAGTTTGGGTTCAGAGCTCTGAGTCAGTGTCCCGTCTCACTTTTCCAAGGCACAATCATCAGCTGTGGTCAGCCCTGTAGCAGCTTGAGAAACCACAGCCAGTCAGCTGGGTTGTGTCAGGAGCAGCCGGGTGGTGGCATCTGGAACCGCTTCACATCCCAGGCAGGCAGGAAGTGCGTGGGCATGACATCTCCCCACATCGCACAGCACGGAAGATGCTGAGCAGCTTCTTTCAATGCCAGTGCAATTGAGTAGGGACAATGCAGAGAGGGAGGTGGTACAATAGCCCTCTCTTTTGTAGCACAAATGGAACAGTCCCTCATGATGCACTCAGAAACAGCAGTCATGCCAGGCCTTTGTGCTCGCCATATGGGGAGAAGGTTCTTCTTTGCTGCCACATCCCTGTAAAGGCTCATCATGCTTTGGCCCAAAATGCTCAATTCTCCTTCTCAGTGGTGAACCCAGCAGGATAGTGACGTTTGGGATCACTAGAGAGTACCATATCCGACCCACTGAATGCTTCTGCCCACTTCTAGACAATGGAGTATGGAATACTGTAAAGACAGTATTTCTTTAAATGGTGATAATGTACGCTTGGGTCTCTCCAGGTGGTGATGTTTTCTGACTTAGTCAGAACTGCTCCCTGATTGTTGACAGATTTGAGGTAACCCATGTCTTCTGCAAGTGATAAGTAAGTAGAGCTAGGCATTCATTCACCAAAGTCTGCTTCTTTGCCTCTGAAACTAACAGACAATGCACCATGCATCAGGCTACAAATATCTGTTCCATCTCCTAAAGTAAACATTACTGTTTTGGTTTGATTTTTTTCTCTGTGTGTGGCAAATACAGAGAAGTCAGAATTTCTCTGCATAACACCTAGAAATATGTAAGAAAGACTTTTTTTACAGTGTAGGGCTTGGAAAAAAATGCCATGTAGCACTGCAGGGCAATAGTAACTAGTACTAACAGAAACATTTTCAATTTATTCCGTTGTGTTCAGTCATATCTGTTTTGGGTCTTGAATTAGATGAGACATACAAAAAGGTTTTACTTATTCTCTTGAAAAAAAAATTATCGATTATTTCTGAGAAAGTTGGATTTGTATTTTTTTTCTCTTGAATACAAAGATACCTATGTGCCCATTTTAACAATATACAGTGCTAGAGCAGACAGTGAGACAAAAGTCTCAAATATATAGAGTTAAACATAACCTCAACTACCGGTCTTTGTTATCCATGGATGACAGCCCAGTTAATAAATGTTTTCTCACTAGGATGCTGGACTGGGAGTTAATGTTGAAACACATCTACAACATACTCCAGATGCTCAAGACAAGCAGACACATCACAACCATAACAGCAATGGCATGCACCGAATATACCTATATGGGAGTAGAGTTAGTCAAACTTGGGTTTTCCCACTCACTAGCCCAGGTGCAAACACTATGTAAGCAAAGAAATTTGGGCAAGGAGAAGACTGGCTCCCATTTTGGATATGTTGCTTGAAAGTGGTGCTTACTACTGGCAGGCGTTTATATGGAGAAAAGGGAAGAGGGAAAAGATGAAAGAGGAAAGATTTTGGCAGAAGCTGTAGTTCAGGCATGCAGAACAGATATCCTAGTCCACATAATCATAAAAGTGTGTCTGCTTGCTAGACTTGCTATGTATCTCTTTCCAGTTAGGTTTCTGTCTTTAAATGTAAATGACATAGTATTGCCTTTAGACTTTGTGACTCACTAGACCAGAGCCAAAAAGAGTTCAAATATGAAAAATGTTTTGTTACATTTACCATTAAAGGAACAGTCTTATTCTAAGAGAGTCGAAGCCTGAATTTTTTTCCGTGGTCGTTTTCTCCTCCTTTTCAACATCTGTCCATGTTTTGTTATCTGGATCGAGCAAAACATTAGGGAGAAGGTGGCAGAACTGAACACAAGTAATTTATCAGCCCATCAAAAAAAGCCTTTACAAAGAAATACAGGAAAATCCATGATTCTCCATTTCTGCAACAGGAAAATTCCTAAAATACATGACCTTGCGATGGTTAAAAGATAGCCAAGAGCCAAAGCTGGGCAATGTTTTTATCCCAGTTCAGCCATGTCATGGGTCATGTGGTTCAGCATGTGAACAGGAAGGTGAGAATGGGTGAACTTTTGCCTCAGTTGTGCAGTCCATCAGAGAATAAATGGAGCAAATCACTCTGCAGCTGTATAAGGAGGTGAACGGCTGAATACCTCTCACACAGAGGCCTTTGTGTTCTGGACATGATCTAGCATTATGATGGGACGCACTAGGCTGGGGCTTTGTAGCAATTACTAACCCATTATCACGCTAGAACATGAGATCATTTATCTTCTAATTCAGAGTGTCACCTGTTCTTCATTTGCCAGTCAATAACCATTAATTACTTTCAGTGGAAATTTAAACAAAGCTTTTCCCCTCTGTTAAAACCAGTAAGCCATTTAGTAATGATAAATAAACCTAGAGCTGTATCTCCCCCTTTCCTCTCATTCTCAGCCTAGAGTCTGGTACAATATGAATTCTTAAAGGAAATGCCTAGAAACTGATAGGTCAAGGGCCTTTATTAGTCTGATGTGGGGGGAAGCACATTCCTGGCACTTGCTGTAGGGAAAGCATATCGCTACTGCTTGTACACGTATGTCTCATTGGTTGGGTTGTCATGGGCTGCACCTGTGGAAATATAGATTTGACTGTGGAACTTATTCAGAGTTTTTTCTCTCTTCTGGCTTGCCTGGGCATTTTTTTACAGACTGTTCATGCAGACACATTCAAAGCAACAGCATTTTGTTGCCCTCCTCGAAGCAAAACAGAACCACCGCTTACTTTGTAATTTTTAGCATGTTCATTTTTTTCATACCTGATTGGATTGAGGTAACTGTAAGTGCCAACAATTGTGAATGCCAGAAAAAATAAAAGAAGCAGCAGGGATAGATTCTCAAGTAATCGTTAAGTTAAACATTCTTTCCTGGTAGGATTTGAGGCAAAAATTGCTTTTAGCAACTCTATCTGCATTGTTTGATCATTCCTAAGTTGATTCTGTGAAAATTTACTGCAGTTTAAGTTGTATTTCTAAGACAGTGATTGCTTCCTTTTTGAAATAGTAGACAAATGCTGATACACCCAAATGTGTAAAACCTGTTTGGAACCACTGTCAAAGGCTGGGTTTTGTCAGTATTTTGTAGCTGTCTCCTTTGATGTAGGGCATATTTTATAATTAAGATAAACTTTCAATGCTATTTTATATTAATATGCAAAAGGAATGCATAAATATTTTAAATACTCACTGCATTGTTGAATGTTTTGGCATAAGCACCTGCACTAAAATTGTGTCTAAGGAATTACAATACTGAGGTGTTTAAAAGTGGGGTGGAGGCAAAAAAATTGTTAGAAGTCTGATCCTGCTTCTGCTTAGACATTTTAATACTACTTTATCAAAGGTCATAGTAAACAGCAGGTGCTTATGCTACTATTGCATATTCGGTCAACCTATGTGGCATTTGGGGTAAGGGCTGATTTTTACCAATAAATGAGGTTATGTTGTCACATCTCTCTCAAATGTAACTGATACTACAGTGCCAGGGTGAGAACTTGAGTTCGTTATATATGGGAAACATCCACTAAAGTCAGGAGGAGAACCACTGTTAGTTTCTGCCTCTGTCTGACTGATTGTCTAATCTTGGAAATCCTTTTTTACTCAAATAACGTCCTCTCATATGAGGAAGCACATTGTTTTCAGCTAGACTGCTTAATGAAAGCTGAAGGTCTGTGAAATCAGGGACAAGGCTAGGAGAACCAGAGCTATCAACTGCTTACTTTGGATATTCCTGTTACCTTTCTGTGCAGCTGCTACTGCTGTAAATCCTGCAAGCTTGTCCAGTCATGAAGAAACAGGAGTTGGTGATTTACAGTGACCTCTCAAATCAGCAGGGAAACCCCAGTATTCCAGGAAAGCTCATATGAGAGATACAAGTTAAGACATCTCCTCCCCACAAGAGGAGTTTCATTAGCCAGTTGAGTATTTCTGCGTCATTGGTTAGGATGTTCAATCCTGGAAAGGAAAAATAAAGTTGCTGCCATTGTCCTGCCCAGCAGGTCATCTCCCTAAAGCACAATTAATGTCAAGGACTTACACAGCAGTTGCCCAAAACCCAGCTTCCATGCACGTTCAAGAAGCAAAAGGGTTCAAAAAGAACATGTTAATAAAGTCTTGTCAAAACTTTGGAAGATGCATAAAATATTAACTGGGAAGAAAAATGGCTTGCAGATAGAACCATTTAAGTGGAATGTATCGCCTTGCTATGCGGGACACTGATTTATTAAGAATAGGAGGGAAAAATTGAATATTTCAGGTGGTATTTACCGAGAGAAACTGAGCTGTCCCAAAGCTTTTATTAATCTGATTTGCAGAGTATCCACTACCATCAAGGGACCTACTAAAGTTGTTTTCTTTAAAGCTGATGTGAAGAGGTCAATGCAAATAGCATCGTGGATTACACTGTGAGAGGATGACAGTCCTTTTTACCATATGGAGAGAGAGTTGAATTATTTTGTTTTCCTTTTTTGGTTATTTATTAAATGAGGATCATGCCATACAGGTATTCCCTTTTCCTCTCCAAAGGAAATGAAGTGTTTGCATCATTTTGATTGATCTAAAGTAATAATTATTCTGTCCACCTACAGCTCCTATGCAGTCAAATAGTCCAGTCACTGCAGCAGTGCCTTTCACATTAGAAAACTGAAATGTACCTGCCACCATACCTTACACAAGTCACACGTGTCTTTGCATGCTTCTTTTTCCATCTGTTTTCCATTTTTCATGCTGACTTAGCTGGCCAGGCCTCTGAGATGGCGCTCATCCATCATTATTTTTTGTGGGAGGGGACTCTGTGAAAGACTGCTGCAGGAATTAAACCTGCTGCCCTGAAATGCAAATATGTTGACAATCCCATGAAGTGTTGCTTCGAAACATATTGCGAACCTTTTGCTGCTCGAACAGTTCTCTGAAAGTGATGTTAATGGTTGTTTGACTTCTCCACTAGTGTTTTCTGTTTTCCTGTGTTAAAAGGAAAAGTTTCTTCTGCAGTGCTTTAGTATGTGACATTCAGCATATATTCAGCAGACAAACAGATTAATTTGCTCAAATACGCTGTTAAACATTCTTACTTACCTTTTAAACTCTTTTACTCTTAAGTCTTCACTTAAAATCTTCGCTTGGAAAAAACAAATATGGCAGAAGAAAGAGCCAGAAGGATCCATATTTTCATGCTTCAGTGTATTTAACATCGTTCTGTAACAGACAGACAACAGCAGTCTGCACTGAAACAGTACAAAATTTTGTTCTTTTCCCCATATCAATGTCAATTCATGCAGTGCTTTAAACAAGTGAATCCACACTGTTAAGCACTAAACCAAGTCTCAGTGTTCAAAAGTAAACATATTAAAGTCTCCCCTGCAGAAACCCCTGCTGTGAAACAAATTGAAAATCAAATACAGCGTTGTTTTCTATAATAAGAAATAATTGAACTCTTTTTAGAGTTGCACTGAACTGGTTAATAGCCACCGTGTAAGGAAAGTGCTAATTTCCCCAGCTTGGGATATGTGTCCGTATGTCTAGTTATTTCCAAATCAAAAATGCAGTAATACAATATTGAGTACCAAAGGGGCCACTTACACGTGCACTGAATCTGACTTTGTTTATCTTTCCGCAGGCCATGTGGCTGATGTTGCAAACGGATGAGCCTGAGGACTTTGTCATAGCTACTGGGGAGGTCCACAGTGTCCGTGAATTTGTGGAGAAGTCATTTAAGCACATTGGGAAAACCATTGTGTAAGTACAAAGATGAGAGAGCAGCCACAGGTTGAACATTTCTAACCTGTCACATTTGCTGTCTTACAGAGTATTGTTTGTCTACGTTCTTCTTCCCCCCCTCCCCTCACTTTCCAACAGTAACATGTGAGACCTTCCAGGCACAAATGACTGCCACAGTGGATATGTCTACTGTTGCCCTCTAGATCACAAGTAAAAATGTAGGTGGGTTGGTCTTAATTTTTTAATCCAAGTCTTCATTTGCTGTTCTCCCATTCACTCCCTGTCCTGGGGGCAGAGATGCCCCTCCAAAGATGGGCACTGTTAGTGCTGTTCATCACCCTCCTGCAAAAGAGGCTTTTCTGCCCTCTTCTCTATTTTGTGTCCCCAGATCCACTCAGTCCTGCTCCCATCCTCTGTGATCTGAAGAGGTGACACCTGCCAACCCTATTCTTTCCATGCAACAGCCTGTCAGCCACACTACAAGGCTTATGTAGCAAACCACTGTACATTCCTATTAGCTCTTCTCCTTCTAAGCCATAGAAATCTTGAGCAGTGGGTGCAGAATGTTTACAATGCATATTCCACATAGTTTGATTGAAAATACAAAATTCCTTCTCAAGGCCATATAATAAAACCAGGATGGCTTGGTGAGCGCTTTCTGTAATTTATATTTTTATTGTTTATTATTTTTTCAATTTCCCTCCTTCTGTATCTTCTCTGGGCCCCATGCATCAACATACCAATCTCAGCTGGAAAAGGGAGAGGAAAGCCACAGGCTCGTCCATGACGCTAGCACCAGGGCTGTTCCTCGGGCCATCAAAGTCACTTGTGCAGCTGGTGAACTTTTGACAGGGCCAATAAGTTTTACTTGGGAACAAAAACTTGACAAATTCAATAAATATGCAGAAGTGCATAGATATATACAATATTATTTGAACAGCCAGTGGGTGGCTGGGAGGTAATAACGTTTTCTCCTCAATGAGTTTTTAGTCTGGTTTCAATTTTTGGCATCAGCTTCCAGAAAAAAAAATTCTGATGAGGGAGAGGGAGACTGTATTAACAGTATTTCTAACCCAAAAGCTCAGTTTGGGGAATAAGTTTCTCTCCATAATTTTAGCATTTCTTGATAGCGAGATGTCCCTGTGATCACACATTGTGCCATATGCCTTAAACAGTAGTGAGCTTTGAGAGGAGTTAGTAGGAGCTCTAGTAATAGCTTTGTCTTTCTTATTTTTTCTTCACTTTTTACACTTTTGTTTCTTTTATTTATAAGCTAATTCACCCTAGTAAGCATGGATAAGAAAATGCTGCAAATTCAATTGCTCCATATAAGAAAGAGTTCTAGCGATTTTGAGAACTACTTTGTCCCTGTCTAGTATTGTTTACCAAAGCAAGAATGAATGTTTGGTGAACAACTTCTTCCTCTTTTTTTAATTTTGATTGCTTACAATTAGAAAATTATACATATAGTTTGGTACCTATCTGAATGTCTTTATTTGCAGTGGTTCCCCCACATCACAGTTTCTTTTGATGTTAGTAAATTTATCCATTAGTTTAAAACTGAACTCCCTGCTTTGGAGTTGGCCTAAGAAGTCTCAGCATTTCCCAAGAGTGACAAATCCGCATGTATTTTTTAGGAAGCAAATTAAGCCCTCAAGAAAACCTAAAGGAAATAACAAGTCCACAATAAAAGTGAAAGTACTTTTATGAATGGCTTCTGTTATAGAGGAGATATTAAAGGCTTACTTTAGATTTAGTTGTTCCTAACACTCAGAAATTTGTGTCCTGTTTATTTTTTGCTCACATATGGCTCCATGTGGTGGACTGCATATCATTCATGTCGGTGTTTACTGCAGTCAGTGTTTGGGTTGAATCAATCAGTCACAAGTTGCTCTCTTAGAAAAACTTCACAATATGACTGCAAATGATGAGGTAGGGCAGGTATTTTCTGTATACAAAGGCATAGTTGATTTCTTTATTGCTAATCAAAAAAAAGTAATTTTCAAAAATTGCATGAGAACTCACATGACACCTAGTGACATGGATTTTTAAGAGCATAAATCACTTCAGAAATGGGGGCTTGGCTCTTTGGAAATTTTTCTTTCCTGTGAACAAGTTATTAATTCCGTACGCCATTTACAGTGTATAACCATACATATGGAGACTAAGGTGACATTTAAATGCTAATGAGAATTTTGTTGCTGATCATTTTGGCAATGGTGCAATTCTGAACATTTTGGATATAGTCTGTCCAGTTAAACCAGCCATTCTTTCCCAGTGCTCTCAGGGTGGGAATAATGTCTCAACAGACCCACTACTCATCTTTCAAATTGCACTAGATGTAAAATATTTCTCAGGATTTGGAAAGTTTTGTTAAGAACTTACACAATTTTTCTAGGTGTCATCCTGACCCGTGTTTGTTCAGCGCATACACACACAGACACACTCTCCTTGCCCTCGCTGGCTTCTTGGCCAGCCAGCTGGTAACCTCTCACATTCTTTGGAACCCCCAACAGCTTTCCACTCCCACCTCCTCCAGTTTGAATATATCTTCTTCAGGGAGTAACCTGGCAGCAAAATCCTCCCTTTTAGCATTGTGGGGACCCCAGTGGTGACTCCCATTGATCTGTTACTTTACAATTTATGAGGCACCTAAGAAGCAGTGCTCCAGAGTGCAATTGCTGAACAATTTCCTGCGGGCACGGCTGCTTTCTTCCTATCTCACTTCCTCAGAGTTGTGTTGAGTTGTTTGGGGTTCCTGGGGGTTTTTTGCAGGGTTACTGATATTATGAAATTTTGCAACCTCAAAAACTTATCTGGGAAATTTACAGCACCTTTTCCACTGCTATAAGTGATGGCACAGCTTCCCGGTATTGCTGGCAATCCGCCTTTCAAAATTGATGGAATGATGGAGTAAATGACCAGGATGGATGTCGTGGCAAACAATAGTTGGCAGCGCTCATGCCACATCTGAGAACGCTGGGCACATGTGCAGGAACTCCTAACTCTTTGTGCTTTGTCGGGGAAAGTTATGTAAAATCCTAGCTGTCACGTCATGGTATTGCAGTAGAGAACAGGAAGAAAAGCAATCCTGGCTTTTCATCAGCCAACTAAAAATACGAATTTTATTTTTTTAGGTTTTTTGTCTTCCTAGCAATTCACATTAAATTGTACAGCTGAAAATCCAGGACAGCCTAAAAAGTCTTTCCAAGAACATAACATAATATTCTGTTCTAGCCAGTCATTAGCACATGTCAGGACTATGTCTTCCAGCCAAAATAAGAGAGAGAGAAATTTTACTACATTTTTGTAACTAATGAAATGTACAGCTGCAATAAGACTGATTCTCTCTCTGAAATTTACTGTAAACTGTACACAGAAGTTTATCTAACTTGTCTGTTTTTTTTCTTCTAACATTTCTTTTTCAAGGGAGAAATTTCAAACTATATTTGTATAGTCCTCTGAATCATTCAAATTCAGTCCTTTGTACTAACAGGAAAGCCTCAGAGCTACAAATATTTTCCCTCGTAAGGATTACATTTTTTTTTCTTTTACTTTCCCTTCTACTTATTACTAATTAAGTAGTACTTGGGGGAAACACTTCCCGCCTATAATTTGAACTACAGCAGGGTACACGAAACAGGCAAACGCTTGTCTTGACTAATTTTCTGTCATTAATCTTATTAAATTAGAACAGGATTGTGAAGATAGCCTGAAACCACTACAGCACTCACAGATCTTTTCAGACTGCTAGAAAGACTGCTGTCTGCAAATGTGGAAAGGAGAAAAAAAGAAAAAGAAAAGAAAAAACTGTTGAAGCTGGAGAAAGATTTATTGTGGGTTTTATTAATATAAAAATACATGCACATTTGTTACAGAAATAGTCATTGCTTGCAGGATCAGAATTAATACAGAAAAAATGAATATTTTACTCCAGTCATTTGGCTCTACATACAAATTTTATCTTAACTAACGTGCTAGTTGGTCTTATAAAAGATCATCCTAAAAAGGGGAAGTTTGCAGATAAGCTATAAGGTCTAATGAGGTGAACTACTAACAGAAGTGGAGCAGTGGCCTCTTCAGTGACAGTGAAGGCTGAACTGAGATTGAACTGAGGGAGGAGGATTTTTCTTGTTTGTTTGTTGGTTTGGTTTTTTTTCTTTTTACCCTGAAGTAGAAGATTGGGTTACAGAAACACATGAGATTAGAAGGATTGCTGTGAGAATGGAAAGCCAACAATATGTTAATAATGGTGCTGTGGGGACATGGAAGAGGAGCCACCAGAAGTCATCAGCAAAACAGCTGCTATTTCCAGTCAGGTTTGCCCACCAAAAAGTGCTGGCTAGCTAGTGCTATGTGTTGTATTTACCAGCTCAAGAAACTCAGAAGCTTTCAGATAAAGAAGAAGGGAACAGGATCTCATGCAGGAACTGGAGGCATTTTGAAGAGAGTTGAAAGGAACCCAACCAGGTTGGTAAGGAGTGCTGACCTGGGTGAACCCACATGAGCAAAGGTCCTTGCTTAGGACTATAGCACTTTTGTCACCATTCTTGATGCAGAGTATATATTTCAGGGGGCATTTAACCCACCTCAACTGGATAATTAACTCTTGCAGCTGAGCAGGCTTTCATTACTTTTTTATTGATATAAGGTTTTATCTATAGGCAGACCCAATAATAGTTCTGTTTCACAATTCAAATTAAGGCTTGAAGACTGTAAAAAGCTAATTATCTGATTTTATACTTCATAAGAGGTATGAGAGTTTCTCCTATACGAAGACTGGGTGAGAATGAAATGTGGTGTTTTATGGGAAATTCCATATTCCCTGCTCCCAAAATTAAATTACTTCTCACAAATGCAGTTTGGGAAAATATCTGATTTCAGGTCAGCTGGACATACATTTAAAGAAAGAATAACTTAAATAGAAGTTTTAAACCCATTTGAAAGAAAGGAATCGATTCTGAAAATGTCAAAGCATGTCTTTTATATACTATTAATATAATTTTGTTTCAGGTTGACATTAATGTAACTTACTTGAAATTACAACTTTTCTCTCAGTAATACTTTGATTTTCACTGAAGCATTACTATTGTTTCAGAAAACATTTTCTTCTCAACACCAACTTTCACAAACTGGAGTGAAGAGATAGCTTCAAAAGCTTTCCAATTAACTGAAAAGAAGAAAAAAAAAAAAAAAAAAAAGAAACAAAAAATAGGGAGCCTAGCATGTATTATTTTCTAAAGTCTTGTAACTTGGGGAGTCACAATTTAGCTTTTTGAAATTTGAGCTTGACAATGCTTGCACTACAACAACTATAGCATCATATTAACTGTGTTTGTCTAGTGAAAGAAAGCATTGAAGAGCTGATTCATCAAAGCTTTTGAAAAAGAAATTTTAGGTACATTCCTTTATGGAATACTTTTGATTTAAGCACAAGGTTGTGGTTACACAGTCCCTATATCCTTGATTGCTTTGATGCGTCAGAGCTGCTGGAGAGGTTGGTGGTTAAGCTGGTGGCAAAGGAACATATGAAGAGTCATACTTAAAGTTTTCCTACAAAAGATTACTTGTAAAAGATATTAATGGTCTGTTATATGGTGTCAGTTTTGTTGTTTATAAAGTGCCAAGACAGAATGAAGTGCTTTGGCTTAATTTTACAGGCAACAGATATCAGGCCACAGATCTGAGAAGTCTACACAAATGGTATATCGTATTACCTATGGAGGAAGAGCAAAATTTTCCTAAATTTTTATTTTTGTTCCATTTATTGTTCATTTTTAAATGTAAAAATATTTTCTATTGGCATATATTTCATTTTAAAGGTGTACATGATAGTTTTATTTTCCATAGAGAAGCTGAGCAGCTGTAGACACTAGTGGTTTTAAAATTTTTTTTAAATACCATCAGTTCTGTTTCTATGTAAAGATCAAACAACAACATGGAATGCATATACTTGTTCAATTTATCCGTGCTTCTGTGAAAGACTTCAGTTTTAGTTAATTTTGTCACCATCACAAAAATATATGTACTTTGCCTTGTTTGCTTCTCAGTTACATCCGTTCAGACCATTTGGTCCATTGCAGTGCTATTCCCACCACTCCTCTATTAACCTGGCTCCCCTGTTTCCTTCCCTGCCCACCTCACACTACACCAGGTGGGTACCCCTGCTTTTCATCCTTAGGTCTCTCTATACCTGTGGATGTTTTCATAGCTTGAAGCTTTCTCTCTTACTGAATATAGGAAATGAAAAATAATTGGAATCTCCAAAGTTGTAAAGCACAAGGAGCTTTCATCACTGCTGATAATAAGTATTATGACAGTAGTGATCTCCAGATATGGAATTAGCCTTAAAGTAAATGCAATCCATCCCTCTGTAAAGCCAGAATTTAAAAGCTCTTGAGGTAAAGAACTTTTCAAGGAAGTAAACTTGCACATGCATTTGAAATGTAACTAACAGTTTTATGGGAGTTTCTGAGGTCCGTGATAGCAGTGGTATCCACCATAGTCAACAAGTGACTATCGTTCTAAGCAGTCCCAAAGCACCCACCTCCAACAGTGAGGCACTTGACGTGGAGGTGTAGATGCAAAGGACATCAACCCTGGTTTGTGAGGAGCAGGTGCAGAACATTCTGGCCTAGAGCTGGTGACAACAGTTATGACAGCAAACCCATCCTTTGCTTCAGTGAGAGGGTGAAGCCACACTGTGGGGCAGGCAATGGCCTTCCTGTGGAGGCTTGCTGTCTGCAGGCTCCAGGACCAGCACTTTGCGAAAAGCCTCCACTAGGCCCAGCAGGTGCTTGCCTGGTAGCTCTGGGCTTCGACACCAGCTGAGGTTTAGGGGGATCCAATCCCCATCATCTACAAATTTAGCTCAGTCCTGATTAGCCAGACTTACTTTAGTGTTTCCCCCAGGTTACACAAGATTGTTTTCTTGCCTACGTGGGCATTGGCCCTAAGGAGCAGAAATTTGGGTAGTCTGTGGCTGGAGCTGTCTAAAGCCACAGCAGCACAGGGGTTCCCCATGCCTCTTCCACCATGCTTGTGCTTCAGGATAGTTTGGCATGGCATTTTCCAGTTAACAATTCTGACTGAAATTTGACTACAGATTAAGGAGGGGTTTGGTGGTTGTTTTTTTTTTCTCTTTCCTTGTGATTAGAGAGAGGGGAGGGGGAGTTGGTTGATGAAATGGATGTCTTCATGCTGGTGTCAGCCTGGCCCCAGCACAGTCCCTTTTATCAGCAGTATGGTGTCCCCAGCTGTGAGCATAGAGGTGCCAAGAGTAATTAGAAGTGCAGCTATCAAACGTTACTTTGTTCACAATGTACTTTTTTTCTTTTTTTTTTTAACTCGTGAACTTTTCACATTACTGGGCTGAACAAATCGGGTGGAGATTTCTTCTTAAGCTATTTCTATTGTTATATAACTTTGATAGCAACATTAAGTGAGTCTTTACTGGCTCAGCTGAGCCTTCTGGAGCCTGTTGGGTGCTAAATGGGGTTCTCTGCTCAGTGACCTCCAACAACTGACGTCTCCTGATCTAAGCGCTTCCTGTTGTTTTACTGGTGATGGTTAGTTTTCTATTAAGCTCATTTGAGTCCTGCACATCTTTACCCTCTGCCCTTTAAAGGGAGGGGCTGATGTTAGTTTTGGCTTCTGAATGAAAACTTTGCAGTTCAGGCTTAAAACAGAGCAACTGTGAAAAAGAAAGAAAAATTATAAATCATCTTTAGCATCATAGCATGACCATTAACAGCTGACTTGACTGTCACTATTATCTGTTGGAAATTATTTCAGTGTGAAGTGTTCCCAGTATCAAGCATCCTACAGTCATTCAGAAGTCATGAGTTGTGTTATAAAAATCGTGGGATTCAAAAACTAGTAATAATGCATATTTGGTATTTCTTTCTGCCTTTCAGTGTCTTAATTTTCATGGGTGCACAGAGGTCACATCTTCAGATTTTTCTCCTTAGCCCTCTGGGCTAGAAACTCAAAAATAAAGGCTGAGATTGTCAAAGAATTAAGTTCCTCTAGGAGCTTCAGGAGAGGGGGCTGGGGGCTTGGGTGGAAGGGTGGGAGCAGGGAAGAAAGGAGAAATCAAATCTTTGACAAAATCCCAAGAGCTGACAGAACAATTAGCAAGTGGGAGGCAAAGGTTGCTTTTCTTTCCTTGCTGGTGACTGAGGTGAAATAGTCTAAATCACAGTGCTAATTTAAATTATATAGATTTTACTTAAATATAATAAAAAAGGTAGTGGACTTCATCATATTTTTATGCCAGGGTGGTGCAGAGCCCCATGGTATATACTTAGAGGGAAAATGCAAAGAGAGGATAGGATATCAATCATAACTCTGGATTTTGTATATTCAATTTATTAAGTTTTATGCGCCGATGTACGTTCCTACACGTGTCATCTGAAGCATTTATTTTGAGTGGGAGCATTGTTCTCAGGCATCGAGGATGCAGGCTGACCTCCCTGAAGGCAGAGCTAGTCACCCACCAAACTGTTCCTCTTCTGCTGCTCCTGAAATTTTAGACCAGGACAACGCAACCAGATCACATAAATTGCAGCAAATTGCAGGCTGTTCAACACATATGAAACTAATTTGGACAAAGTAGCTGGCTTTTGGCTTGCAGGTAGTAAGTAGTGTTTACAATACATGTATGTGGAGTGCCATGTTGAGGTAGGACTGAAAACCCAAGAACTGTTTTTGTTTTGGGTTTTTTTTCTAGTTAAGCACAAATTAAATTATGCAGCTTAATGCTATTCAAACAGAGCTTCACGTCTATAAAATTAACAGATTAAAGAGTTCCTGAAAGTATTAGCCAAAATACAAGAATTAAAAATATTTTAAGAAAACAACTTTGAACCAATCCACAAATTAAAAACCTCACTGTCATATTTATTTGCAGATACATGAGACATTATGAAATAAGGACATTTTATTTTCCCTTAGCATTATGTGTTTAATTTGGAAGTCCTGTATTTTAGACCTTCCACTGAATCAAAAACCAAAACAAAGAGACTTCAAAAGCCACTGTTGCTCCATTCAAGTCTAAACTCTGCCTTTGTTCCTATAGCTAATGAGTTTATACTGTCCTGCAGGGAGAATTGACACCAGCCTCAAGTAAATGAAAGCAGGCCAAATGTTGGTAAGATCAGAGCACTAAAGTAATTATGGGTTGATTAAATGTTTATCTTCTTTACAGGTGGGAAGGGAAGAATGAAAATGAAGTGGGACGATGCAAAGAGACTGGCAAGGTTCATGTGACAGTCAATCACAAGTACTACAGGCCAACTGAAGTGGTAAGAAAATGCCCTCTCTTAGCTTTGCAAATGAATAATCCAATCACTCAGCCAATAAATTGCTGCATTTGGCCAGCAGTCTGTGAAAACGGCTTAATTGCACTCCCGCTGCCAGCTTTTAGAGCTCTAAATTAGCCTGCTTGTTGGCCCCCTCGCAGCCAGCTACCTGGGAAGAAATAAGCGAGCAGGCGGGAGGAGCGGGTGGCCCTGTCAGAGAGACGCTTGGTCAGCCCCTCTGAGTGGGAGAGGCGGTGCTGTAGGGGGTAAAACATCATATGGGAAACAAAACAAAGTGTAAAACATCTCGTTGTTCCTTCTGATTGTAAATGGGAATATGGTCGCCTCTCCTCCAGCTATGAGAGCGGAAAGCAGAGGAAGGTGGGCACTGATACGCTTGATTATAAAGTACCTCCTTCTGTGTTTCGTGACAGTGTTTCAACTTCGTGCAGTGAGTATCCCCTGTCCAGCTTAGATCTTTGTAACTATGGGTACTGCAAAATTCCCGTTGTAGAAGTGCATGTGTGCTTTGTTTTCTTGGGCGCTTTGCAGGATCGCGCTCAGCAAATGCTGGTTTGCGGAACACATCTTTACTCCCAGGAATGTGCCAGTGAGGTCTACCAGGGGTACTAAACCAACACATGCTGCCAGCAGGACCAATTCACTAATCCCTGTGCTCCCACCACCTAATGAGCATTCTAGGAGAGGGAAAAATACAACAATATTTCCAGGTCTGGCAGGATGGTGGCAATGCACAGAGATAGTACAGGACGAAGCCTGGTTTCTGAACACAGGGAACAGAACTCCCAATTGTGCAATGTAGTAGTGGGTGTACTCAGGAGGGGATGTTCTCCTCCACTTGGGGGAGTGTGACCATACCCACGGGCTGCTGACACAGCACCAGCTGTCAGTCGGTGAAGAACTGTCTGATTCAAGCAAAGGGGTGACAAGATCACCTTTGTGTTGCAGGGTGGGAGTAGGGAGCTGCCTGTGTGGAAGTGGACATTGGTTCTAAAACTGAAATTCAGAGGAGAACAGAGACTTTCATTTTATGTTAAAAAGGGCTGGACCTGTGTATTGCAATCAAATGCTGGGAAGTCATTAAGAGCTGTCGGTCATTCTGTGCTGTGGTAAGGTGTCAGGATGATAAGGAGGACAGAGACAAAAGGACTTGCCAAACAGGAAAAGGACGCTTGACCCAACAAGCCTCTGCTTTGTGAGATGCACTTTCCTGCTTCATCCTACCTCTTACTAACAAGTACATATTCGCCCTCAAAATTCACAGTTACTATGTAGCTGTTTGGAAACCATCACTGTAGGCTGTAGGTCCGCCTCATTCATGTGCTCAGAAATTTTCTGCTGAAATAGTGGTGCCCATGGTCTCCTTCTTCTCTGTCCTTATTGGTCTGCTTTTGGGAACACAGTTTCTGGATTTTAAATTCAATTCACTATATATTTGATCATTTTGGAATAGTGCATAAGAACACATCTGTCAGGAATACTCATGTAATATCTAGTGGATCCATATATGAGTATAAGGATATATTCAAATACAGAGTGGATTCTGGCCTGGAAATAGCACTGTGTATAAACACAGTAGGCATCTGATGTTTATCTGAAGTTACCTGATCTGTCATAGGCCACCTTCCCTTCAAGGAGGGCTTTTAATGCAGTCCCTACTTGGTTCCTGTGGAACCCAAAAAGGCTGTGAAGCTGCTCAAACATGATCAAAGTAGAAGCACAAAATGGGTTTTGAAGTACCTTTGTCTTAAGGAACAGATGAACTGTGAGCAAACTCCTCTATGAATAGATGTGGCATCCTTTTCCTGCAGTTTCCTTTTTAGAGCATCTCAGCATGGATATGCAAAATCACTTTCTTTTTTTTAAATTCTGATTTTATTTTCATTCTTTGTCAAAGGCAGGCAAACTACTGTTAGTTTCCTTCAGGGAATCACATCTGTGCAATTCAAAATACAAGACCAAAATCCAACGCATTGCAAGAAAGCAAGGAAAAGCAACAAAGTTACTAAAACAGACTGACAGTACGTGTCCCCATGTGCCACCCATACCAATACTGTTGAAGGCAAGAAAGCCTCAAGTTGTCATTTTGGAAGGAGGCTTAGCCAGATCAGTTAACAGGAATTCTGCTGCTGAATCCCGGCAGACACAGAAAATCTGATGCTCATATTCTCATGTCGTACTTGGAAACATTTCTGTCTGTCTGTCTCTCTAAAATTTAACATGGTATTCTGGAAAGTGAAAATAAACATAATTTAATCTTGTGTACAGTCAGTTCTGACAGTGCCAATACATTCATTTGCAAACACATTTGTTTTCTTCAGTTAGTGATCCTTGGGGTCAAGGCCTCCCATTGAAAAGCTTAGCTGTACTGAAGAAGAAACCTTGAAATGTGAGACTGTCTTCTGGTCAAACTAAGTAGACCCTTTGAATGCCTTGGCTCTAAATCTCTTCACTCTGCTTTTGAGTCCTTTGGGGCCCCTTGATATTCACTGGCCTTGGGAATTGTTCCTGCTAATGCTTCCAATGCCTGTCTCCCTCCTTCCTTCCCTGTGTCTTGCCAACTACAAACCTATGAGTATCGTTTCTTTCAGTTTGTATCGAATTCCTATCAGTATCTTTTCTGACCCTTTTTTAATTGTTTTTGGAGACTCTAACCTGCATTAAGGATTGGAGAAAAATTATTAGTTTTGCCTTTCTTAAAATCAACAGTTTTCACAGGAGCTTCATGGCGAGTTTACTTTTATACTGAACTTTATACTATACTACGAAAGATGCTTTCATGCATTTTGCAGGCTTTTTAAGCACATGGCAAGTGAAGTCATACTTTACACTCATTTTCTGCCCTAGGCATGTAAAAGATCAGTTCCCACTATTCACTTGTGAAATGTAGGTACTTCAGAAATTATCTCACTGGTCTTTTCTACTTATGTTACAGTCAGAATGTTCATATTGTAGGTAGGCAACTTAATCTATACTTGGATTTAAATAATCTATTTGGTATTTACAAAAACAATATTAAAATTAATTTAAAATTTATTTTTAAAATTAAAACTGAAATTCAATGAACTGCCTCAGTGAATTGGAAACAATCATCCATGCAGCACACGATGTCATAGGCATCAGGTCTCTCAACCCCTGAAATTGGGCAATTTTTACAGAATTGTGGTCTGTCTTTAATTTTCTTATCTCTCAGCAGGACAATTACTATTAATTTGTATGCATAAATTTCCCTCAAAGAATTGCACAATTGTTTCTAATTAAATTTTACCGAATAAGCTGTGTGAGTAAAAGTGTTTCTATTATTTCTGCATGGCAGATATTAAGCTAACAGTTTTACAGAAGCTTGCTTCATTTCATTGCCCTTTCCTGCAACAATGAAGATTAACTCCAGGTCTCACTGGTCTGTCCTGTCATCACAGAACTTAGATGTATATATCTCTCAGTTAGGAGTTTGTGTTACTTTTTTGAACGGGAAAAGAAAAGAAACCTTTCAACCATATGTAAATGTTGTTTTTTCTCTGAATCTAATGCTCTACATGTGTTACAGGGAGTTCTTCCCCTTTCCTCCCACCTGCATCTGCTGTTTTCCTACAGATTGCCTAGTGTAGGAACTACAGGTTGTATCTGTGCATCACATTGGTTATAGGCTGGCATGGCTGTAAGTCTGAGGATGCACATGCATCATCAATGCAAATTTCCTTCCTTTAAGCAAGGAAACTCTGTCACAATGTGATGCTAATATTTAAATAGTCATCTGGCCTCTTATTATTCTTCTTCAAAGAAAAAAGGTCATGCTAACTTGCCAACTTCTTCCTTTTGTTATACACCTTAAACAATTCAATATTTTTCTCCCAGTTGTTTCTAGCACTGATACAAATTAAATATATATACATATATATATATATGATTTCTCAAGTTTCCTGTGTGTTGCTTTTACTAAACTTTGCATCTTTGCTTAACTGTGTTTGGCCTCAGCTACCCTTTCCCCTCCTTGGAATTAAGCAGGACAGCTTTAAATTTCAGTCTCTTCAGATGTTTTTTTAAAAATTCAGCTCTGTGTTTCCCATGTTTCATAGGATTCCAGTAAAAAATTCCTTGGGGCATATCACATTCCCCCAAAGTCAGCTTTTTTACAGTCAGAAACATTTTTGAACTCCTCTAAGTGTTCCTGCCCTAAAGAACATTTAGAATCTAATGAAACCATGATCACAAACCCCTAAATGCCCCACACTTCCACTTTAGTTTTCATACAAGCTTCATTTCCTATTCTTAAGTTCAGAGCTGCCTGTAACTACAAACTGTTCAGATATCTGCATGAGGAAACACATGCTTCCCTTCCTCAAGGACCTTCTTTGCTCATCAGTGTCAATATGTGGCCTGTACTAATACTTATGAAAATGAAATGGGAGCATTCAAGGAAGAATAATCTTTAGATGATTTTCCTGTCTATTTTCCTCACTAGCAGCCAGGTAACGAAGTTGTGAATTGTCATAATACTGAGAGTATTCTCTTATCTTTTTTTTTCTGCTTGTTCTGAAAATATATGTCAGCTTCTGAAAACTATTGCCTCTCTTGTCACCTCCTCCAAGGTGACTTTGCTGCTGTGTCAGCAAAAATGTTTAAATTGTTCCTTACTTCAAACTCAACATTATATCTTTGCCATCCTCTTCCTTTTATTTGTCCCTCCTGCTAATAAAACCTGCAGTAGATTTTGTTTGCTTGTTTGTTTTAGTGAAGGCCTTACATATCAGGCATCTCAGAGGTATCTTTGAAAATGTACATATCAAATTCAGCCAAGTAAAATAATGATTAGTAGTAATTTGTCTCTATATAGCATCTAAGCAGCACTAGACATATTTTAAATGTTTCTGAACAAGCACGTGAGAAAGGTTTTTTAAAAAATAGCATCACTGTGTTTCTGCTTCTGAAACATGCATGGCAGAGCAGACAGACTACACAGCTTGAATGATATCATAGAGTGGCAGCAAAGTTAGGGGGAGAGCCTGATGTCATTGTGTTCCGCTGCCATTCCTAGCGGATGCAACCATTTCTCCACAAATAGCTTTCTAGTTAATCTCACCCTGATTTTGTTCATCTTAGTTCTTCCTTAGAAGATAAGACCATTATTGCTATGATGTTTTCCTTTCAATATGTCACCAAACTGGAGAAGCTTTAGCAGGCTCATGTCCAGTCTTGCTCACTGTCTTGTTTAATCCTCATAACAGACTCTTAGCAGGAGCCCTAGTTTACTTCCTTTCTTGAGGGAGCAGATATCTAACATGTGCCCCTCCATCCCTCCCACACACACTTCTAATTTTTTGCTTCATAACTACCTCATTACATCAGTATTAGACAGCCACATCCAGTAAAGGAATCCCTCTGGACAACGCTGCTCATATGCTGTGCTTTACTCGTTGCTTCTCTTTGCGTCATCCTGCTCCTCCTCTGCTGTGCCTCCAACAAAACATTTCTCTGGCAACTTCTACAGCTGGCTCTGTTCCCCTTCTTCCTTCACCACCTCTTTCTCTGCTGTCATTCCTGAGGTTTTGAAACCAGCCATGTGTCATCTGTGACCTTCATATCTTCATTGATCTTCCTGAGAACATCAGCCTGTCTCTCGGAGTCTGCTTTCCGATCCTCTAATGCCACAACCATCTGACAAGACTAGCCAGAGGAAGAGGGTGTCCTTACCTCCTGGGGTCTAAGTTGGAGTGCTTTTGCACCTTGGGTGTTGCACCATATGTTCATTTACAAGACAAGTAGTTTTTCTTTGGAAATGTTCAGACTAGTTGAAGAAATCTCTGACTAACTTTGGGCAATGCAATTTTCCATTCTGGGTGGGTAAAGAGATTGCAACCCCACTGAAAAGCTGTGTAAAGATAAAGCTGTCATCCAGGCAGAAGGGTTGGTGGTTTTAAATCGTTGCTCATTTTTCTGAATGCTGTTGACACATGGCAATTAGTGGCAATCTTAGATGTGACAGATCCAGGCTCAACTCCTGAAAACAGATTTTTAAATTAAAGTTAGGTGACTGGAGGATTAAGGCTGAGGGAGAGATGAACGAGGATAGAAGGCTGTTTACCTCCTTAATTAGAAACTGCCTGATTCAGCACCGCATCCAAGCAAGTGCTTCACTTCAAGGGCATGAATAGTTAATAGGGACAGTTTCCATACTAGTAGCTAAGAGTGTGCTTGTGTGCATTGTTGCATCTTAATATGAGGCAAAGCAATATATCTGTGATGGGAACTGAGACAGCCAACCTGAACATTGTGGAAACTCAGGAGGTGCCAGCTCATTATTCTTGTTTGCCTGCCCTATTGTACGTGAGCGCAGTGCTCAGGAGTGGAGATGCTGAAATAGCTCAAGAGAATTTCTTTAGCCAGGTACTCTTAGGGTAGCTTTGCAGGCAAGAAGGAATTAGATCAAGTTCATGCAGTTTGCAGTTTTAATCAGCTGCTCCTGCAGTGATGTTTCCTGCCCATAATTATTCTCTGCCTTCCTGGCAGTGGGGGGTCTTACTGCCACCTCTTCACTTATTTATGTTTATTCATGCACAGAAAGTCTCTCTTTATCTCACCTCTTATTCCCTTGCCTCCCCCTTTTCTTGGCCTGCCATTTGGCCTCCTCTTCCCTCTTGTTATCTCTCTCTGTTGTCTTACCCTCATTTGGACCATCCCTTGTTCTCTTATCACTGCCTGTCCCATGCCTGTCCCATACAAACACTCCAGCAGATGTGGTGGGAAATGCAAAGCCTCTGAAGTGAAGCCATGGGGGTGGGAGAGGGCCTGGAGCAGGCAAAAGCCACAGCAGAAGTCCGGGCTTAGGCAGCACCAAAGACACATTTGTCACGACTGCTAAGTGTTCTGTCCTGCCAACAGTCTCCACCACCTACAGACTATTCCCCATTTCCTACATGAGATCAGGCATTCAAAAGAGCCAAACTGTGCTTCAGAGCACATTTTGGAGTGACCAGTGAGAGTGGCAGAGTGGCTCAGCACACAGATCTGTTCCCCTTAGGGCTTTCTTCTGAAGACCTTGGTGTCAGAGGTGGTTGAGGTCACTTACACACCTGATTGCTGGTTCACATTCAAAAGTGGGACCATGCCTGAAGATCTGTCTCCCTTTTAGAAGCTGTTTATTTTATTTTACAATAGGGTTTTAAAAGTGAAGCAATGTGTTAACAATACTGTTCTCATTTTGACTGTGTTTCCCACCTCGTTGTAACCTTTTCTTTTGAGTGTGTTGTGCCAACTCAACCTTTGCAATGGTTTTAGAATGGCAGCAGAAAACTGTAAACGACATGATTTATATGAAAATAAAAATGGCTTTTGAATACAGAGGATATGAGGCAGAGGTGAGGTTTCCTTCAGCAAATCTGGAATTAAGGGCTAGACTCATGTCTAGTTCCTTGAGCCTTAGCCAGAGCTTGCTTGCCTCTCTATTTTATTTTATTTTATGGGTGAGTGGGTGCACAAAGGAAGATGACAGCCCCAGAGTTTTCATTTGATTTATCATGAGATCGTTTTAGTGTTGGTAAAAGCAGTTTCTGCTGGGTTTAGGTCACCAGATGCCTTGACATTGTCTCTTTCAGCATGGAGTCAGTGGTTTGCTGGGGAATAGTTCTCTCGAGCCTGGGTATGCCATGGCACCTAATATTTTTCCTGCTTGAAAGATGGTACTTCAAGCCACTGATTCTCAAAATCCTATGCCACCTTCTGCAAAATATATATCATTGTTACTTTGGTCCTGCTGAAGGTGTTATGAGAGTCAGCCCAGTTGTCCCTCGGATGTACACTCCAGGGCACTGTGAAAGGGCTATATGGACCAGGTAAGGAGAAATGCATAAAGGTATAGCCAGTTCTGAGGAAGGAGGATGGTTTGGGGATTTGTCTCCAAAAGCTTTCATTTCATGATTTTTCAGGTGGTTCACAGTCAAAAACTTACAACAGACTTCCTTCCATTTCTTTTATTTCTTTAGTTATCTGAAGTTTATTCCTCGAGAAAATGTAGAATGTTTTAACTTCACATACAGGAAAAAAAGTAAAAAAAATATTTTGCTCAAAGGGAAAAAAAGAGAAAAAAATTGGCTCTTCAGTTTTTCTAAGGCAAACCTAATTTGGGGAGCAAGTACTTTTCGGTCAGGCTATTTTTTAGGTTGATCCTAGAGGTCTTCTGTCTCCCCCAAAAAGTCCACACGAAGTTTTTGCTCAGACTCTTATCTTTGTCCTTCACCATTTGCAATCTCTCAAAAGGGCAAATGGTGAAAATGAAATAGAGGCTTGGAAGTGGTTGTTTAAAAAAAAAAAAAACAACCTTCACTTTTCCACTCTCTCATCTTTAGAGTCATCATTTGTAAATTAACAATTTCGTGATGGAGGCATGAAAAGGTGGGACCTTTGTTATTATTGCTACCCTGTGATGATGATGATAATGTTGTGGAGTGCTGACCACCTTCCAGATCTTCTTGTCTCTTTTTTGTATTCCACTAAAAACCTGTAGCAATGATTCAGAACTTACAAAAAAATTTTACGTTGTTAATTATTTTTGTATCCTTAGTATTTTCCCTGTGTTCAAGGAGAGCTTGTGTGGTTGAATTGCAGGGGAGATTGAGCCTTGCAACTTTTAGAAGGCTGTTGCGGGTGGTTGTTGCTGAATAAAACCCTAGAAAAATTACCTCTGTGGCATAAACATCTACAGTACTTGTCATGAACCAGGAAATGGATCTTCATGCCCATCTTGGATGCTACCCAAATTGTCTGATGCCCCAGCTGGATGGGTGAAAGAGGAGACAGTAATTATCTGCAGGGTAAGAGAGACTTAAACATTAAGAGCTTTATGCCTAGGATCAGCTGGAATTTTTGCTCATTCCTCACATGTAGTCTCTGAGCTCACCAAAGCAGACAATATGAAAAATATTAACAGGATTCAAGAAGACATTAGTAATAGATTAAGAGTACATGCCTCCCTTGTGAGACTTTTTTGTCCTTGATTTTTTTTCTTTCAGTCAGAAAAGTCTAAAGGTGAGTAGGTGAAGTCAATTTTAATAATTCACAGACAATAATACATATATTTCTTACTTGACAGAGCTAGTGTTTAAACTATTAGCATTGTCTGGCATAACATGAAACAGGATCAGTCACTCATCCCTTTGAAACCTCTAACCTGGACTCATTTAAATTTCTTCCTTCCAGCTTTGCCAGTATGTTTTAATAGTCTTGGTAGAGCTCTCAGCTGTCTTGTGACTGCAGACTTTATCTTCTAGGTTATGGTTAGGAATAGAGTAAGGCAGCACTATTCCTTTTCAGCTTTTCTGTATGCAGGGACACAGAAACCTCAAATAGCCATTGAAATTCAAAACAGACCACTTGCCTGCTGAACAGAAATGAGTTTTTAAATCAGATTTTCTTTTTGGAACTCTGTTCTGTAATTTTTGAAAGCACTCTTACTTTTTTTCCATCCTCCAAATTGCCGAACTAGTACTACTTTATAGTCACCCTTTGTATTGAATAGCTGTAAGGGGAAAAATGGATTAACAGTAATGAAAACAAAAAAATACGGTTTAAAGTAGGATACCTGTCTACCTGTCTGTTTTTTTACAGTGATCTGTGACAAGTTCATGTTTGTTATTCACTACGTCTGTTACCAAGTTAGTGCTTTACAGACCTTAGCTTTAAAAATGTCCATTTGGGTGACTAGGAGATGAATTGCTTTTATTTTTATTTATAATTCTGCTTGATCCATAAAATATTATGCTTCCACCTTCTTCTTTTGAAAGCAAAAACATATATTGAAGCTTCTTCACAGTAATAAAGGCTTCTGACTTAAGCAAGTCACTTCCACTATAGTTTTTCCTTAGATAAGAGTTGTAAATTTCCAAACCTCTAATCTTTGCGACATTTTCCTCTTGATCCAAGTTTCTGTTTCCATCTGCTGGTGGAGATTAAAAAGTGGGTTGTGAAGGTGAAATTGGAAACAGAGGAAATGTGAGGTTTTAGGAAAAGCTCAGGTAGGGCCAAGCTTGTTCCGTGCGCTGTTTTCATATCTATGGAACAAAGCCTACTGGGGCCTCTTCATGTACTGCAGTGTCACCACTGATCACGTGTTGTGACATTCACTCCTCACTCAAAGCAATTCTTCTGTAGTGCTAATCCTATAAAATTACCACAGTCTTTTATCCTGCACATAGTTGGCTGAGAGGGCTTGCAGATGAATATCCAAGGCAGTATTTAGGTGTTTTTCCTGACCTTTGTTTCTCTGTCTCCTCCCCAAGGTGCTTATTGGTATTATCTCTGTATTTTGCCTGTTTGTTAGATGCTTTCTGGATAGCTTCTGGGCTTAAAATAAAGGCCAAAGTTAATCTTGACTGATGAAGTGAATCCCAAGAGTAAGATACCTGAGGAACTGTAAACAAAAAGTTGTCACGATTAGAATGTGACTAGCCCTATAGGTAAGCCACCCACTTCTATAATAATTCAATAGCTGTGGCATAATGAATGCAAGGGGTAGGTGGGCACAGAAGTGAAAACAGAAACATATGGAGGTGCATTATTCACCACAGTAGAGACTGACAGCAGCGAAGACTTATGAGCTCTTGAAGAACAGCCAAAGGGCGTTGGTGATGGATGACAAGCAGTTTGTGTGCTGGAAAGCTCACAAGAAGTATTCTTATTTTTGCCTTCTAGTATTAGTGACCACAATTAGTTCTACTTTGGCTTAACTGCTGCATGGAATTAGGAAAAAAAACCAAAAACATGATTGACTTAATTAAGTTCTTAAATATGGCTTTGTGAAGGATTTTCTACTCCTGAGTAATGCCTGGACAATTATCTTTGATACCCTTGATAGCATAGCTTGCTATGACTGACTGAGAATACCCTGGATGCAAACATCTGCATCCAGCAGCTTCTTCAGCTGTGATATCCTTTCAGAGGAAGCAGGTGTCAGGACCCTGTTTGCTGGGTGGAAAACTTCTGGGAAAGCCCTTCCTATGTTCAGGTACATGGCAGCTTATGTACTTGCTGTGGGTTTTGTGAGGATCAACATTATATACCAGAGTTCATCAAAAAGGCATTTTGTACATTGACAGCTTATGGGTTACTAGGACTTTGAGCTGGGAAGGGCCATTTAAAAATGTGACAAAGTGGTTGGAGTCACTGTTTGTCTTGGTTGGAACTACCAAGGATTGTCCTATTTATTGTGGTAAAAGGAAAGGGTCTGCTAAAGGGATGTGCACAGTAGTCAGAGGAATGTAATCAATAACTCTTTCCACATACCAATGAATGCCAATGACTGCTAGAGACAGAAAGAGATAAATGTATTAGATGTGAATGCCCTCTTGGTTTGTATACCAGCTTTTCCTTTGTTGCTGACTACCTTTTTTTCCTGTAAAGCCTTGTAGGGGGTTGACCCTGGCTGGATGCCAGGTACTTACTACAGATGCTCTCTCATTCCCCTCTGCAACTGGGCAGAGGAGAGAAAAAAACAGTGAAGGATTCATAAGATCAGGTAAGAGCTGGGAGAGGTGACCCACTGATCACCATCATGGGCAAAACAGACTCAAAGTGGGAATATTAATTGAATTTATTACAAACAGGATCAGAGCAAAAGAGGGAGAAGTAAAATAATCTTGAAAACACCTTCCCCACCACTCCTCCTTCCTTCTATGTTCTCCCTCCTCCCCACCAGAGGTGCAGGGGGACAGGGAATGGGGGTTACAGTCAGTTGTTGTTTCTGGGTCCCTCCCATGGACCTTTCCAGCATGAGTCCCTCCCACAGGCAACAGTTCCTCATGAAACTGCTGTCCCGTGGGTCACTCCTCCATGGGGTGCAGTCCTTCACAAATGAGCTGTACCTGCGTGGGACCCCCACAGGGGCCACAAGTCCTGCCCAGGAAAATCTGCTCCAGCGTGGGCTCCTTTCTCCACAAGCTTCAGGTCCCCAGCAGGACCCTGCTCCATCTTGGGCCTCCCACAGGGTCACAGCCTCCTTCATGCATCCGCCTGCTCCAGCTCCTCCATGGGCTGCAGGGGGGTCTCTGCACCCCGATGGTCCTCCATGGGCTGCAGGGGCACAACTGCTCCACCGTGGTCTGCACCACGGGCTGCAGGGCCTGGAGTGCCTCCTGCCCCTCCTACACTGACCTTGGTGTCTACATTATTGTTCCCATGTTCTCACTCCACTCTTCCCTGGATGGAATTTCTGACTGTGCAACAGTTAGAAATAAATATGTTACCACAGAGGCATTACTATCACTCCTCATTGGCTCAGCCTTAGCCAGCAGCAGGAAGCCTGTCCTGGACCTGGCAGGCATTGGCTTCACCAGACAGGGGGAAGCTTCTAGCAGCTTCTAACAGAAGCCACCCCTGTACCATCATCCTCCCTCCCCCTGCTACCAAAACCTAGCTACAGAAGCCCACTACAAGCCTGTAGAAGTTGGGTTGTCCCTCAAGTCTTCCAATGTCTCTTTTAACTGCCAAGAACACAGCGAGACACTGTTTGCAGAGAAAAACTTCACAAGACATAGTATATCAAGAATGCCCTCAAACATTGGGTGATATGAAGGCTTCCTCAGAGTTCCTGTGCAACCTGTCAATGACAGTTCAGGAGATTGGCGTGCTCCAGTAGATGTATCACACCTGTGTGTCACTTCCAAAAGCTGTGAGTAGCTTCTTGAGCCAGAATAAGGAACATGACATCAAGTTCCTATACGGGAAAATGTTCACTTTGGATCAGGATTAAAAGTGAATCAATATCCAATTAGAACTTTTTGCATTTTCCTTTTATTCATTGCTATCAGCTGGCCAAATTTTGACCTTCTCGTAATAAATGCCATCTAACCAATTACAGGGATCTCTGTAGAGATGCACTTTGAAGAAAGGCATTCTGTTGATGTAAATTATTTTACCATAGGCTTTAGATATTGGAGTAATTTCTGAATAAGGAAAGGGAGGGTTAGACATTTCTGTAAGGATACTAATTTAAACTGTAATGCTAATGGGAAGAGATGTCTTGACAATGCACTGGTGGAGGTAAACAGACTCATTTCTGTGGAGAGGGTGTTGACAAGCAGTGATTTTTGGGAAGCGTCCAGACAGAGTCCAGACTCTGACTTTAGGGATTTAAGCAATATAAAAATTAGTATTAAAAAAAAAAAAAAAAAAACAGCCAAACCAACTCAAACATTTACATCAGCTGTGCCTGCAGGGTTTTTTTCTTTTTTTTTTTTCACATACTTTTGTTTTATTAAACATTTCCAAAAACCCTGTACAGTTAAGCCTAGCCCTGTGAAAAAGACTAATATCCTTTGTTGACAAACTCTTCCTCTGGCTCTTTAGTGTCAAATCAAGTACATTTCAGCTGCAAGTTTAGCCTTCTTCAAAAGAATAAAATATGTAGGGCCTTGAGCCTGATAGACTTCATATGGACCTGAACCAGAATGTTCATCTTGAATATCATGTTGTTGAATATGAAGTGGCCTTGCATATTTTCATGGGCTTAGGCATAGATATAAAGATGGCTCCCTCCAAAACCGAGTTCCACGCATGCTTACAAAATCGTTTCCTCATGTCCCATATAGTGTTTTGCTTTGGTTTGTTCTCATTCCCCAAATTAATTTTTGTTTTGCTTAATAAGGTGATGCTTTGGGGAGAGGAAGCTTACAAGCATTGTTTTGATGCTTCTTTTTTGCCTCCCTCTACAAAACATCCCGTTGATGGCTGCTGCAAAGAAAGCAGATTCCTCTTTCTGTACCCTCAGATCCCTCCTGAAAACTCTCTTGTTGCCCTCAAAATCACTCTACTACTGATGTGTTGTGACTTCTTGTGCATCTTGGTGACCACTGCTATTTGTTGTTGTCTTCTTGCACTGCCCTGTATTTCCACTCATTTGTGCTCCATTTCATGTACTGTGGGCATGTGCATGCAACTTAACTTAATGATTTAGCCTGAACAAAGGAGAAAAATCTAGTCACAACTGTATGAAATGCTTCGGTGCAGCAGAAGCAGGGTAAATCAGCTCATATAAAAGCCTGTTTGTCACAGCAGCAGTATAACTTCATGTTAATAGTTTCGTAATGTGCTGCATGGCCTTGCATTATGAACATTTTGCACAAGAAAATTTGTTTTGGCCCTGATTTGCAGCACAGCTAGAGCAGGAAGATCCTTGGTGATGGCAGAGGTTTTTAGACACAAACTGTAATAATCACCATTATACCTTTGCAAAGATTTTAGAGAAACGTATGTGGGAACCTGTTTATTACATCTGTTAAGATTTTGACCCATAAATGCAGACTTCCACCTGCATGCAAAAGCTGAAGTAAGCATACCAAACCTAGTTCACTGGCTGAGTAACAAGTCAGCTTTTCAGTGCCCTGAGACCCAAGGAGCTCATCCTCTTACTGGAAATTCTTTGGATACCATCTTTAAATGTTTTACAGTATTTTTATTAGTACTTTCCACTCTTTAGTGGATCAATGGAAGCCTGTTCTGAAATTCTAGGCACTTCTTTCTTTGCATTAGTGTTTAAAATTAATGGTCTGCAACTGTAAACCCACATATTTGTACTGACACGTTTTTTAAATATAAAGCTCTCATGTTCCTGCAGTTAAAGGAAGATCCAAAGAAAATGAGAGTATCTGGCACTCCAGTCTCCACTATCAGCTCATTAGCCAATTTTACAAATTTATTCTTCATGCGGAAAAAATGTTGTGACGTAGTGGCTTGTTGGCTGTATCATACAAGTGCTATACTGGTAACTGCGTTACTATGAATTTCAAACCTCTTTTTTTTTTTTTCCCCCCACGTACTTTTATAAGATGTATTTTGTATTCAAAATGATGGAAATATTGTGGTTTTATCTAGCCCTTATGTGGATTGTATAGCACCTGGCTTTTTCTTCTATCAAAAAGACCCAGTTAGAATCTTAGAATAGAATCATAGAACATCCTGAGTTGGAAGGGACCCACAAGCATCATCAAAGTCCAACTCATGGCCCCGTGCAGAACACCCCAAGAGTCACACCACGTGCCTGAGAGTGTTGTCCAAATGCTCCTTGAACTCTGGAAGGCTTGGCGCTGTGACCACTTCCCTGGGCATCCTGTTACAGTGCCCAGCCACGCTCTGGGTGAAGAAACTTTTCCTGATATCTGGCCTAAACTTCCCCTCACTCAGCTTCATGCCATTCCCTCGCGTCCTGTCACTGGTCACTGGAGAGAATATGCCTCTCTGCTTCCACTCATGAGGATGTGAATAGTACCTAATAGATCCAAATAGACTTATCCTGTAGTTTTTCTACTAAAAATTGCAAATTCGGGGTTAAGGACCAGATTGTCATTGATTTGCTGTGACCCTTGGGTGAGTTATATACAATTTCTGTTGCTAAAGAGTCAGAAAGTTTTGTGTAGAGAGTTTGGGAACTCATTTTCATTTACACTGTGACCTTCCTGTACTACTTTTACATGAAAATAGGCTTTACAGGGGAAGTTTCTTAACTACTTGAATGAAGGCTCAAGTATCAGCTTAACTCTGCTAGTGGCACATGTCATGTGCAGACTGTACAGTATTTTTGCAGGGCTGAGGCTTGTCTCCTGTCCAGTTTCTTTTCACCGTGTGCCACTATAAGTGGTATAAGTGGTATATAAGTCACAGGGTGACTTATACCTCTCTGTTGAGATACATTGTCTTCATATTCTATTATTCTCCCTAGCCTTACACTTAACTCTCTGCATTCTGATCATCTAATCACCCATTTTCCTATACCATCATTAGTCATTCCAGTATTTTCCTTCCTCTTTCCCCACTCGTCTCTTACCACTTCTTTTTAAAGGTATTTAGACATTGCATTTTACTGTTGCATCTCTTCAGAACTAAAATACTTCTGTTTTACTTAATACTTTTTTTTTCACAAAAGAATTATGAGACTTGTCCCAGAACACTAATTTCCCACTTCTGTTACTGCCCAGCATCTACTACTGCTCTCTGATTTTGCTGCCCAGCTAGCTGAACACAGAAGCATCTTCTCAATCTTTCTGCAGAAACGGAACTTCAGGTTTTATTCTAGGAGATGCCTTTTAAAAAGACTTCCAAGAATCCCACGTTGTGCTTACACAGAACAAAAACAAAAAAGCACATGTCTGGAAATACTCTACAGGCAAAAAATGGGGAAAGAGTCCAACTTCTTTGTGGCTTTTTTCCCCCCAGATATTGGTAAGTAAGTGAAACAGAACTTGATTTGGTGTTCATTTTTGATGAGATGCATGTGTCATGCACATACATGTGCTTTCTCTCTCTTTCTTCTCTGTTTAAATCCCATTTAAACAGTGCTTGGTGACTGTTGGGAGTTGTAATCCCTGTGCAACTCTGTCATGAGGCAAACACCAGCTGGAGGGACAGCTCTACAGAACAGTCTGCAACCAGTTGAGTTGCTGAGGAGTCATAAAAGAGGGAAAAAGGGATTCATGAGAACATAACCAGTGCCTTTTGGAAAATGTTTCTTACACTCTCTCAAGAGACGCAAAGTCTGTATCTTGTACAGTTCCTTGTGCTTAGCCAGGGACAAGATTACAAAACAGAAAATGACAGAACTTCACAGCAAATTGGTACTTTCTCAAATTTGTTGGGCAAGGTATTTCACACAGCTTCAGAGTAGACTGGAAGCACCTATAAAAATATACTGTTTACTACATAGAAAGTAAACCAAAATCTTTTACTTTATATCAAAGGAAATTTTTTCCCACTGACAGAATCATGAACAGTGTGAATATTTCTGTTTGGTTTTCTACTCCTGATGCATATTTTCATTACCCATCTCTAATGTCCCTGTTTGGGTCGTTAACGTCCCTCCCTGCTCACAATCTTCTGCCAAGGCAGCACACTAAAAGGTTAGTGACATGAGAACCTTGGGAACTATTGTTAGTGAAGAATGGGAAGGTAGACTTACAAATGGTGCATGTCCTCTTAGGAAAATATATTGAATTGAAGTGGTTAAAGTTGTGGGCTGTGAAACAGATCCCTTAACACTTGACATGCACTACAAATGGAGCCATTTGTTATTCAGGTGAAATTGATTTTAATGTGCTATGGTGCTGGTGCCTGTGTTAGACCATCTTGCAGAATACGGGGACCAAAGAGGTGAAGTGTGGAAGTGATCAGTCAGGTAGAGGCTGAAATCCTGACCACAGACTTCAATGAAGCCCAGGTCTCATTTGGATGGTGTGTATTCACAAAACAGATCCTACTACCTGCAGAGTGGATGCTTTCAATAAAATACTTTATGCTTCTCAGAGAGGGTTTTTGGTGGGATGACTGCAGAGAGAGGGAATGGTAATCCCACCAATTTCACCTGGAGTAAAAATTGGAATTGCAGTGACAATGATTTTCTTTTGTTTTGGTGATTTACAGAAACGCGCACACACACACACATACATGCACACAAGCACTCTGTCTTGTCCTCTCCTGTCAATTTGAAAACCTTTGCTTCTTCCCCTCTCCTTTTTTTCTGGTGAAATACTGCAATTAGAAGACCTGTGAGTATTGCTGTACAGATGTTCCAACGTGTTGGTTTTAAGAAAAAGTTTATAAAACTCTCCACTTCTGTGTGATGATGGCAAGAGTGCTGTAGCTCCATTGCCACTCACATACTTTCACTTACTGGCTGTGACCAATTGCAAGTCAGATTTGAAGCAAAAAAGCCAGTGATACCATGCTTAATTCACTCCCAAACTCAGTTCCACGTTAATAACTGACAGTAATCGTACTAATATTAGAGTAGAGGCTTAGAGAGACACTGGACCTCAGAGCTCCGAAGAGTTCCCTGGGATCTTGCGTCCTGCTTCAGGGTGGAATTTGTGAGCAAGGCATCCCCTCCAGGGTTACTAACAGAGGAAGGAAGGGATGGCCGGTGTCTTGGCCTTAGGGTTGAAATGCTTGCCAGCAAAGCTGGAGCACTGAAAAGGTTTGCAATTCAGCAGGATTGTGGTATAAATACTCCCCCACAGCCGGGATCAGTGGGCAGACAGAAATACTGAGTGAAGGCTTACTTTAGCTGTACATGTTCATCCTTTGGAAAACAAGTATTTTATTTCACCATCATACCCAATTCAAAGGTTCGTAATATCAACATCCCAGAAATGACCTTGGTTTTCCAAATCAGCCAACACTGACTGACAGGCATTGTTGACATGATAAAGAAAAGCAGTATATTTACTGGAAGTAACCTTGCCCAAGCATGATTGTCTTCAAGAATGGCTGAGGTGGCCACTAAGGGGTGTTTTCTGTTGATTTCCTTATTCAATTTTCTTCACATAAAATGCTGGTGTCTTATTTGGGGGTCCTATGAGCCGAGAATAATAAATTTTACTTTGGCAACATGAAATAGTACAAGTACAAAATTTTGCATGTATTCGGTGACAGTTGTAACCTTGGGCTGGAGAAATATGACATCTGTGCAGACAAGCAGAAGAGCTCTTGTACACTTTCAGAGTTAAACTGAAGTTTTTTAGTGTCCAGGTTATTTGCATTTTGAGGTGAAAGGGATAATATTTCTCCAAAATAAAAGTGTTCTTTTGAAAAGCGAAACAATAATTGTTGCTTCAGCAAGATTTTCAGTTTCAGCTTTTTGTGACTTTAAAGTTCTCCCTGTGTTTTCAGTCCTAAGCTCATGATCTAGGATTAGTGTAACATAACATACATTATGCTTGGCTTCCTAAACAAGTTTTTATCAAGTTACACTGTGCTTTGCAACCTTGGAAACTTTTTAATTCTCACTTTACACTTAAGAATTCACAGTTATCTGCGTGTGCGATGCAAACGTTGGCTGTAAAATGAGCAAGTAAAACACCTCCCTGCAATTAAGAAAGGAGGTGGTTTCCTCAGTGGAAATAACCTGCACTGGCCATAGCAAGACCTACAATTCAGCATCTCATTTAACACTTCAGATTGTCTTTGCATATGTGGGCTAGAGTCCAACAGCATTAGGAAATCCTTGGTGGATAGAAATCTGGAACACAAAAAACAGCAGTCATACTTCAACACAATTGATAGCCTCTACTTACTAGCAGTCTTCTGGTTAAATTATCATGGAGGTGCAATTAACTGTCTTTCACAGAGAGGGTGCGTCCTTCCAGATCTGGGAGAAGAGGTCACAGATTGGGCGGTGTGGCTGTGTGGTTAAGGGTAATTTGGCTTGCTCAGAAAAAGGTCCACCCTGGGCACTTAGGCTCGACACATGCAAAGCCAGACAGCAAGAAATGCCATGTACCATCAGCCCACCACATCTGCCCCGAGGTGTGACCCATACAGACTGCAAATTCAGGCTTTTTTTTTCTTTCTTTCTTTCTTCCTGTGTTCTCTGTCAAGAAAGTAACTTTGACTTGCATCTGAGGAAAGATACACAGTCAAGTGGGCAGTCTTAGTCTTGTTGACTCTGTGGAAAGGAAATAGATTATTATCTTTCCTCCAGGTATTTGTTGTGCTGAATTCCCTCTATGGGCTCTCAAGTATTTTATTATGTATTTTATGGGGCTTCTCAAGCTATAATCTCCCAAGTGGGAAGGAGTTTCATTTTCAAAGCTGTGATTGGTGCCATGTCCAAAATGTGAAAAAATGAAGTTAACAATTTGTTTACATGTCTGAGACAAAGCAAATAGAGTGTCATTTCTTGTTGAGAAAACACACTTTCTTGGCAGAGCTTAGCATAGATGTTTCCAGCAGAATCTTCTCTCTTTTGAGTCTGCCTAGTGTAGGAAGAGTAGTGTTGGCTTCCCAGATTAGTTTGAGATTTGACAATGCCCAAGGGAAGGGATGTGTCAGTTTTAAGGAATCCCCCACACCCCATAAAACTTGGAAATTTTACATTTATAACATCATGTCTGCCTTGAGGCAAAACGTTCTTATCAGTATTAACCTTTAGCTAGTTTTTTGTATTATTTTCAGATGGGCATATTTGACTCAAAAGTCAGCCCGGCTACCACTCTGTGTCAATTCTCAATATTATATGGAAATCAACCTTTAAGTATCACCTTATGTATAAATAAGCAAGGTACAATCCAGGTTTGAAGAGATCTGAGGATCTTTAGCTAGTATTAATTGCTGTACCTTCTTTGACTTGTTTTTCAGTGCAGTTTTAAAGGCAAGCATAGGGATTTGGGATAGTTTTGTTGACACAGCCCATTCAGAGCTTCTCTTCCTGGAAAATATCCACAGGCTGAGCAAGCTTTGTGAACCTTGTCATTAAACACTTTATGCCTCCTCCCAGTTGCGCAAATGTTAGAGTGTCACTTGGTTGTATTGGATACTCTGTCCTTGTAAGAGTTCAGACATCAATCTCTCCCATATTTGTTGCAATTTATTTTTTTTCCCTTTGTGTATGATGTGGGGGAATCAAACTAGTGTATTTGGGATCTAAAGTAGCCATGGGACGACAGAGATTGCCACAGCTACAGAGTCAGGCCAGAATTTGCTTTTCACACTTTTTGAAGTGGATTCTGAGCCACAGAAATGAGAACTCAGTCTGTCCCTCTGTTATTCAGTATGTTATATCACACCCATCTTGTCCCTCCGTCCTGCAAGTGCTTGTCTTGAAGTCCTGGCCTTCAGAGATGCATGCTGAGCTGCACCCTCTCACTGCCTGTTTTAATTTCTTCCTGGCATGAAAGAAGCCCAGGGAAGTGGCAGTCAAAGCAGTGACACAGAGTCTCAGACAGGACTCAGATGGAGTCTCAATTAAGTTGCAGTGCTCCTATTCTGTGGAGGCAATGTTTTTCCAATGCTGGATTGAGCACCGAGAAGAACTGGGTTAGTGGAAAAAATGGAATAGCTTTTCCTCCACTTCTACCTTTCAAAAGCCATTGGAGACTGAGTGGTGCAAGCATTGTAGACTTGCAGAAGTCAAAAGTGGTTTGAAAGCAAGGAGGAGAGCAGTATAGCTGTTATGTGATTTTGGAAGAACATATTCTCAGCATCTCTAGATTTAGAAAATCCCTTGAAAAATCCCAGCAGATTAATATTTTCCTGTCTGGTGAATCTGGCACAAAAACTAAGATCTGGGAATTAGGATAAGTTTTAAAATTTTACAGATCATGAGAAATCAAACTAGAGGAATGTCACTAATTCATTTCATGAGGTGTTCATCTCTGCACTGCCAGGAGAATAACTGCTATATTTAAGTAAGCAACAGCTCTTCAGCCAAAAACAGCAGATAGTCCTAACTCATTAGTGAGCTAAGATTTATTTCTCACTCCCACTCCCTTCCATCATATCTCTGGTGGCACAAAGCCCATTGTAAAATTGAAAGTTGCCTTTCATGTGGCTAGGGTGCACTGAAGGAGTAGCATTAAGTGCCTTTCCTGTATTTTGCTTTTGTCACTAAGATGTATTTAAAGGATAGACAGTTTCCATCACTGCTGCCCCTTGCTGCTTTAATCCAATTATTTCTCTAAATGTGCTAATAATCTCAGATTTCCAGTTTACAGACTGCATTTTCACTGGAGTGAAGTGCTGCTCAAGAGGCAACACAAATTTCTAGAATAAAAGTTCAGGCTATGCCTTACTTAACTGCCGTGTGCTGATAAATTCAGATCTGATTGAGGTGGACTGTGAGGGCTGTGTTTAACACACCTCCAGCCTTAATAAGGTGCAACTAAACCTGTCTGCTTCTAAGTGCCATGCTTGCCATTCAGTTTCCATGTTTGTAAGCCATTCCCCTTTCCCGTATCTTTGCTGTGATTTTCAATGCAATGTGGCCTTTCATCTTGGCATCTTTATCACTCGAAGAACCATAACCTTAAAGAAACCCTGTGAAAAGCTGTGCAAAGAAATTACTTCATAGGCTAGCTTGGCAATACTTCTCCATATTGATGTTCTCAAAGTTGTGGGCATTCCTAAGGCCAGAAGAGCTTCAGGGCTTGTAAGAAGCAGGGTTGATTAGAACTGAGACTTACAGGTAAAGGAACCACCATTTCCCAGCTTTCTTGCCACCCAGAGGTTGCCACCATGACTTGCAACGTTTTGTCATAGCTGTTCACCTTTGCAGACTAATGGAGAAAAAGTCATATTGGTCAAGGAGCTGCTCAGGTTACACCCTCAGAAAGTCTATCCTAAATGTCCCAAGGAAGTAGAATCATAGAATCATTTAGGTTGGAAAGACCTTTAAGATTAGGAAAGGACCCTTAAGATCATCCAGTCCAACCATTAGCCTAATACTACGAAGTCTACCACTAAATCTAAGTCATGTCTTAAAGTGCCACATTTACAAAAGTTTTCAATATCTCTAAGGATGGTGACTCCAATACTTCCCTGGGCAGCCTGTTCCAGTGCTTGATAACCCTTTCAGTGGAGAAAAGTAATCTACACTGGGCCAAGTTTAGGTTCCACAGCCCCATAGAAAACAAGATCATAGGCATGTAAATTCTGTTGAAAAGGTTTTTGGAATCAGGAATTTTCATGCGTGGTGAGGACCACTGTGAAAACACAAGTTTGATATGCATTCTGAGCAGTAGAATTTGGTCTGTGCTTAAGCTAACACATATCCAATGAAGTGAACATACTGATGCTGGGATGAAATGGTTGCTTGAGTAAAAAGATGCTTCACTTAGTGTCTGAGCTTAGGGAAACATCTCAAGAAACTGGTAGGACAGTGACCATCTGCTGAGAAGAAACCATTTCAAGAGACTGATAGACGTGGGCTATTCATGTTAAATGTTCTCAGACTATGTGGCTGCTTCTTACCAAAAGATATTATGCATGTGTAGGTATTTCACCTACCACCATTTTTGCTGATTTATTTTTTTTTCATAGTAGTGCTTCATGTGCAGATATTTATCACCAGGGAATTCTAGTTGCATTATGTATTGTAGACTCAGAAGAACCCCACTTGTATTATGGACTTGGATTGCATTTGTTGATGTTAAAGAGCAATTGTTTGCCATAATCTCTCTTTTATTGGTACCTTTGCACAGTTTTTTTCCTTTTATTGTGTCCTTCACAACTTTTCTACCTTTGCTGATCCTAGCATAGAAGTACTTTTGCTGTATGTTCTTCCTCTTTCCAGCAGGTATGCTAGCATGGTTTCTTTGGCTTACTCCTTAACAGGTATGCAATTTGGTCTCGGAATTTCAGGCACTTGAAGGCTTTAACTTCCCTTCTTCCATCTCATTTTTGTCCACCTAAAATGAGGCATGCTCAAACTCCACCTACTTCCATCTCACTTTCTGACTCACTGGTATATATTTATACCTGAGTTTCTTAGTAGATTTAAAATAACAGCTTTTATTTATGGACATCCCTCCCTTACCTTTTTTCTGTGCCAAAATGATGCAATAGTAAGAATTGGCAGTTTTAGCATTTCCCTTGTATGAAGGTTCCTGGTTTGTTTGTATCTTCTAAGCGCCAGCATACATGCATTGTACAAATCCATCTAGTTTTCAGGGGAAATAATTTGCTCTGGAAATCAAAAGATGTCACATAAATCTGAAGTACAAACCCTTCACTTCTGAAAACTATACCTGTATAGGCTTTTATACTCCTAATGATATTTGCTGTCAGAGATCTTTTTTTTTTTTTTTTTTCAGAAATATTATTGTCACTTCACTGTGGTGTAAGTAAGCACTGTTTATGTTCCAGTAAGTCCACAAAAGTTTTGTTTATGATCCACAAAATTTGGATCACTTTCTCTCGTCTTTTGCCCTTGCTAAGTATGTCTGCCTGGACTAATTTAAACTTAAAAAGGATCATTAAATAAACCACATTTACCAATATGACTGTCCCCATGGGGAAAACTGGAAAATGTTGCAATGCCTCAAGAAATGCTGAGGAAACTAGTCAGCAAGCAACATCTTCAGGGTCTGTCCTACCTACTTCAGGCACAGTTGCTTGATCATCCCACAAAAATGTGGTCTGTTGCTCTGTTTGTCATAGGTCTCTGAGCCTTCAGGCTTTATGACAATCTTAGTGCAGTTCACATGAGGTGGAGGAACAAACATTACTGGCGACTGGCGAATTGTCAGGCACAGCTCTGCAGCAGGAGTGGAGCCCGGCATTCCCTGAGGAAGGGAGACAGAGATCTCTGAGTGCAGTTGTGTCCATCGAGTTGTGGAGGACCAGGGGGCAGCTGCTGAAGTCAAATATCATATCTGCTTGGGCTCAAATTTACTGGTGTTTTCCCACCCAGGGACTATTTCCTCTCTGCAAAAGATTTCCTGCATATCATATTTATAAATGTATATAAACACAATATGTGTATCAGTACAGGGAGAGAGAGATATAAATATATACATATGTGTGTGCATCTATATATGTAAATATATGTATGTATAATACACACAAAACTTAAGTATACATTAACCAAGATAAGTTGTGTTTGCCAGTGCTTTAATCTCAGTGGGAGACTGTTATTGCTGGAGTCAGACTCTCGAGCACCAGCTGAGGATAGGAAACGAGATTCTGGCATGAAGGGTGTGGGAGGAATCTCTCTTTGTCTATCCCCCCTTATTTTGTTTCAGAGTACATGCACAAATAACATTCACATGTGGCCGCGAGTGATGTAATGCATGCGACTGACTCCAAAAGAAGCTTTTCTTGTGAGCACAGCCCCTTCAGAGCATGTATTCCTTTATATGGCTATTAAATAGTATGTTGCCATGCCATAAGGTAATATGAATCATTTCAGAATGCATTTTTTTTTCTGTGAGAAGTTGGAAACCTATTTGTATTTTATATCATTGCTATTGGTTTACATATAGAAGGGGATATGTCTGTCTGTTTATGGCTGTACATGTGCATATAGACAAGAGGCGCGAGAAAAATTTCTTCTGTCTTGCCAGATTTTTTATTTTAATCTGTTTTCATTGCCTTTGCCTTTCACTTAGAATACCAGAACTCTGTGGCACATAGATGCTGCTGTCTGTAGCTTGATCATCAGGTTAATGCTGTGATTTCCTGTCTCAGGAGTCTGTGGCTGCAGGGAACACAAAGCACTGTAAAGCCTGTTTTCTTGCAAACATGTTTGTGCTCCAGCACAATCCACACAGCATAGACCCGTTTCCAGTCGTTTAAATTAAATACCACAAGGCAAAATTTGCCTAAATTGCTAATGCACTGGGTAGGAAATAGAATAATAGAAAATGTCAAATTTCTTCAGGCCCCAGGGGAAATATGAAGCCAGTCTTTGGAAAGTAATCACAAAGCTGCAGCATCTATTATTAAAAAAAATATTTAAAAATAAAGTCATATGAGGTTTGTTCACACTGGCCCAAGAAACAATGGTTCACATTTTCCCTCTGGCTCATGGAGGGTCACTGGGAGAAGGTTCTATATGAAGTGCAACAGTACTGAAGAAAACAGTTACATCAGTGAAACAGGGTATGTGAAATCAAATTCAGAGCCAGCATGAAAACCTTCTTAGCAAGGGCTTTTTTAACACACATGGAAGGTATTAGCACAATCCCTCCCCAGATAGCACAGATAGTGTCAGAAAAAAAATGGCTTTCCTGGGTCGAGTATACCCATACTTGCCAGAGTTTAAATTGCATGATAATGAGCCTGTATTACTGCTATTTATTTTAAGTACCAGCAACATATTTGGCACCATACAAGGCAAAAATAAAGAATCTCTTCATCCTAAAGAACCGGTGGTATGAAAGCAGACAAAAGTAACGTGACATACAAAGGGACATATGGGAGGTGGTGTGAAAAATTATTTTCCTTTAGGGTAAAACAACGCTCTGTGTGAATAAATTCTCTGTGGCCCCAGATAGGCCTCATCTCCCAGTAATCCAGTTCTATAATACATTCTACTTGTTTTGAAAGTAAAAATGCAGTACTTTGAGTCCAAAACCCCCAACATATGGATGTTGGAAGCAACCTTAAAAGACCCTGCCTCAGGCTGATCAAGCTAAAGTAAAAAAACCCAACTCATTCTTTTAATTTCTTTTCTGTGATTTTAAGCAATTCAAATAACAGATCTCCATTACCTCTAATTTCCAATTAATTAGATAATTATAAAGAGTACTGGAAACCATAAGACCCCAAGGATCCTCATGACATTTTGCTGCTAGGAAGCAGCTTGTGTTGGGATTCTTCTCTTTTTCCTTTGCAACATACCCTTTCTAATTGTTGCCAGTAGAGTTAAAGCTGGTCTTTAACACACAACAAGTCTTACTATTTCCATTTGGATTGCAATTGAAAAATTAAAGGTAGCTTTCCAGGACCCTGTGACATTCTCTGCCAGGTGAACCCTGTCATTAACTGCAATGGCTATGGGAAGAGATCTTGAACACTCTGCATGTTATTTTCTTTTTTTTTCTTAGAAGCGTGTCTCGTGTCTGCATGGTATACCTGTTATGAGAGCAAAGAGAAACAGTTGTTTGAAAGGAAGCTGTGGTGGCAAGAGCAGATCTGTGAAGCACTGCCTGTTGGCATGCTGCTCTGGAAGATGGGGCACATGAATGGTGCTTGTACCTTCTTGGGCTTGGCTGGGAGCCAAATCCAGTGGGCCGTTCCCAAGAATCACACCCTGGTGTCAATTGTCTGCATATAAAGGACAGTTGTGGGCAAGAGCTGGGCTTTTGTACTGTTTTGTTGACTTAGCTTTCTGCCCTGCATAGGAATGTTCTCCATCCAGAGAAAATAAATCCTGTCTCTTGGCCAGAATCTGTCTTCTGATTGACTAAGTGGCATCCTGACTCATTTGTGATTAGGGGAGGGTGTACATTGGAAGAGGATTTACTGAAGAAGTTGCATTATCTTCAAATAGATCTATACAAAGAAGTTAAGCAATACTCTGCCTTTGTGTAGAGTATCAACCTACAAACAAGTTTCAAATGGGGTTTTACAGAACTCTCTCCAGTATTTTCAGAATGATGGGACAGGCAGTGTATTTGCTAAATCTGAATGTCATTAGATGGCATTAGCTTAACATTCACGGCCAGAAAGCCAGCTGATAGCAACTTGTGAGGAAAGGCTCAGAGTTCAAAGTGATCTTAACTATTAGAGAAATGACATGCATATGATTGGGTATGATTCAATGAGAAAGCATGCAGAATACTGCACTTAAGGAAGAAATACCAAATCTGCCATATAGGATGAAAAACAAGGGCTATAAAGCTACTTTCCAGAAGACAGTTTGGAGAGAACATAGGGGATTGCCATATAAAACTTGTTGGTGTTGTCAGAGTATTGTGGAAAAACAGATATCCTCTTGGAACTGATGAACAGGAACATTAAGTCTAAAACGCACAGTGATCCTTCTATTCGGTGCTGGCAAGGTGTGGGATGGAAGTCTGGTTTTGCAACAGCAGGATGGTATCTGGTTTTGTGCACCATATTGCAGAAGGATGTAGGTTGATGGACCAGGAAAAGCAACAAAGACAATTGTAAGTTTAGAAACCATGTTCTGAAGAATAATTGTGTTAGTGATATGTTTAGTGCAGAGCGGAGGCATGATAAGTCTTTCAATAAGTAGGAGGATGCTATGAAGGGGAAGGGAGTAGGCTATTCTCGAAATTGAATGAATGGGAGAAAAAAAATAAAAAGCCTAAATTACAGAAAAAAAAGGTTTAAAATAGATACAAAAAAAAATACATTTCCCACTTAAAGGTTGCCTGGGAAATTGAGGGAACTGAACCCAGATCTTCCATATCTTTTGATGTACGTTGTAACAGTTCAGATGTTGCACGAAATCTGCATATTGTCTCATTTGGTCACAGCAACTGGTATGTGCTGGTTTCAAGTTGGTCAGTGCATGCCTACAGTGCATATAAGCCACAGGCCGTAAGGGCCTTTGTGTTTGGCCATTTACCTGTCTTGAAATGGAGTTTCAGTGAACTGGATGTGTTCCAGCCCACAGAATTGCAACTGGGCTCATACACTCCCACATAGGCCCGGATTAATTTAGAACGCTGGAAAACAGACATCCTGAATCACTGCTTGAGGTCTTATTGCTTACAACAAACAGTCTGAATCTTGTCTTCAACAGAGGCAGCAAAGTATCCAAACAGTGAGGTATTCATAAAGCCATAGTGTTACTTAATAATATTATGTCTCTGAATTGTCTGGGAGAGGTAATCAGAAACTGAGATACTAATAAGCAGGCAGTACTGCAAGACAGAGTCATAAGTAATAATGCATTTGTGCACAAGCTGTTAACTTTGCACTTCTTTTCCTATATTGGGAAGATTTGGATCAACAACTCTTGCTTTTTGAAGTCCTTTGTATTCCCATATTATGTTATTTTTCTCATAGCATATTCCAGATGTATATTAACTAAATTAGTGAGCTATCACTAGAACTTTAGAGGAAATAGATTTATAACTAAAAGAAGAAAAAGTAATCTAGTTTGGAAAACCAAAATCTCTTCCCCAAATACAACAAACTGTAGGCCAGTTAAGGTGAACTATTTCCACCCGTTCTGCCTACCCTTTTTTTTTTTTTCCCCTAAGAGTGATAGCATATGAATTAAGAAGCACAAAGCTCTTAGGCACTTTAGATTAAAGCTAAAACATAGTAATGATAGCTTGATGATTGAATGACGTCTGCCAAACTTCCTCAGGGACTTCAATAATATGAGGGTAATAGATCATTAGAAGTGTTGAACAGTGTGTCTGACATGTTTAAATTTATGTATCACATTCCTCTAAAATAATAACTAGTAATGGGTTAAAAGCTTTGGAGGGATGTGGGATATGCATGCAAAACCACAGAATAGGTGATAGTTTAAACTGGTGGTACCAGTTAAGTAGCTCAAGATTACCTACCAGTATATTTTAAATATGTTAAAAGGGACCTTAATTATAACAACTTTAACAATGTTTCCCTCCCAATTCCTTTCTAGAATGTGAAAGTGGTTTAGGTAAATGTATTTCAGTTAGCTACTGACGTGGGCTAGGATCCACCATTGGAAACCACTGCTCAACTTAGTGGATGGCTATCCATCAACTGCTTTAAATCCAGCAGTTTCAATCATGTCTTTAGATCTGTACAGTCAACAATTATACGATAATTTGGTTGGTTTATGTCAACCGAAAGAAAATAAATAGTCTTGGCATTGGGTGCTGAGCATATTACAATTCATCCTGTAATTGAGTTGTTTGAAGGAAAAGATACCTCAAAGGAAAATATAGCTTTGTTTCCAACAAGAGGACCACCTTGCCTTTAAGCACAGCAGATCCCTGCAGAAGCAGCGGTGACTGCTCTTGGGGAATCCTGAGTTAAACAGGAGCATCTCTTCTTCAAAACATGAACAAGTTCAAAACTGCATTTCTTGAAGTTTTCCCTCATTAAACTGGGAAAATCATCACTGAAGTTATGACTACTTTGTGGAGCAAGGATTAAAATAAGCCAATTATGAGAGATCTGCAAACTAAATGAGTTGACATATGTCATAATCATAGTTTGTGGAAAGGTACATAAAAGAATATCTATGTTGGACTGCTGATGTTTTTGATTAACTGTTTTAAACTGTAGTAGTTCATGCTTGACACCGGTGGCTGATGAACGCAGAATATGAGCACATCAGCCAAAAAAAAAGTAAGAAAAATGCAATAATTCACACTAAGGTGAGGCCAGACAGGTGCACTGTGTTGTTCACACCCTTTGCCTTGTGTTGTCACATACTGATAATGTAACCATGGCCATGCAGTATCACAGTGTTGATCCAAGGATCAGGCTGTATTTTTGCTGGATTGATGATAGGTGGACCCTGATCTGTCCTGCCCAGAAGAATCCCTTTCCTCTCCTCCCCAGGTTTATCAAATCCTCTCTTCTTGTGGCAGGCCTGCAAGCTGCTCTCTCTGTGTCACTGTCAAGGGCTAGCGTATGGCATACCTCAGCCACAGTCATGGGACTGCTATATATTTCTAGTTGGGAGGAAACAACATCAGGCCGGGCTGCCTTTCCTGTGTTGTGGGTTTTTCTTGGGAATGTCATTTGTTTTGGACTCCCAGCTCATTTGCAAAGCTCAAGAATTGAGCTTTGGTGAATCCCAGAATTCCTACTCTTCATGGAGTGGAAGGATGGATATGACCTAGACTTGTATGTGATACGAATCCTTCTCAGGATACTTTTTGACCATGGAGCTACATAGTAATAACAGATTATACTGTACATTGCTCTAACAAATGTAGCATGACTTTGAGTTTTGTTTCTGTCAGACTGCTTTCATAGTATAGTATCATGTAACTTCTCTTCATTCTAAAGGTGATAAAGTACATGGGACTTAGCTTTTTTTAATGTAACTTTGATCAGTAACAGCAGTCATTATACTGGAAAATTATACCAAGAGGCAGAGGACAGAAAGAGAAATAGTGATGGTTTTGGGAAAGTAAGGATTTTCGAAATGCTACAGATGTAGTTGTTACTATTCATACTGAAAATATGGTCATTAGCTGCAGTGTGACCAGGTCTGAGACCCTGAGATTAAGTAGAACCGTTCTTGTTATGCAAATGTCTGTTAGGTAGCTCACTGTTTATTTGAATGGGATTTTTATTTTAAAAAGACTCTAAAACACGTGTGTTCCTATTAAGGTCCTTTTTTCTTTCTTCTTTCTTATTTTTTTTCTCTTCTTTTTTTTTCTTTTTTTCTTCTTTTTCCTTATTCATATGAATTTATGGCAGAACCAAGTGATGGCCTGATTCTCCCTCCTTGTCCTCTCATTGATCTCTGTGCTTTGGGAGGCACTGGCAGCAGTCAGCCACCTGACTATGTAATTGCGGCCTCGGAGCAGGGAGCGGCAAGCGGCTGCATACCATGGGGTAGCTGTCTGGCAAGAGGCCTCCTCCTGCTTTGCTCAGACATGTCAGGACAGCAGCTTGAAGTGCTTTGTGAAAATACAAAGGGAAATGAAAAGCTTCTCCCACTGCTTTCCAGCAGCTGCAGGAGAGATCTCTCCAAAAGGTGATACCAAGAATTACTCCAATGCTGTTCTAAAGTTCAAGGGGTGCAGGCATGCTCCAGTGGTTCCAGAGCTCCACATCCTAAAAGGCAGAAAAATTATTATCTCAGTAGGTATTCTACCTCCCTAAAAGTCAACAAGGAATTTAGGAAGGCCAGGTAGAAGAAGGAAGAGGGATTTTCTTGCTCCTGAATGTTTTGTCAAAAATACTATTGCTGTATGACAGCAGTAGAAGGCTTATCATAAAGGTGAATGAAAGCCTGTATGTACCTAAAGCAGTGGAACAAGAATTTATGAGATAATAATCTTTGTCAGAGCAATGATTGTCTGAGTTACCCATAAGTTGAACATCTCCAGAGACAACCATGGGAATTCTTGAATTCTCCTTTCTATCTTTTACATAATAAAGTCATCAAAGTCAACAGTACTGGATTGCACAATCAAAGAGAGCATAATTTAGCCTGTTGTAGAAACACAAAACTGAAAATATGAGTCTCACATTCTTATATAGCCGTAGTTTTCTTGTTCAGGTGAAGTTCTTATTTTACTCCTTTTTTCAATCTAGTTTTTATTTAATAAATACTATCTGTTATTTGCCAGGAGCCCCATTTGTTTGTTCCCTTCTTTTAAACTGAAAATAAAGCTACTATGTATTTCTACAGTATTTTCTCTTTCACTTCTTCTGAGTTGAGAGGTAGAAATTTATTCCCGTCTTCGGGTTCAGAAAGCAATGTGTAGCATCATCTCAGGGCATGAAATCACTTGATGGAAGAGCAAGTGTTTACGTTCTCAAATGAAAGGGGATATTTTCAATAATATTCATTAGTTCAGCCCTGATTAAAACTGTCGAGATTATGTTTAATGTTTCTTAAATGAGAGTAGAGTTATTTGAAAGTGTAATTCTTTTGCAAATCTCTGTTATGGAGCATATCTGATGATCTAAAGGCATCCTGCTGAATGTTTGCATTTCTAAACCCCATACGAATTTGAGGCATGGCTAGCGGGATGTCAGAGGAATGAAAATTTTAGCTTATGTTGATGGCTGGCAAGAGGCAGAATTATATCTGCATATTTTAGGACTAATGAGAAGTATGTTCTTTCAGCCAGCTCTCTGAAAAGTCCATAAATAAGATAAACTTCACACAGCATTAAGTAATAGTACTGTATAAAAATTGTGTCAGCATCTTATATTTTGGAGGGCACACATGAGATAATGAATAAAATGAAAAGGTTAATGCGAAATGGAGAAGCAGGTGCAGAATATATGAAGGAAGCTCTAAAACAGGTTAAATTCTTTCTCCAGAAGGAGGGCAAGTATTGTGCTTTTTGCCTCGTTTGCCTCATGCATATTCTTCATATGCCACAAAATACTGTAGTCATGTCTGCTTTGTTTTGAGATTTTGACTTATCAAGTCATGACAGCAGTTGTGGCTTGCTTGAGAATCTTGCTGAGAATCTGTCTACTGTGTGTTTTACTTCTGTGTCTTATTAAGCCCAGGACAATCCATTGTAGCTTATCTTTCAGTTCAGTTTTGGTGATGTTATTTGCAGTTTCTCACTCTGAGGAGAAATTATCATATTGCTGCTTTGATTGTAGTGTTTTAGGGATCTGCTTGGGGTTGTAAAGCCTTAAAAAATTCACAGAGCTATGCTGAACACAGTCATACAGGGACCTCTTCACACATACGTACCAAGTCTGAGGAAGCTATATCAGTAGGTCTTCTCTATGTAAATGAAGAGATGTATGTTCTTCTAGTCCAGTTTCTAGCTCTGAGACACACCATGAAAGTGCCTTTTTTCATCTCCCATGTAGCTTTGTGAATACTCTCTTACTTTCCAACTCCAAAGTGATTGTTTCACGAGGTCTTATCTCTTATTTCCTCTACTCTGGCCTTTTTATGTGTCAGAGAAAGAAGCTGCTAAACACTGTACACTGAAATATGTGTGTATATACATAGAGAAAGAACAGCTCCTTCTGACTTAACTGCTTAAATGCCACTTACACTTTCGAAATTGTGAGGGCTCAAAAAAGTTTCGGACTGGCCACCTTCACAAGGACGAATCTCATCCACAGAGAGCTCTTAGCAGTTCAGGACTTAAATGCTGTGCCTTCTCAGAGAGCAGAATTTCCTCCTCCCTCCTGTCTAATTGAGGGGTACATATCTACAATCTACTCTGAACGATTTTGCATTTGCTGCGCCCAATGTAATATGTCAGATTAAAGCCTAATTGATATTAATTGTCAGTTTGACAGGTATTTACGTAATACACTGTGATTTGTCCATGCTGCAACATCAAAGAACAATGTAGTCCATTGTCAATCTTGTAATTTTTTTTTCCCCCTCTGGAAGACCAAATCATTGTTCAAGAGTAAATATGAAGTATCTTTCAGGAGGTTTGCACTGGCATGTTTCCTACCCAATTGTGATCTGACTAACAATAGAAAACAAACTATGCTGATTTTGTAATGGCAATTCTAAAAAGATCAGGAATCACCTTGAAACACGTGTTTTCTGATAAGGAAGTTCCAAATTCATCATCCTGCTGTGAAACGGTCCTTTTACATTTTGTAGCATGTGGGATCTGACTCACCTTTGCATTATGCTTTTCACTTGTATCTTGATATAACCCCCATTGACTTAATTACACTGGTGTAAAGATGGAATGGGGAAATGGTGAATCACGCCCATTAACAAGTCCATCGTGAAAATATGGGAGTTGTCCTTTTGTCTTCAGGGAGGTTTCACCTGATTAGTGTGACTCTTCTAGACAGAGTCAGATATTCTTTGCTATTTTTAGCAACTTGCAAGAAAACTGAGGTGTATTTACCAAATCATACCTCAGTGCAAAAAGAAGATATGCATCAGAAGTCCATAACTATAAATGGGAAATTACAAAGTAGGAACTTGATGTCTTTGATAAGGCAAGGCATGGTGCTTCAATCAAAGACCATACTGAATATAATTCTGACATTGTGTTTATTTTTAGCCGGTGTGCAATATATATGTAGGGTACAGTTACCTATAGAAGAGATGAGGAAAAGAGAAAATAAGTAAGGACGGTTACTAAGGGCCACACTAAAATACAATAAAGGAAATGAAAAAATAAATGTAAATTAGCCATCAAAGTCCTAGGAGAAGCTACAGTCCCTGTACAGCAAGGGACATAAGATCTTGAGGCTTCAGAAAGATCTGGATTTTGGTGGTCTTGAAACAAGGACTGCAGCATGAATTCAGGAGGAGAGTGCAGCAAAGAATATAAGTTGCCCTCCACGGCCATGGCATCTCTAAAGGCTGTTTGGAGGCCTGAGTTTTCTCTGACACATGTAACATGATTCCCAAGCCCCAAGTAATGTCTAGCAGGCAGGATTTAACTTTTAACCGGCATGATTTCAGTTATATCAACAAAAGATCTCGGTTTTTTGCCACAAACAAACAACTCTAAATTAACTGGCCTGAATAATTGAACAGGGGGTTGGTTGTTTGTTACCGTTTCTGGTAGCAGTGGGTGGAAATGAAATCTTGCCACTGCTTTCTGCCATATATCAGATTTGGAGGTTTGTTCCTCTCTGAGTCTTTGTATTGCATGCAATTCTTCATTATATTTTTCCACTCTTACTTGAATCTCCCTGTATTTTTCGTTTCTGAGGTTCTAATGTATTACATTGGGCATTGTAGGACTCTCGATCCAAGAACACTACTGGCTTTTCAAATCTGTGAGACCAGGGGCTTTTTCCTAGTCCTTCCTTTATTTGTTAATTCTTTCTCTTACATTTTTGAGTCCTTCATATTTCTCTTTTTTCAGGCAATGTCTTTTCATTTTTATCATATTCCAGTCTCCTGAACTCTTGTAACATTATTGGCATGTCAGATGCACTAGTTTTGTTTCTTCTTAATATGTCCTTTGTTTAGAAGTCCTCTGCTTTCCTCCAAGTGCTACATTTACATGTAGTGTTGTGACTACAACTATCTTTTATTTTAAATGTCATTCTCACCATTCAAAAACTATTATATACACTGTCATATAAGCCTGGCTTTTCTTCAGTTTATCTTGCCATACAACTCTTCCAGGTTTTACTGTTTACTCCCATGGCATCGGGTATTTGTTCTTTTGCTTTGCCCTCTCACTTTGCATAAGCTAGTGATTTCTTTGCTATGTACTTTTAATTCCTGCATTATTTCTGAGAGTGCTACAGCCTACTACAGTGTCCTCTGCTCCATCCTCCTGCACCTGTTTAACTCTACAAGTTTAATATGCTGTTCCCTGTTCTGCTTTTGTTGAACTGATGGAAGCATAGCCTTTCCACCTTCTTCCTCATTCCTAAGTCATAAATGCAGCCCTAGTTTCAGAGGTAACAACTGAGCTTTGAGCCTCTGTTCTACTTTCCATACTTAATTTGGTTTCTGTGACCTAGTATTTGTCCCATACTCAATCATCACCTCACAGTCCTGAAGCCGAGTCATGGTGCAGCTCGACTCTGGAGTTTTTTCTCATGTTCACTATTGGTGCTGAGGCTGTAGTTTGGCTGTAGTTTCAATGTAGGAGTCTGCAAGAGCTGGAAGTTTTCCTACAGCTACCCAAAGCCCTGAAGGAGTTAGGCAGCCAGACCAGCTGCCAGTAGAACACCTGCCCAGTCAATGGCTGTGGTTCACAGATGCTCCCTGACCCTGCCTCGTGCTGTATATTTAACAACTGGCACTGCATTTGTGCCCCTGTATGTCTGAGAAGGCAGAAACAGACTGCTGAAGACTGTTTCATCTTTTTTTGTGGACTGGAAGTGTTAATAAGCTGCGCTTAATATGGTTGTCCATGCTGTTTACATTGGTTTGTTGAACCACGTCCAAATTAAAATTCTGAGGAGGTTGCTATTGCTTTCTAAAGATGTAACCCCCTATCTTTGTTCATCAACTCAAAGTTATTTACTAATCATTACCTGTGTTTGGCAGAAGAACAGCAAATAAAAGAGGTGCTTTGTATTTTACATGGTCTTGGTAAATGTGTATTAAAATACAACATCCTTTTATTTGAACGATATTCATAAGAAAGAATATTAATTATTATTAATGTTAGAATATTACTGTGTTGCTTTATGCCTTAGGAGATGACAGTCTCTGTGGTAGCAATAATTAATATATAGCTTGGTTGTGTAGGCAGAAAGCAAATAATCTCCCAGAAGATTACTCAACATTAGCATACAGTCTTCCATCTCATACTGCACTTTCAAAGCAATTCTCATCCACTGTACTGCAACCTTCTACTAACCTTATGTTAACAAATTTATAACTTGGAAATTATTCTGCTGACATCAATGGTGTTACACCATGCAAAACCTGTTTAAAATTAGGTCCAAGGTATTTCAATTTTAATTTTTAAAATGTGTTTTAAATAGTATTCACATGCTTCAGCAATTGATGGTTTGGGATTAGTTTTCTTTTTCTAGTTCAAAATGATGGTTTTGTAAAGGTTTTTAGTCTGGTTTTCCCCTCTCCTTTTTATACTTAAGTTGCTCCCCTAGGCAAAATCACTGATTTCCTGTCTTCCCCTTGCAATCTGGTTATATTATGAACCAACAAACTGAGTTGTCTGCCAGTTCATTCTTGAATATGGATTCTTTTTATTGCAAGTAAAGCGTGGAGGAATCTCCTGCTTTACAAAACAGAAACTGCCTGTCTATCTGTCTGTGTACACAACGAAACAAAAATACACTAGAAAAGCATTTAAAAAATAGAAACCATACATAAGTTAAAGGAACCTTATTAAGGTAAAAAATCAAATATCTTGAAGCTAGGTAATGTGAGCATTACAAGATCTTAGTTTGCCAGAGGTTACCTGCTTGCTTTGTGTAGCCAATACGCAGAACACGTGAGATGTTTCGGGGATGTTGGACTGTCCAGAAGTTTGAGCTATCCATCCTTATCAGGCCTGCTCTGGGCATGTGCAAACTGATGCATTTTTGTTTTGTCAAAGGCACATGAGTTGACCAGGCTTGGGTGAACTTTCACTAGAATGGCAGAACACATCCACCTGCAAAGCTGCCAAAATCCTGCTTGTTTTGAGTCCCAGCTGTAAAACACAGTAGGATTAGAGCTTTCTAAACAGTCTACAGTTTTCTTCTGGCAGTAGCTGAGACATTATGGAGAAATAACACCCAAGGGAGGTACCCAGGAGCCAGGGATGGAGCCTCCAGGTCCCACTCTTCCTCTGTTCCACTCAGACTGGTACAAAAAGGGTCCAGGGGCAAGAGGGTCCTCTCAAACACACAAGGTCACATGATGCACCACTATCCTGAGACAAAGAGAAAAAGGAGGTTCATGTGGGTACACATGCTCCAGGGCTCCCTTCGTTAAAGGCTAGATAAGGCCCTGGCAGCTCTGAGGGGAGGGGAGAACGCTGAGCCCACCAGCAGCCCAAAACAAGCAAGCACTTTTCCTGTAAGAAGTTTTGTTGGTAATCTGCTCAGTGACACAGTTGTAGGACTGTCCTTAGGGGTCTCCTGTCAACTACTGCTGCTTACAAGGAAGCCCATGTCAGATTCTTCAGGTGAGCCGATTGCCTAGAGTCATCTCAGGGGCATGTGTTCACTGGGAGGAGAGCCTCCTGGAGATGAGTGAAGTTGTCTAAAATTTCCCCAAGCCCTGAAGCAGTTCTGTGATAGCCAGGCAGCTGAGCCCAGCCAGTCTTGGGAACATGGGAGCCAGGAGGAAGAAGTGGATGGGAGGTCGGGGCAGCAGCAGGGGGCTCAGATAACAACTGCTCAGTTGTTATCTCATGAAAATCCAACCTACATGGTTTGTTCGTGTTGCTGGTGTGAAGATACATTTTTAAAAATTGTTTAAGCAGCACCAGAGGCAGTGGTGGGACCTGTAGATGACTTCTCCATTTGTAACTATGGAATGTAGAAGAAAGGGGAGGAGTGAGAAAAAAGGTGTGGAAGAGACACATGTATGACTAATTCAGCTGTTCTGTAGAGAAATCTTCATTCATTACAATTAAGAGGGAATTTCTTTATTTGGCTTATTTTTAAAAACTTATTTCCAAGCTTGACATGACATTGATTCCTCCTTATCTGGATTTCAGATTTCTCTGAACATTCAAGTATGCTGAGTTTTTACTGAAAATCCTTCAAGAAGAGCTCATTTTGCAGCTTCCAGAACAACAAACCTTGAGCCTACAATAGCTAGTAATTTGCTTGTTGTTCAGGTGTTACCAATAACAATATTCTTCTCTCTTCAGTTCCCAAATGTTACTCGTTTTTTTAGCTGTAAAGAATCACAAGCACACTGGGATTTCTTTTTACAGAGGCCTGGCTTTAATGTCTTCACTTATATCTGATAATGGGATGACCAATGTGCTATCCTGACTGTTTTTAAAAGCCAAACAGAATCTGATGATGCTAAGTTTAAACTCCTACACTGGTGCCCTGATGAGCTCACACATTTCTTTGCTGTCATTTTTGGTGAAAGATAGCCACAGGACAGTCCTTAAAAGTCATGTCTGTATTTTACCCAGTGTGATTATATGTCATGTCTTCAGTGGGGGGGCAAGGGAGGGAGAGGGAAAAAGGTTTCTGTTTTTATTAACACATGCAAATCAAAACAATTCCAAAGTCAAGGCGGAGGGAACATAGCATCATTCTACTCATAAACCAGTCTCATGATTTTTGAAGGTTTAGATTTGACAGCTGGCCAAGCCTTTGTATGTGGCCTGCAAAGGCCCATTCTGATTTTTTGGGGTTTTCATGCATTGCAGGGAAGGTAGCCTGCAGTTGTCCCACCCACTGGTATATCCTGCACAAGCATATTTCACTATCCTCTTTGATTTAGAGGGATTAGTTTGATCATGTCCTAAGGAATCTCCCGAGATAATATCCCCTGAGGAAGGCAGGAAACCCGTTAAAATAAGAAGGTAGGGATGACTTTTCAGCATTACACATAGCAAAATTATTTTCATGGGTAGTAGAAGCATGAACTGGGGAAATATTTTTGCCTTCATTCTACTACAATTGCTGCACCGTGGTCCCTCCATGACATCAACAGCAGAGCTCCAGCCTGGAGAAGAAAATAGGAAATACAGAGTACTTACAAATTTTCAGTGAACATACTTTCTTCCCCAAAAGACCACTTTGGTCTTCCCTATTCTAAAATGTAAATACTTTTTTATAGTTTGAGTATAACCACACTTTAAACAGCTGCTGCCTCTCACCTGTGCTGCAGCTCTGTTTCTGCAGTGAATTAAGTCCTCTCTTCACAGACTGCACATCAATTGCAATTTTTTAAGTGCTTTGGGATCCTTTGGGCTAAAAAGTATGATATAAATTTAAGATATTAAATCGTTAAGAAGAATAAGAGCATTACCAGATGCTGATACTCAAGTTATAGCCATGCTATTAACAGCAAGTTGGAAGATACTTGCACTTCATCTCTGTAGCAGGTATCACATCGCAAAACCCTTTTCATTAACTGCACATTAAAAGCCATGAGGAAGTTTAGCCACAGCTAATCCCACTGTACAGCAGTCCAGAACCTGCCTGATCTTGTAGTTAGGAATTTTCTTCTAACCTGCAGCTGTATTTGCATTTTTAGCAAGCTTATATCCATTTGCTTTTATACCACTGGCCTTCATTTAAATAGTTCTTTCCTTTGATAATTCTACAGCATCTTCTCCCAAGTGATGTTATAGCACATAGTTGTATCACCTCCCAGATTTTAGTACGGTTGACTAAACAAACAAAATATGTCCTTGTGTTGTTACATCCTTATAATTTTCTCTTTATCTGAACCAAATGCAGTTTATTTTCTTTTAACATCACTACCAAGAGTAGTGTTTGAGTACTTGAAATAAAAGACACACCATTCAGTATCTCATACACTAGCAGTAATGATCCCCTACTTTGGCTGGAGACACCTCATACTACACATACTAAGACTGTGCTTCCCTTCATGGTTGCATCACACTTCTGATTCACAGTGTGATGAACTGGTACCTCCAGGTTCTTCTTTATGTCTGTTGTTTCAGAACACAGTGAGACTTTTGTGTCTACTCTCTAAGTTAAGTCTCTAAGCAATGAGTTATCTCAAGGTTTTTCCTCTTGACTCTCAATTTTTCCATGATGGCAGTCTTCATTCTGAGCCAGTTTTTACTTTGTAACCTGAACCTCCCCTGTACTGATGTTTCTCAGATTTAAACCATCACCAACCTTCTTCAGCTTGTTTATAATATTTTTGACGTTATAGAAAGCACCTGTAATGATTCTTAAGGCAGATAATGACAAACACAAATGGTAACTTCATGCCAGCCTAAGACTTCCCTTTTCTGACCTTTTGCCATCTCCCTTTATACACTTTATTCTTCTGCTGTACCTCACCTTCTCCAGCTTAGCTGTTACTCCAGTTACTGGAAGGACAAATCATAGAATCACAGAATCATTTAGGTTGAAAAAGATCACCAAGTCCAGCCATTAAGCCAGCCCACCATGGTCACTGCTAAACCATATCCCCAAGTGCCACATCTACTTGTTGAACGCTTCCAAGGATGGTGACTCCACCACTTCCCTGGGAGGTTGTTTCAAGGCCTGTTCCAAGGCCTCACCACCATTTTGGTGAAGAAATTTTTCCAATACCTGATCTAAACCTCCCCTGGTGCAGCTTGAGGCCATTTTTTCTCATCCTCTCGGTTGTTAACTGGGAGAAGAGACCAACCCCCATCTGGCTACAACCTCATTTCAGGTAGTTGTAGAGAGCAATAACGTTCCCCTGAGCCTTCTTTTCTCCAGGCTAAACAACCCCAGCTCCCTCAGCTGCTCCTCATCAGACATGTGCTCCAGACCCTTCATCAGCTCTGTTGCACTTCTCTGGACATGCTCCAAAACCTCAATATCCTTCTTGAAGTGAGGGACCCAAAAACGAACACAGGATTTGAAGCGCAGCCTCTCCAGTGTCAAGTAGAGGGGACAATCTCTGCCCTGGTCCTGGCTGGCCACACTATTTCTGATAAAAGCCAAGGTTCTCCCTCACCAAGAAGGCCACCTGGGCACACTGCTGGCTTATGTTCAGCCAGCTGTCCGCCAGCACCCACAGGTCATTCTCCACTGGTCAGATTTACAGCCACTCTGTCCTCAGTCTGTAGCACTGAATGGGGTTGTTGTGACTTGAGAGCAGAACTCAGCACTTCACCTGATTGAACTGGATACAGTTGGCCTTGGCCCATCAATGCAGCCTGTTTAGATCCCTCTGCAGAGTCTTCCTACCCTCCAGCAGATCAACACTCCTGCTCAAGTAGGTGTCATCTGCAAACTGACTGAGAGTGCACTTGATCCCCTTGTCCAGATCATGGATAAAGATATAAAACAGGACTGACCCAAAACACTGAGCCCTGGTGAACCCCACTTGTGACCAACCACCAACTGGATTTAACTCCACTCTCTGGACTTGGCCATTCAGCTGGATTTTTGCCCAGTGAACAGTGCATCCATTCACACCATGATTAGCCAAAATAACTGAACTGTCTTATTCCCTAATCATACACAGCTAGATCACTCTTAGTATCAAATGCAGGGTGAAAGCTACTCAGATGCTTCCACATTGTGCTATGAGACAGAAGTATCTTTTGTAGTGATAGGGCATGGCTAGGTAAATCACCATTGGTTTTGAATGTTTGAAGTAAAGAGTTGACACCTTTTTTTTTTTCCTGGATTCAGATGCAAGGTCACTGGGATTGTTCTGTCTCACCTAATCTCAAAAGAAGAAATGCTTTCTGCAAGGCAAGCAATTTGTGCAAGACTTCTTTTAATGTTGGGTTTAGGTTTTGTCATTTAAAGCTGTACTTTACTTATTTTCCTAAAAGGATCTTGCTTTGATTTGAACACAGAAGAACTCTGCAATAAGTTCTAGATTGCTTTCTGCTTCTGTATTATGTAAAATTATGCACCAGATTATTTTTTTCCTTACCTGCATTTTCTTTCTGCAGTGGCATTTGTTTAACAAAAGTCAGATGTTGCTGCTTCTAAGACCAAGGTAACAACTCAGATAAATTAGTTCTTGAAAAAACTTCTCCATAATTGTCTAAGTAACAGTAGTTGTTAGTTGGACTGTGGTTTTATGCTTGTTTGGAGGTAATTTTTTGTTATTTTGATTTTTTTTTAAATGCATATTCCTCTTTTGCTAGATTTCAAAACAGAAAGAGGAGTTACTAATTTTTGTTGTCTTTCTGTGCTTTATGTTTCAGTGTTCTGAGGCATGTTCTCCATAAGCATGAAACCGTCACATTTTATTTAATGCTCTTTCTCTTTGCACTTCTAGCAGCAGTTCCACTGGTAGATTTGTTCCTTAGTACGACCAACAGACAACACAAAACTTCTGTTTTAAAATGAGTGCCACTCCTGCATATTTCTTTATTTTTTTTTTCCAATTATGGATCACAGGTTCAGTCTTGCAGAGCTTTGACTACTTCTATACTTCTTCTAAAATTAGCAAGGATACTCATCTTCTTAACTTCGTTTTTCTGCGTCAGAGCCAAAACGCTTGCAACCTAGCGAGGTGAAGATCCATGTTCTGCTGGTTTCTCTCCCACTGTTTTGCCAAAATTTGCAGTACCAAACCACTGATTTAGCATTCCGTAGAAGGCAATACAGCCGACTCAAGCATGATGTTACTTTCATTCTTATGCTTACGGTTATAAGCATGCCCCCTTTATTCACCCTAGCCAAGCTTTGTTGGCCATATGCTATACCATATGCTATAGCTCATGTGCTGCTACGTAGAAACTTTTGACAGGATTATCTGAATTATCCTCAATGTGAAATAGACCAAACTTTATTAAAAATAAATCTGAAATGCCAGGGTAAAAATGCTCTATGTTTCATGGGAGATCTCAGATAGGTGGTATATCTGGAAGTGGAGTGCTACGGGGGAGTTCCTTTTAATGGGTGGTGAATTCAGTTTGGGATATTTCTTTCATTTGTTTTGTGTTTTAACTCTAAATCTCAGTATTCAGGAACAGCGGTGTGAAACAAACACAAATCTGTTGTATTTTTAAAAACTATTTTAGTCCTGTTTCCAACCCCCCTTGTGCTGACATTCAACAAACTTATTTTCTAAAAGGACTGTCACCATCAATTTTGCTTTTTTAAAGGACTTTAATTCTTTCAGCATGTTCATATGGTTTTATAAAGCCCCAGATACATGGCAAATCCCCTTGGTGTTGTAAGACAAGATTGCTGTTAAAAAATGTTTAGGCTTAGTCAGCTTCTTCTCACTACTGAAGTCATGAGGGACTCTGGGAAATGGTGTTTATACTAAGCTTAAATTGATAGGGCAAGTTTAATGCAATCAGGTCAAAGGTACAACTGCTTAGCTAGTCTCATCAACCACTCAGGTTTCAGCATCAGTTTATAAGAAAAGGCCTGTAATGATAACATCTGGCTGCGAGTGCATGGGCTGCATTCTCCATGCAGTGATTGAATGTAATTTAATGGTGGGGAGGAGCAAGCTGAAGGGCAGCTTCATTCCTGAATTATGATCCCCAATAGATAAGGTACAACTGCCAGACTTTGATCAGCCCTGTTATCAATTCATTTGAAGAGCCTTTCTCCAGTATAACCTGGACAGAAATGTCTTACTTGAAAGAAGGAGTACAGACCATTGGAAAGGCTTGGGAGGGGAGATGTCAAGTCCAGGACGAAATTTTTTGGTTTCCTAGTGCATCCCTGTGTGGCTGATTGGTGGTCGGGCGTTACTTGGAGCAAGTGCTGAGTGACCCAGGACAACACCGAGGAAATGTGCTAGACAGAATAACGAATTGGGCTGCCCTTCTAATATGAGAAAACATAATGTTCAATTATGTTTTGCCTGCCTTGTACTATCCAAGTTGGTGTGTGGCAACCTAAACATTCAAGATTACTGCTGGGCAGACCCCAAAATATATACTTATTAGGGGAAGGTAGATATCCAAGATATCCTGAGGGATTTTAATCACAGGCGAGTCTGGTCTGCTGATCCTAATTCAGACCCTAAGAGGGGCTTTTGCATATGGAATGTGTCTGGTTTTGCCAGCCAAATAAGGTTGTCAACAAAAAGGTATTGCTTTCTTTGCCTTATTGGTACCATACAGAATTTCCTATCATATAATTTTAATTTCTTTTATGAGAAAGTGTTTACATTTTGCTCCACACTGGCTGAAAATTTCTCTGTTAAATATCTGTCCTAAGTTGGGAAATTTCATTTGAAATAATCTCCAATAATCATTACAAAAAAGAATTTTATAGGGCTTGTTGTCAATGGACATTGGTAACATCCTTTGAGACAGGGACTTGAAATAGGGTGATGCTGTGATTTGTATGTCATTGGCATATATTGTTTTTCCTGTGAAAATTACTGCATATTATGAGATTTAGAAAGAAATCACTGTTTACACATACTCAGCAAAAAGTCTTTTATTTTTCCAGGTAAAATGACAGAATATTTCATTCAAATTCAACATATTCAGACTTCTAATGGTGCTAAATGACATGTTATTTCTGAGAATCATTGAGCATCCTCTCTCCATCCTGCCAATACCATGAAGTTGAACTGAATGAATCTGCCAACACATGGCATTCTCTGTGGTTAGAGGAACCACTTGGTACAGAAGATCAACACTGTTCCCAAGTTTGCTTACTCTGTATTGCTTACACTGAGTCAATGCAGACCTCAAAGCCTAGCAGGTTAGTGATTATCTGACTGAAGTGTTTTCAGAAAAGGTCCCATTAAATTTGCTTTGGTTGCACACAAAACAGGGAACCAGGTTCTCAGTTACATCTGTCACCCAAAAAAATGAGAATACTCTCCTCTGTCTCAAGCAGCATGTGTGGGTGGGCTGTGACTGACAACATTAAGAAGACTCATAACAGCCAATGTGGGACCCAAATGTTGAATATACCCAACCTCATTTCAGCTTACAAGTCTTTGTAATCACATATGGCACAAGCTTTACTCTGGGTGGGGGCATGCATTTTTTCCATTTTCTCTGCACATTCCTGTGAACTGTTTCCATAAGGATGTTCCTTATGATGTGTTTACATTGGGTTTGCTGATATTCAATACGTCTTCAGTGGGGATGCCTTTAATTCATGTCAAATGAATATAGGACCATTCTTGGCAGTCAGCAGATCCCTGTGTTTTTCTGACATTCATTAAGTAAGAAAATTCAACATACAGGTTAGGTTGGCAAGATTTGCCATTCCTTTTTAGGAACCAAAACCCAGGGAGACCACTCTACTTGCCACAGATCAGCTGCAGGACAGACCATGGGATCTGACTGCCAGCCCTGCTCTTTAATCATGAGGCACCATAGTCCTGCTCCTGGGCCAAGGCACAGCCTGTTGCAGGATCAGCTCTTGTACATGATAAAGGGTAGCATTTTACTCTCTTTTGTCTTCATACATATATTTGACAGTGCTCAATTATAAATCACTTAGTAAACCACTTTATAATGGCACAGAAAACAGTCAGTCAAGGCTTGGCTCACAGTTCTTGCACAGCTTTGAATCGTCTCAGTAGTCTTCAGTGCTTAGCTTAGCACGTGTAATGTGTCTTCTAATATAGATGGGATGAGATCCTACTTAAAGTGGTAATGATTATATACATCATATTTCTAAATGTATAAACTGCTTTTGAACATACTGGAAAAGCTAAAATACCAACTGTTAAACCAATGAATCATACTTTGCAAGGGAGTGTTTTTATATATAATATATAAAATCCAACTGTATATGTGTAGGGCGGGTGAATACTTACACATCCCATGTGTAAGATGTAAATGATACTAATGAACGTGACTGAAGTAAATTATGTTAATGCTCCATTTAGAACTATTTCTACATTAGTTTCAAAATGTTATTGTTATACTGTAGCTTCAATGTCAGGAAGATGAAGGAATCTGGGCTTTTAACTGCAACCTCCACATTGCAGTGTGACTCTATGGGGATGTTCAAAATTAAACATTTGGTTTAAGCACTAAACACTAAAGTTTTCTTTTTAGTTCACAGGCCTGTGTAAAAGCAGATTGGGAAATGGTTTACAATACTTCCTATTGGGGGCTTTCACACCGACAGTGTCAGAAATGACATCACTTTTCTGCTGGTTACTTTTATTGCTTTTCAAGAAAAAGTCTTTAAATAGTCAGCATGTAATTTTCCTGGTATAAGTGATAACCTTTATAACAGGCCTGTTTTTCTTTTAAGAGAAGGATGGTTTCATCCCACCTCCAAGCTAGTTGGCTTTATCAATGGAAGTCGCCATCCATCCCCAAGCCTCGCAAGTCCTGAAAGGTGTGGAAGGAGTAAGCACTAGAGGCAGTCATTGTGTTCTCGGTTACCCTTTTCCATATTTAGAGCTTGTGATGAATGGTGTTGCAGTTGGTCCCATGGTGAATGGACCCATGCAGCTATGTGCTGGAAGGGTGGTCTAACCCATGGGGTCAGCTCCAAGTAAGGAGACCCTCTTGATCTTTTTCTTATTTTGTGCTCCAAGTGTCTCTTCCCAGGTGAAGGACCGAGGAGAGAAGACAGGCTTCACCCTCCCTCTGCCTCCACTGGCATTAGACCCCATCTTGAAGGCTTTACACTTGGGAGAGGCAGTAGCTAGCATACAGTGTATAAGGGTGGTGGGACAAAAACCAGTATAGGAGGAGAATTCCCAGGAGATAAGTGAGAATGAAAAAACTCTTCAGAGAAATGGGGAAGGTAAGAAACAGCAAAAGTCTGAAAGCCCCAGTAGGACAAACTGAATAGATGTTAAAGAAAGACATGTGATGGAGAGGGGTGATTTAGAGGGGAATATAGCAAGTGGAAAAGTGTTCAATGAAGGAAACAAAAACGGCCAAGGGAAGATGAAGAAAGATCATGGCTCCTAAAAGGGAAGATATATGAACAACTTAGGAAGGGATAGAGGGAACATATTTAAGAGTACTTGTGGCACTGAAGTAAAAAGTTATAATAATCAAAAAATTTTCACTGTACATCAGTGAGAGCTGAAGTGCCTAACTTTATATAGCAAATTGAGGAATGCAATAGTTGAGAACAAAATTGAGTTTAGAGGGCCAGTTTGAATACGTGACAGACAAAGGAAACAATAAGAGAAATAATCTTAGGTGTTATGTAATGTTTACAGCACACTCTGCTTTCCATTGAGTAGAGTTACCAGCATCCCCAGCTACGACTAGATACATAATTATGTCTGCAATGGTAGGTTAATCCAGGTTTATGTTCCCCTCAGTCTGAGCTGGGAGTGTTGACTAAGAGAGCTGTAACACACAGTTCTTTCCTCCCCAGAGTGGCATGAGCTCTGCGAGAGGTTCATGGTTGCAGTTTCTCCTTGTGCCAGGTCCTTCTGACATGCCCATCTGTGGTCTCCAGGCTCTTAGAAAGGTACCCCTGTTCTAGGACACTCTTCTTGTTTTCAGCTATTTTAAATGTACTGCAGCCTATACTCTCGGATAGTCTGCTATAGTGTTTCTGTGCATTAATTATATGGGAAATAAACAAAACCATGTGGATTTGGTACAGGCTAATTCATATTTTTAGATAGAATGCAATTTACTATTGGCAAATTAATCTCATTTATCCTAGTTTCATTTGTTTAAACTATGTGAGTAGAGTTATTCATGTGCAAAGGAGTTGGCAAATGCTGCCAAATCCACTAATAAATCTGGCTGCTGAACATAGCATTTGGAAATGGAGTTATTTGCCATTCTCATTTTGTTGTATGCTAATTTCCATGACAACCCACTATGATATTAGAGAAAAACTAATGCCTTTGCCTTGAGAAAAAAGCAAAAAGAAATCATTAGCCTGCCAATATCATACAACGACTACCAGAAGACTGTAGTGAGCAAGGCAGTTTTGCAGGACTGGGCTTTTTGTCAGTCGTGGAAATGGTCCCCCTGACCTGTTGCACAATATATTAAAATCAAATTCTGAGTATTTATATTCATCTTCTCATTTTTTTGAGCTTTCAATTAGAAATTATTGACAGTGCATAGATGCACGTGACTACAATAAATATATAAATCTTTGCCATACTTAAGAATTCTAGATTAGGGGATCCCACGTGCTGCAGATGACGTTGAAGTGGCTGCAGCATTTTAATAATTTCTGTAGAATATCACAGTGGTATTGTCTTCATAAGAGAGCTGTGGGCTGCCCTGGTGACTTGCCAGAAGCCCAAGGGCTGTATCATATTTCCATGAAATGGACCATATTGCCACCTTCGGCATTAACACAAAGGTGTGTCTTAAAAACCATGCAGGTCCCAACATGCAACGAGCCATTTTAATCCAAGCAGACACAGGCAGGAACTGTGTATTCCCTACAGACGAAGTACCTGTCTGCCTACCAGGGTGACAGCAAGCCTCATTCCAGCTGCACGATTTGTATGCTAACCGAGCAGTTAAAAAAACCCCAACAGTGCAGCCAGTATAATTATCTTTCATCTCACATGAGTTCAAAAGGAGGGCTTTCCCACTGCCACTCTGTTTTCTTAGCCGTCTGCTCCAGAACCATTTTGGCTGTCAGTGGTTTATGTGGAAAATTAAAGGGGGAATGACTGTCATAACTTCCTAATGACATCTTGGGATTCTTTTACATGATAAGTCATTCGTATCTTTTACAATTTAAAAGCATAATGACATCATATACATAACAGTCATAGAGAACTGCATGCATGTTTGCAAATAAATGTTGTAATTCATGACAATCTTTTTTTCTTATGCCAAAGATGATTAAATAATTCAGGTCCATTTTCACCAAGCCCTTTCTCTGTAAATAGAAATGCATCTGCCTTTATCTGTTAATTGCTAATAGACAAGAGTCCACAGATAACTAACTGTATGTTGCAAGCTTTTACTTATTATTTATTTACAAATTACAATGAAAAAAATTATTATGGGAAATTATTTTCTATCAACTCTCTATACATTTGCAAATAATTAGTAGCATTTCAGCTCTACCTAGGGACTTCTTGTAAAGAACAATATTGAGCTATTGTAACTTCAGGTCAATAACATATTTTTCTTGGTACCACTTGCTGTGTAAATAGTGTCTGGTTATCTCTTCCTATCATGATACTGTGGCTTTTGGGCTTATTGATATTCTACCAAGTATATGTATTTCACACACTCCAACAGCTTTGTATCACTATAACATACTTCATTAGCTAATGAAGACTGAAGTCAGGCAATTTTTTTTCATTATATATGCAGCTGATGTTCAGTCAACCTGAAAAGTGAAACAGAAGTATGCTAAAACATGCTTGTATCGTTCTATTACTTTGATTATATCTCTGTGCATGACTATGTCCTTATCTGACTCTGATACAGGGAGTATTTATTCTTTCACTGATGTTAATCTACATGTAGACTGCTAAATGGAAGACCTACTGGTTTGTGAGTTGTTTTGGGTTTTTTTTAAACCTAACAAGAAGTTATACCAATTTAAACCACTTTAAGGACATCAAAAAGCCAATCTGTACCATGAAGTGTCCCTATATGTAATTTTGTTTCAGTTTTAGGGAAGGAAGTTGGTGCATCCATTCACTGCTAGCGCTCATAAAATTGCATATCATGGAAGATCAGTGTACAATATGTCTGAAATATCTGAAAGTCCACCAAGCTTTGTATTTGAAATTAAGCCAGCATCCTGACCTGTTAAAAAAGTGGTGTTCAGCTCTGGTTCTGTAGAGCACAATGTCAGACATACCTGGTTGCTTGAAGGCTAGACAACAAAATCCACAAATCCTGTAAGCATTGACTTTGGACAAAAACGTCAACCTGCACCTCTTGAAAGTTATGTCAGCAAAACGAAGCTAGCTCTTCACATTCTTAAAAGCCTAATTTAAAAATCACCCTTAAACAGACATCCCAGTGTTTTCTCTTTTATTTGGTGTACCTATGCTGTTTGATGAAACATTTATTCCCTGTCCATGACTGTTTGCATCAGGACTTGCTGTATCAAATAACAGTGCTATTCACAGCGTTGGGGACTTAATGCTGTTTGCCTTTTGGAGTGTTGAGCAGTGACACCCACGATGAAACAGGAGTTTACTTCCCAACTATCTGCAATATTCCAGTTGCAGAGTAAGTGTTCTCAGTAATGATTTCAGCAACCATAAGGCGTGGTCACAGTTGTGTTTGCAGAAGAATGGGGAACGCAATCCTCAGTTTCTAGCAGGTGAAATGTGACTCTCTTAATCAAGGTGATCCACCGTACATCTATTTCAAATCTGACATAATTTAAACCCATACATCTCCTGTTTCTGATTACAGTGCTATTCAGTGTCTTTGGATTTCAACACAGTAAGATGGTTGCAGTTGAAATCCATGAAGGGATTGAAAGGGAAGTATTACTATTTTACTTCCCATGAAGCAGTGGTCCCATGGATGTGTTTCAGCCTACTAGAAAACAGGCATTATTTATCTGAAACTACCCAAGATAAAATACAGCCAGCTGGCATCCCATCTTTTCAAGCACAATATGTTTTAAAGTGAATAGGCCAAATTCCTTCCCAGCGAAGGTTCATAGAAACCCATTGGTTTGATTCAGGAAGTAGCCAAATATAAACACTGTTACAGAAAAGGTTCATTTGGAATCAAATGTTGAAAATTTTTCAGTTAGAATGATACCTGAAAACACTTGCTCAGTGGAATGAAGATATTGAAATACTTGGCTAGATTCACCTTAGGGTTTATACTAGTTCTTGTGTAAACTTCATGGTAGATCAGAACCACAGACACCCACAGCACCATTCAACCAACGCAGAACAATGACCACAGTCCTCTTTGCTTCAGTGGGTTGTTGGCAGATGACCCCCAAAATGGGACATGCTCACTGGGAAGATGAAGGGACTGTAAGGTGAGCAATGACCTAATATCTCCTGCCTCTCCTTCAGGAGATGACACCGTTTTGAACATACATGAAACTCAGGTAGGAATTAAAGCTGCGGAAATCAAAGTCCTTTTCTCCTCCAGCTTCCATCTGCTAATAATTCCTCTCTGAAAATAGGTTTCTTTAAAGGTCTGAGGTTTCTTTTTTTTCCAGTTCATATTCAAATGATGCAATGACAGGAGACACCCTAGGGTGTTACCACACTTTGAGAGGTGACTTCAAGGCCAGCAGCACTCCCTGCATGCAACACTATCTTGCAGTATTGTTTCATACCATTGTTCTTTGTTGCTTAAATATTTGGAGAGGTCTGTCATGCTTTGTTATTGCATTTCAGCCTTTTGGAGAGCATGTAAGACAGATCTCTAGTGGAGTACTTCAGCACTTGACAGTGACGTGAAAATTCTTCACCTGAGATTTGTCCAGACAAGGCATTTAGCAGGAGATACCAAATGCCTCTCACACTTACAGTAATTTGTTCAATGGTAACCCCTATTATATACAATTTATTTTGATTCATTGTTGCTTCAAACTGCATTTTAGGAAGAATTACAAGAGTGAATTCATTAAATGAGATCCTAATTTTTAGACTAATATAAACCACTAGGAGCTCTGTTAAAGGCACAACTACCAGAAATCAAAAACAGGTTTCTATGGTTCTTGGCATAGGGGAAGCTGCTCAAGTTTGGTTCCCATTAGTTATTTAGCACTTTTAGTATTTTTGTTGCTTCTGTTGCTGCATTCAACTAATTGCCAGGATCTTGAGGAATTTTATTCCATGGAGAAAAATGACGTATTATTTTTTCCAAGCACTGTTAAATCAGCAGGAGTTACTAGTATGCAATGTTAAAATAGCATTTGTAGTAATATGATATGTGTTTATTACTCAATTAAAACTGTGCCCATGGCCAAGCTAGGTCAAAATGATACTGTGATTCTTCAATTGCCAATGAAAAAGTAATCATATGCTCCAGTTTGTGTAAGCATTTTTCCCCATGCACACAGTCGCCCACTCCGAGGTCCTCCTTACTTATTAAATGCTGCCTTCTCTTTGGCTGCCAGCAGTGAAAACCAGAAATGCCTCCATATGTTAGTGTCCGTTTTAAACACTTGGCAGAAGTATTTCTCGTCTCCATTTGCAGGTGTTTGTAACCATTACCCATCATAATGCACAAATATAGAAACAGTCTCTGTGACAGTCAAAGCACTCGTTCAGGTGCAGGCCTTAACAGAAGCCTAGTCAGTGGCAAAAATGTGGACTGACCCTTGAGCATCATGAACAAGAGTAAGCAAGCTATGAGGCAGAGAGTAGCGGCCATGTGTTCATTATCTTTGACTTCAGAATGCTCCGCAGAGATGTGTCAAGTGCCTCATTCAGCTTTTCACTGCTGCGCAAACATGTGCTAAAATTTAAACTTGCCTCGTATAAAATTTAAAGACAAAACAGCATTCTCCTAAAAGAGAACTGACATCTCTGAGATCTGGCAGAATAATGGACTTTAAGGCTCAGAGTAACCCCTGAGTCATGCAGCAGATGGATCCAGTTAGCCTCAATTAAAATATGAGGAGAACATTGAGCTGGTTTGGCAGAGAGTTATTGCGTCAGGGGTGGGAAGAAGAGGGCCTTCAAGGAGAAAGTGTAGTAGTAAACCCTACTGCAGAACCTTGCAATACTGAAATGTACGTCTTGTTATTGAAATTAACTATCATGAAGAGATATTTTGAATGTTGTTGTAAGAAGAAGGTGCCGGATGTACTCTCCCCAGCTGCAAGTAGTATCAGGTAACATCCTGCTTTAAAAAAAAAAAAAAAAAAAAATTCTTTCCCTTTGCTTGGGGTTCATTGGAGAGTATCCAAACTTTTATAGTATCAACAAATAAAGACATAATCAGATAAATGGAGTTTAGCATTTAGCTCCTTAAAAGCATTGTAGAAAAATCTTCAAATCTGAGTTTGATTACTTGGCAAAAGGAATTTCTGTTTATAAAACAAAAGCTTCTGTCTTCCCACATGTGAGGACACTGCTTACATACTGTCAAGAAATACTGGAATAAAAAAAATTAGTAACTGTATTGAAGAAAAGGAGAGGTGGTCCATTTTTTTATTTTCTTTTTTTTTTTCCTGATAGCTGGTGCTTGTAATAACAAAAGCATCTAAAACCATGCGCTTCCAGTGTATGTCTTGATTTTGTAGGTATAGGAATGTTTTTCAGAGCTTAATTTCACAATGAAATATGAATTTTTAAATAGAAATATTTCTTAACTTGAAATAGGAATGTCTCCTCTGTAGGATGAAATAATAGTCCTCTTAGATAACTTCAAGATTGCAGAAATGAAGTAGCAATACTTGCATACATCTGCCTTACCTTCTGTGGATATAGGCAAAATATTCATTGTTTATTTTAAACTCCCAGTTTCTAGTTACACCCCTTCGTTTAAATACAGCAATTATAAGAAAAAAAAAAAAAGGCTGAAGGAAGAATATTGCTTGCTGTCTCTTTCCCATTCTGTAATTCAGGCCCTGCTTCATCCCTACCAGTGCATTTGTTTCAATTCAGTAAGTACTTTATTACATGTAGCGTGATCTAGGTCTTGATGGGTCATTGTTTGCACACAACCAAGCAGGTGTTAAAGATCCTTTCATAATCTTAATGACACATGACCATCTCTAGGACCTTCAATGAGAACATCTACTTTTCAACAGAGAGACATCCCATTTATTTTCTAAGTGCAGTCTCATTTCCGGCCCATTTTGTCCTTATGCATATAGAGCACAACACTTTTCTTCATCACTTAATCTTTTTTTCTCTTCATCCATGCTGTTCCCTGATATCTGTAGTGTAGGATACCAAGGTAAAAAGATAAGGTCAGTCCCTTCATCTCTGTTTCTAGCTACACAGCATATGTAGCTCAGTGATTTAGAAGACACATAGGCACAGTTGGCTTTGTGGAAAGGTCTCTTCCACTTAGAGACTTCTTAGGGTCCAGCTGTATCTCTATAGGAACTATTGCAAAAGAAAAATGCATTTGTGTAACTGGGCAAAACACAGTGGGAGTCTGGTGCTCAGTTCAGGATGTATGAGTTCACTAGCCTCATGGAGGGACAGCATGGATTCCCTATCAGCTGGGACAGAAATAATATTATAGATGCAGGTTAAACAGATCTCTGCTGCCGCTTGAAAGAAGGCTGAGATTTTGGGTGAAGGGCTGGTCAGACCACTGTAAGTGCAGCGGAGGAGGCCTGGCCTGTACAATAAGAGACTTTAATGGTCTATACTCATGGTCCATTAAGAAGGTGGAAGCTTGGTAAGGTCTGTTGAGCTGGCAAAAACGTGTTCCTTTACAACTCCACTACCCCAGGCTGGTACACTCATAATTTTCTGAAACAATTGTTGTTTACACAAAAGTTTTCCACATTTGGTCTTTCTCCAAAACAAAATTTCATTGTCAGGTTTTAGCAGAAGCCCTGCTGTTGCTGCTTGGGTGGGCACATGTAGGGAAGAAGGATCTTTTTAAAACATCTGAATTTTATCGTGCAGTCAGAAAAAAAATGACTGAAGTCTGGTACTTGGAATGAATAGAAGTATTTGCTAACACCAAGCACAGCTGAGCTTTTGCAGGGCAGTATGAAATGTATATTGCTTTAACCCCTTTGGTTAAGGTCAAGAATGAAGTGACTCAATGTCCTGGCTGGTTACAGACATGCTGTTCCTCCATGAAGAACAGATTTGAATATTGAGCTGTGGTTCAGTGTTGTTGATTTCAACATGGGATGGATCAACCCCACAATTTAAGAGCAACCTCAGTTGTCCAGAGAACTTGCAAGCCCTCCTGGCAGAGTTGTGCAAGACCAGAGGGTTTTGGTTTGGTTTATTTAATGGGGTTGTAACCTTGCCAAGCAAAAAGGCAGACTGAACACCAGTGAGGACAACTTTTTTCCAATTTTTATGCTCTGCTGAGATCACAACAATCTCCAAGAGCAGATCTCTTAGTTTTTTTTAAATTTGGTTTTGGTAACATGTCTCTTTGGGGTGTTGACTTACAAGCATGCATTTCCACTACATACTCATAGATAAATCAGGAATTTTATTTGAGGGTTGCTCTGCAACCTTAAAAAAGTATTTTCACCTTTTTTCTTACCTCTAAGGGGACAAGAATTAGAAATTATCTGACACCAAATACAGTGTAAAGATAAGAAATCACTGTTGTTATTATAGAAATATGGAACTGTGTGATTGCTACAAATACTGGCTTTATTACTATCATTACGATTATTGAATTAGTAGTTGTGGAAAAGATCTATAATGTAAGAGGAAATAGATGACCGAAAGGAACAGTCTTACTTAAAAAGAAAGGTAATAGACAATTAAGAATCCTCTTTATGGTCCAGTCCAAGAAGAGTATTCGATGAAGTTATATTGATGGTAACAAAGTGATCTTTCTGGTAGCAAAATTGGAGGTATTCCTGCTATCATTCCTCCTTTTTCTTATTATCTACTACCACATAAGTAGCAAAACAGAAGTTCACTGAGTCAGTTTGTACCCAAAGCGAACATCAGCATCCTTCTTGAAAGCATTCCAGATGTAACCAGGGTCGTAAAACAAAGCAGAAAGTTGATGGTTTTACTGTGATGCACATTACAATCAAGTAGTTATCTGATGGATCATCTGCTTTTTATGATCCATGATGAGAAATATAGCTGTCATATGAGGAATAGATTTCTCATCGTAAAACTTACCTCTGTAATTTCAGCACCTGAGTAAGTGCTGCCTCAGGTGCTGATTGTGCTAGTAAACACTGTCTGAAGAGTGATTTCCCCATCTGTTTCTCCTCCTTCCAACTAAATGCACAGTTTGGCAACAAGTGTGCTTCTGCAGTTCCCTTTGCTTCAGCAGCTGCTGCTATTAAAGTTCTCATATGAGGAGGTTCCTGTTGGATAGCTGCTGATGCAGGAGTTCACCTGGGGAAAGAAAAACCTTGTATGTAGGTCAGTATTTCTGTAGATAGCTAGTGAAGCAATCTCTCATGAGGGTGTTAGCTCTCTTGTGGTGCAGATCGCCTCAAGTCACTGCTGCCACGGGAAGGGGCTGAATTCACCTACGTCAATTGAGGTTACCAGTGTAATGGGTGAGAGAAAAGCTCCTAGTTTATGTAGGTTTTGTATCTCTGCTTTGGTTAGGCACTTAGCTTGGCAGTTGGGTTAGATGTTTAAAATTAGAGCTCTCAAACCTCTTGTGCCATATTTATGTACAGTATTTTCTCAACTGGAGAAAATAAGATACACACTGAGGACATAAATCAAAACATCCAGAAAGTTGCAACAATTTCACCACTATCCATAAGACTTCTGGTATAAATCACATGGATGTTAAAAGTGAGGAAACCTCTTCATCTAATGTGATGATTGAACCACAGGAACAAATTTTCCTCTCAGATTTGTGTTGTGGACCCCCTATGTTAGGGAGAGGTTATATGTTTCAGTGTGCTGACAGACACTGTTACATACTGTGCTTTATTCACCCCTGTTCTGCTGGCCTCCAATAGCCCTTTGCACCTCTGAGTCTCTCTGCCTTCGGCACTTTTGCTGGTGAGACTCCCTGCTGGGGGTGTGGTTTAGCTAAAATGGGTGCTTTTCACCAGAAGAATAAATTATTTCTATACTACTGTCTGAAAAGGGTGGATCTGGAGCCAATTTAGTGAGCATAAGTTACAATTGACTTTGGAAGTAATAACTTATGCTTTGAGCTTCCTTAGATGTATAGCCAAGGAGCTGTCTGGCTGCATGTGTTTTTACACATCTTTCAGCTAAATTAGAAATCCAAGTGCAAAACCTAATTTGTGGAGATATCTTGGAGGTTTGTGACCTTCCCAGAAATACTTTAAGGCCACAAACCAGTCAGAGGGTCTCCTGCTTTCATCTACCCTTTGTTTTAGGGGTTTTTTTGCCACATATGACACATTGCTAAATAGTGAATGAGGTTTATTATATCTTGATTAATGAATCTGAGTATAATTTGCCCCAGTCCTGGCAAGCAAACTCTGCTGGAAAGCTGATTAGTGAAGAGAGCCAAATTAACTGAACACCCTCTCCAAAGATGTGACCAAAGATTGAAGTATATTCATACGTGTCAAAGGCAGAAAAGCCTTAGGAAAGCAGAAGATGGGGATTGCACTGGGCTGAGAAATAGGAGGACAAGGGGTGGAGCCTTTAAGGAGATGGGGAGGAAGGTAATGGTGAACAAGGACAGAAGTGTAGTAGAAAAACATCAAATGGAAGATAAAAATAACCATGAATTGGAGATATCGAGAAGGTCCAATGATACTTGGTCCAAGGAGGAACCAAGCTGGGTATGCATCCTATGTTATTTGTTGATGCTGAGAAAAAACAGCTTAAACCAAACCCTGAAGTCAAGGAGAGAATCGGCTGTTGAGTTTAGTGGTCTTTACATCAAGTTAGTGGAAAAAGGACTGAATCAAGCAGACATATAAAGAGCAAGAATACTGGCAGATGGGGACAGTTCATTTCTTCCTGCTGTCAAATTTATGAGTTTAGCCTGGTGGGATGCTACCAGCAGTGGCGATGAACATTACCGAGCTTGGCTGTATTTAGCCCACTCGGTCATTTTTTTGGCCAGGCTCCTGATGATTTCACTGGGGGATTGCATGAGAATGTGCAAGTCCCTCCTCCCTAGAAACAGCTATTCCCCCAGAAAATATTCTGTTAGATAGCTATGATTGAATTGCTGGCATACTTGTAGCACACTAGTTAGCACCTCTGATGAGGTCAGTTAAAAAATTCCAGTCTTGAATATAGAAAGTAAAGCACTTAGGGTTTGTGGGAAGAAGAGCTTTATTTCAGAGAGGTGCTGAAATTTGTATGAAAATTCATAACTTGAGGCACACACGTGAGCAAAATTACCCAATGAGAACAAGGACCATCTCTAAATGTTCTTTTAATATGTGGGCTTTAATGTGTCAAACATTATGTATGTTCCTACACTTATTTTTCTTCTTATGTAGACAGGCACGAGTCTTCTCTACATTGTACTTTGTCTAATTCTTACCCATGCAAAACACAGACCAAGTAGGAGTAAATCAAGTAGGTTGCACCTTTTAGTTAAATATGTGAATAACTATTTTGGATGTAAAGCAGCTGAAAACAGTGCTGTTCTTACCTAACATTTGCATGTCTGCTATCATGAAGGATCACACATTTCACACAGTTCCTACACAATAAGAATTGCAGATGACGAATGTCCCGTTACTCATGTCATTTTTGTATGCAATTACCAGAATTGCATGCTCAGTTCCAGTAACCATGTGCACGAAAATAGGCTGCAACAACCTGCTTAGGGTTCTTAATGACATGGTCCAAAGTCTCAGTCTTTATTGTTTTGTTGTTTTATGCTGGTTTTGTAAGGGAACTGAGCTGGGAATTAGCTTGGTTGTTGACTATTCAAGCAAAAGGAGGCATACATCTGCATGTACTGCTTGGGCCTCAGGACTGCAGAATTTCTGCATTGACCTGCATATGGTTTAAATACTGAGCTGATGGACCAGAAGAGAAATACTGCACCAGGCGGCCAGCTTTTGTGCATGGTTTAAATAAGGAACACGCAGCTTCCGAAACTTTGCGTTTAAAATACATACATCTCTAACTATCAGTGTCATAGTGAGGCGTAAGTCTTTGCCATAAGCAATTCAGAGTCAGGCTGCAGTAGTTCAGGAATACTTAATTGGCATTTCTCTTTTTTGCATATCACTGTTCTCATCAGTTCTAATATGTGTTTTTTTCCCACCTCTACAAACTTCTTTGCCTTAAAGGACTCATGAAGGAAATAATTGAAAAGTACACAGAGGAAAACTGTCTGAGCAGAAGGGGCAGAAATCCAAGGTGCTGTAGGGAGGTGCCCCAAACAGTCTTTTGGATGATTATTAATTTTTTTCTTACTATTATTTTATGACACTGTTTATGTTTAATTACTCATGTTTTCCTAACCTGTCTGACAGGCATAATTTGAAGAGCAATAGTAATGATCAAGCTGTGGAAGTGCCAGCTGCTGCCTACGTGCTCAAGCAAGCATAGAGCAGGCAGTGTCAGGAGACAGTACTGTCTCTTGATTAGATCTGAACTTCTTTTTTTTCGCACTGATGAAAATGATCCTGATTGTTATTATTTAAATATAAACTATGCCAAAAGATGCTATTAAAAGTCAGAGTGCTCTCAGTTCACTGCCTCTATGGAATAGTAAGTTCATGGGACTTTACTGCAGTATATGCTGTTAAACTGTAAATTGGTTTAGTTTTAAAAAATACAGTTGGTCTATTTGGGTCTTTTTTGTGTAAACTGCCAGACATCTCATATAGGTTACTGTGATTTTTTTTTTATATTAGTGAACAATTTCAGTCTTTATATTTCAAATCAAACCTCACGGCCACAGAAGTTACCAGTTCTGCCATATACCGTGTGCTAGTGTATTGTGAAGCTCATTTAGAAGAGGTAGTAGTATTTTGGTTTGGGTTTTTCTCATTGCTAAAGCTTTGGTTGTTTCATGCTTCAGTTGTGTGCTGCTGAAGTGAGTTGATGTGGGTAGCATTGCTGAACAGGTGGTAATACATCATCAGAATGTAAAATCCTTTTATACTTTTCTTATAGCAAGTGGAGATTTAATTATTATTTTGTGGATACCTCGGCAAAAGTTTAGGAAGTGTTGAGCAGCTTTTGTGATAAGTTTGAATGCTTTTGTATTTCTTTTTTTTAATGCATGGGGTGATGCATTAAAAAACTTCTAAAAAGTTTTGATGAAGTCTGACGTCCTTTCGAGTGAAGATGAAATCACAGGAAAAAGGAAGCATTCTCCTGTAGGCTGCAGTATCAATGCGCTGCAGGATCCTTTCTTGCAATTGGTACAGTAAGCCCTTGCCTGAATGACAGGGAAGTGAAATAAATTGCTGTTGTTATGTTTTGCCAACCTCTGCAGTCCTGTAATTAATACTGTACTATCCTTTTTTGTTTTGTTTTGTTTTCATGAAGCAGAAAGTTCTGGTATCCTGTGGTTACACACATCTGAGCTTTTTGGCATATTAGTATTTTGCTCTGACCTCTTACATTTAGAAAAAAATCTGTGCAAAGACGAAAATTTAAGTCTTTAGAGAACAAAAGACAACCCAATAAACTCATGAGTTCTCTTACTCTCAAGTCAATCATAGGAGCCTGGAGGGGAAACATTGAGCAAGCAATGATAATTTTTTAGTATCGCTGGAATGTGTATTTTATTTTTGTGTGAAAGAAGCTATAAAAGTAAATCTAGGGACAGAAATGGAAGTGAAAGTTTAGACAAAGGAGAAATGCATGTTAAATAAGTCACCTGGTGCATCAAGGTGCTATATGACCACTCATCCTTGGAGCAGTTTGCTGCTGGTGGGCTGCTCACTACAAATCAGTGGCATGGACTCACTCAGGTCAAATTGTGCCAGACGCACTGTTACATGAATGCTTTGGCTGTTTTATCTGTAGTAATCTATACATCAGAGAGAAGTGGTGAGATACAGCCTGGGTTCTCTGCTTGCTCCTCCCTCTCATTCCAAGGCGTTGGTCAAGTCCCTAAATCATCCCGCCTCCTAGCTTTATAAAATGGGGATGACAGTGCTTTCTTCCCATTGTAATGTCATTACTGTTGCTTAATTATATAAAATCTGTATTTTCTCTGGCGGTCCTTCATTGTCATTGTAGTGCTGCTGTGAAGCAGTTCTATTTTGTCTAAGCGGTATTACATCTAGTTGAAGTCTTGCTCAAGTTACAAGCGGAATGAAGCTGCCAAGATGTTTATCTAGCTTTCTTCAGCTGCTTTTTTGATTCTCCGTAGGTATATGTAAGTTCTGTAATTCACGGACCTATGTGTTCATGTGCATTGCCATTACAATGGAATACATCAGAGAAGGTAAACCAAGTCATTAGGTTACACTGGTGACCTGCACTGGAAAAGAGACGCGAGCTGTAGATGAGTTCTAACAGTATATTTCATGAGGTGATATTTGACTTTGATAAATTTTCAGAGAAGGGGCTGCCATTTCTGTGTTTGTACAATGTATAATGGGACCCTTACCTGGCATCTCTGCCCTACCGAAACGTGAATGAAAAATAGGATTACTTGTCTGAGGAACAGCTCTGTCTTTCATATTGAAACTTGGCAATAAACGGTTCCTGTGTGAGTGGTCTCAAGAGACACTTTCCTTGTAAAGGAATGAAGTGATTGATGAGGCATCTCACATTTTAAACATTATACAGGTGAAAGCACTGAAGTATTCTGAGCCCACACCTACTGATGTGTATGCCTGAATAGTTTGCTTGCTTTTTAATTGTGGAACTAAAGAAGTCTTGGTAAGTAGGGCAGGACCATTAGAAAGTACCAATGATTTTCCTTCTGTAATGCTTTTTCATATTTGACTGCTGCAGGGTGAAAAATAATGAAGAATTTTTTGGTAACAGATCCAAAATTCCTTTCTTGTTTAATTGAAAGCATTTAAGAGAAGAAGGTCATTGAGAGGACAGGTTTCAGGAAGTGGTATTTGCATTTGGTGATGCTTTGGAAAGAAACAGAGCATACTATCCATGGTTTTGAAGTATATATGGAGAATTCACTGCCAAATCTGTGGAATTTTATAGGGAGCTACTGTGAATAGTAATAGCAGTCAATGAATCTTTTTACCCCTTCTGAAACTGGTGCTGTGAGCTTTAGGAGATCTTACTGCTTTTTGAAACTTATTTCAACATAGTTTCAGCCCTGTCAGCAAATCTCTGCTGTATTACCAGTAATATGAATTGTCTGCCAGAACCCTGCAACATTCTACACAAAATTCTGAGTGAAGAGGAAGCTGACACTGGTATGCAACAGAGTACCACTGGAAAAGAAAAAGGAACAAATCTATGAGGATACGTAGAGAATACCTTGGGAAAAAAAAATGGAAAAAATATTCAAGTGAAAAGAACACTATTGTAGAAATGAGAACAAAATCTCAGTGTGAGATGACATATTTTGTGGATGAAGGAGAGATGGGAAAGTAAGGCCAGATTTAAGATGATATTTGTGAGCAGGACATTAATGCTCAAAAGATAAACTGGACAAGCCTGAATGAAAGAGAAAGACTGGGAGACACATCAAATTAGGGAAGAAAAATGTCTTAAAATAAAAGGGGATAAATGGGATTTTAGAGGGAAATAAATTTGCCAAAACATGGGAAAGATTTATACAACAAAGATAATGAGAAAAATACAATACCAAGGGAAGGGTGGAAGAAAACAAAATACTGATCTTTAAAAGAAAATAAAATAGTTGTATTCATTTTATTGATTTCTTGGAAGATTTTGTGGTGGGTTTTGGGGTCTGCCCTGAAAGTGAAAGATGTAATAGGAAAAACTATGATTTTTTTTTTTCCCCAGACTTTCCTGTGCAGGAAATGTAATAGGAAGTTATTTTTATTAACCAAGATCAGAGAACATGCAACAACAAACTACCAAGAACGGTGTGGAAAATCCGGTTATTTTTCTAGTCAGACCAGAAGAACCTGTGGCCATTGACCAGCAGGAGCCTAAGGGGCAGATTATTAAGCAGTGAACTGGATGGCTATTGAAATCTGTGTGTCTTTAAATACACACCAACAAACTTAAATTATAGCAAAAAGAAATCTTGAACACGATGTAGCTGATATTTGCAGCCAGTCATGAATTGCTTTGTGGTCTGTTTTGTCTACCTAATCAACACAAACAGCAGACTTGTTTGATTTCATTTGCAAATGTGAAACCAATTGATTTTACGGCAATATACTTCTTGCTTAGCAGTATTTTTCCATCAAGACAGTCAGGTTACACTGGTCACCAAAAACTGATGAGCCAGAACAGTGAGAGCTTTGGATAGACAGACAGGGGGTTTGGCAGAGAGTTTTGGAGTTTGTCAGGGGGAATGTGCAGCCCCAATGCTGAGTGTGCTGGGAGGACTTTATCCTTTCAAAAGCTAGGACAAGCTGTGGCAATACTCAGCCCACATCCCTAGCACACTTGTAAGGGACCATGAGACGAGGAAGTGGGGAGCCCAATGCCTTTTTTTGCAGCAATAAAGCATGTGTTTCATCTGTAAAGGAGATATACGGCTGTCTACATTGTCTGGACTTACCAGTGAACAGTGTTTTATCGTAGCAGGCTTGGTTGAACACGCAGAGTAGAAACATGTTTGTTTATGGGCATAAGGAAATGCATAAGCTTTTCAATGGGTAAAGTGTGAGTTTGAAGCATTAAATATCACCTGCTTTGTTGTATGCCAGTACCTGCAAAGGGTTATTCTTTGTAGTGTCCTACTTGGACTCCAGCACTAAAGCTTTCATCAAAGCAAATCTGATTATTTTGCACATGGTTTTCCTGAAAGGATGTTATGATTTTCTAGATGTTTGGTGGCTGGTGATAAATTAGGCTTTTATGATGTCATGTGAAAGGCCACTGCTTGGACTTCCTTCTCTATCAAGCATGCTGGAGAATACATTTGGGACATATTCAGCATCAGAAATTATCCTACCTTGTTTTATTTTAACCCTTTTGTGGACTCTTGCTTGCTTTGTAACTGTGTTCAGGCAAAGATAGCTTCACTTTTGCAGACAGGAGCCCCAGGGTATCACATCTGAGTCCTCTCATATGGGGACTTGGAAAATTTTTTTTTCCCTCAGTTCTTGAGCTCCCTTTAAGCATTTCACAGTTTATATCCTCTCCAGATATTTTGCCTTGAAAAGGGTTTTCAAATCAGATGGGGGTTTTATTGAGAAAGTGGAATGCAGTGAGGGTGGGAGATGAGGAGATGCGTTCCATAAATTAGGTTGGGTTTATGACCATTTAAAGGGAGGCTGCTTCTAAAAAAAAAAAAAAAGCCAGCAGTAAAAACAGTATGTAACTTTGTCCAGAGAAGTGGCAGCTCTCTTCTTCATCCCCCATACTACAAGGAGGGAGTATTTTACAACTGTTTTTCAAACACTGAGAAACGACTAAACATCCTCCATGCTAACTCTTATGTACTAGTTAAGTGGGAAGGAAGACAGAAGAGAGAAATATCCATCTCCTCTCTGTCCTTTTCCCCCAAGTCTTACATGTGCTTCAGAGGGAGAGAGGTTCATATATCAATATAGCAAGTAAAGAAGGGAGTATCATCTCTCCTACCCAACCTCAGCCACAGCCAAGCCTTCAGAGCGGTGAGGTGAGCACTGAACACAGGGCAAAGACAGCAAATGCTGTTACAGATGTGTTTGAACTTTTCAGTTACATGCTCTTTAGATGAAAAATTACATTTTGAGTAAATTATTTTATTAAGGCAAATATAACAGCACATCCTTCAAAAAAAATTAGTGTCGTTTTGGTGTTAGCAAATGTCTTGATTTTTTTCAGAAATCTGAATATCCGTGGGCTAGCAAAATCACCACAAACAATGCATCCTGTACAAGAAAAAGAATTCATTCTAATGAGAAATAATATCCTGCATTCATAGATCTGCATTTGGTAATTGCTGCTTAATGCTCTAAAAGTACATCGATAAATAATCTATAGACAGAATACAAGTTCACTGTCCTATAGTTTACTGTTTTGTTGGTTATCATTTGGTGTCTGACCAGCAACGGTAACTGAATCTGTTTACATTTCCAATATATTGCTATAAATGAAGTATTTTTTAGTGGGAGAAGAAACTAAGTAGGCTTGCATCGTGGATTGCTGGGGTTATCAGTTTCCTACTCATCTTGGCATGTCAGCCAGTAAAGACAGCTAACCCTGGGGTCCATATTCCATGGAAATAAATTTGTAACTTCACAACAAGCCCAGCTGAAATCAAACAGCTTCACAAAGTGATTTTCTGTTCTTTGCAGAAAACGTGAACAGTAGGGAGTGATAAGAAAACTAATCAGAGTGGATTAAAAAAAAAGGGTGAGAATTACATGTAGTAATTTTTAAAGGTACCATGCCCTTGCCTAAATAATACATAATGTGTGTGGCAATAAAACCATGTCTGATGAGGATATTATTACCTTACTTTCACCCACAAAATAGTTTCCAGAGTGGAGAATAGATGAAGCAAGAAGAAAACACTGAATAGTGAACAAAAGCAGGACTTGAAGGTACCAGTGACAAGAGAAGAAACCTCTTCTTTTCCTGTACTACAGCTGATCTCCACCCATCTGAAAGAGATTAATCCCTGACAGGGTCTTGGTTTTTAGTGACGTGAATGTGACACATTTGGCCAGGGAGCCTGAAGAAACATGCTCACATACAACCTCCCCAAAACCTCTACTGTAAAAGGAAAATTCACAAATGCTTCTAACCCGTGTCATGCAGAATCTGTGTGATTCAAACACCTCTTTATGCCCAAGTTAGCATGAAGCATGCAAGGTTCAGCTCACACAGCAACAGCCAGGCTACAGGGCAGTGGCAGTCAATGGAAGTGATACCACCTGTAACCAGCATTTGCAAAGAGCAATTTTATTTTGTTCAAAGAGTTTAAAAAGTTCAGTTTGGTCCATAATAACACAGAGTATATAACTGATTGCTCACATTTTAGCAAATATGCTAAAGATTTTTAGTGGTGATGTGTGTGTTTGGATGACTTGGTACGCTATATCTGAAAGAAAGTGTTTCTGCTGGAGCAAAGTCCAGAAGAGGGCTGGAAAGATGATCCAAGGGAGCACATGTCCTGTGAAGACAGGCTGAGAGAGTTGAAGTTGTTTAGCCTGGAGAAGAGCAGACTCAGGGGAGACATTAGAGCAACCTTCCAGTACCCAAAGGAGACCTACAAAAGAGATGGAGAGGGACTTTTTACAAGAGCATGTAGTGATAGGACAAGGGGGAACAGGTTTAAACTGAAAGAGGGGTTAGATTAGATATTAGGAAGAAACTCTTGACTGTGAGGGTGGTGAGGCACTGGAACAGGTTGTCCAGAGAAGTTGTGGATGCTTCATCCCTGGAAGTGTTCAACGCCAGGTTGGACGGGGCTTGAAGCAAGCTGGTCTAGTGTCCCTGCCCATGGTAGAAGGCTTGGAACTAGATGATCTTTAAGCTCCCTTCCAACCCAAACCATTCCATGATTCTATGATTGTGTCCGGCTCTGCTACCTGAACTATCATAATTATGGCCTGTATGTGGCAAATGGAATGGGTTTGGTCGTCTTCCTTTCCTCCAGAAGTTCCCTGCTTTTTCGGCAGAGGCATTCCTTTGAACTAGAAATGGTCTTTCTGTTCAGGAGCCTCTGGCATTTTGCAGAGCCATGAGCTGAGGTTACAATTGCACTTGCATCCAAGCTGGGGGACACCTTCCAGGTCTTCCCAGGCGTGCAAAATTGGGCCTCAGGGCAAACTATGAGGGAGGGAAGCACCCTGCTCACTGCAGCCAGCTGTGGGAATTTTGCTGTTTGTTTCCCCCTGCTGTGGGGGAAACACTCTTCAGACTGCCTCATCCATGGCAACCTGAAAAACAGCCATGGTCCCACTTGCAGCAGGATCCCCTGGTACAGAGCTATGCCATGCGGGACGGCTCCTGACGAGCGAGCACAGCTCTGCATCCAAAATGAGTTCAGCACTGGCTTCACGGATATCGGGCTGTAATTCAGGAGGAATTTTATCTGGCTCGAGGGTCGCCAGTGGCCAAGATGTTTTCTCAGGCTTCGCTTGGCAAATGGACAGATCAGAGTAATGCTCGGCCCTGCGAGGGGCTCTTGTGCCTGCAGCTCGGCTGGTGCTCGCACCGGGGCCGAGGGCTGCACATCTCTCCTCCCGGGGACGCGCGGGATACAGCCTCGCCTCGGTTAATGGGGCACCGCCTCCATCAAAGCCATCAGGTTCCGACAATGAGGCCCCCGAGGCACCTGGGGCCTGCTCCCCCTGCTCCGCCGTTTTATCTGTGGTGTCGTAGGGGCCGCCAGGACCGGCGCTGAGTGAGCCCATTTCCCCAGAGCGGAGCATTGTTCCCGGCCTCCGGCCGCCGCGTGGCCCCGCTGATGGACAATACCAGCCGTCCCCGACTTCCTGAGCAGACCAGACAGCTTGCTGTTTTCTGCGAGTCTCTTATCACCCCCTGTCATTGAAAGAGAGGTCTGGCTTCGGCTTCGGTTTGGGCTGACAGGCAGCAGCGAAGTGGAAAAGGCGCAGGGGAGGGAGGGGAAGAGGAGGAGGAGGAGGGAGAGGAGCTCCATTACTGTTATTATCGCCCTAATGTTTATTGCTGCTTCGAGTTCATTAGCCTTAACCCTTTGGAAGCTGGTCGAATTAAAGATTATCAGACTGATAAGATAAAGCCGCTATTCTAACGCCCCTGGTTCCTGGCGAAAAAGCAAAGGATGTACTCAGGTTTTATTGACCGTGTGGTTTGTTTTGATGCCTTATTGCTGGAGTATAATGGGGTCCCGAGATAAGACCTTGCCCTAAAGATGCCCAGGATTCGCAGCCTGCCAAAGTCCATCAGATGCACACGGGCTGAGCGCCATGCAGAATCAGTCCCTTCCTCAAGTCATTCTTTTTATCTCCCCTTCCCCCTCAACATGGTTTGAGTAAAGATTAAACTTTCTGAATAGGGAGGGAATTTGCATAGGAAAACATGCTGGAGGAAAAAAACATTATGGCTCTTATTTTCAGTGGCATTTAGTTATATGTGAGTTTCAGCCTATTGGTTGCTCTTGCCTTTTCCCTTTTCCTGTGGTTCTATTTAGACAATACTGTCTTTCTGCAAGAGATTGCTGACCCAAGAGTGGAAAGCAGTCTGTTCATGCTGCATTAAAACAAATTTAGATCACGAACCAAATTCACTGGCATTCTTCTATTCCCTTGGTATCCTAACTGCTCCACAACTTTGCTTTTCTAAGAACAGAGGAAAGAAAAAATGAAAACTGAGGGACAACACATTTTGGCTCATCTTAAATTCCTGAAGATGTTTACTGAATTCCTTGTTAGGCTTGGGCTTCGCTCTTGGATATGGTTTGATCTTCAGTCTTCTCATATTTACTGTGGAGATAGGAGTCACTTTATAATTATACTGAGGTTTTCGCTGTTACTATAGATACTATAACAAACACTACCCTTTGCAAAGAAGTCAAGCCAGTGCTCACTCTGCCTCATGGATCTCCAGAAGTACTTGTAGAGCAGCACACAGGAGAAGCAGTGCTTATTACTGTTACTCCTTCTGGGGTTTGATCCAAGCTTAGCTGAACCATGCATTGAATTTTGCACCAGCAAGCTACATGTTTATAGATTATACAGCTCTGCTTTAGTGAGATCTTACTGTTTTACGTAATTGAGTGCACAGGGAATAGCTCAGAAGAAGTCACAGTAACTGTTCTCCAACATTGCATCTGGGTTAAGACATGATGTCCCTGGGCCTGGTGGCAAGTGTGACAGAACACTACGGAATGGGGGTAAGGTTCATGGTGAAAGAACTGCCTAGTGAGCAATGCATGCAGCCACCTGAGTATGTGCAACACTTGAATAAGGCTGTTCTCCGAGCAATAAGCTGCAGCAGATGCCCATATATACTGTGACATTACTACCGATGTTGCTACTGAGATATGCTACTTGAACTCTCATAAAAAATGCTATGAAAAATGCTTCAAAAAGGATACAAAAGGGGAGACTGTTTCATAAGATGAACTTTGATATATACATTACCGCAATAAAACTTTTAAACGGGGCCTGTTGTGATAGGACAAAAGGTAATAGAGCAATAGTTTTAAACTAAAAGAAGGTAGATTTAGACAACATATCAGAAAGAAACTTTTTATGATGAGAGTGGTGAAATCCTGAAACAGATTGCTGGGAGAGGTGGAAGATTCCCCATCCCTGGAAACACTTGAGATCAGGTTGGATGGGGATCTGAGCAACTGATCTAGTTGAAGATGTTNCGGGGCCTGTTGTGATAGGACAAAAGGTAATAGAGCAATAGTTTTAAACTAAAAGAAGGTAGATTTAGACAACATATCAGAAAGAAACTTTTTATGATGAGAGTGGTGAAATCCTGAAACAGATTGCTGGGAGAGGTGGAAGATTCCCCATCCCTGGAAACACTTGAGATCAGGTTGGATGGGGATCTGAGCAACTGATCTAGTTGAAGATGTTCCTTCTCAGAGCAGGAGGGTTGGACTGAGCGTTAGATGAGTGTAAAGTTCAAAGGTCCCTTCCAACCCAAACCATTCTGTGATTCTGTGATAATGATAATTTTTCAAAACCACAAGCTATCACTGTCTAATTTATTGATTTTTTTATTTTAATGGGATGAGTTAAAGCTGAAAGATGATGGTTTTAAGAAGGAAATAAGGACACTAAAACACAAGTGGGGCTTACAGGGAATTTTGGTCCCTAGGCTCTTGAAATCCTTTCTGACAAAACTTCTTGAGCAAAAAGTGCAAGACTAAACACATAAGCCAGAGCCTCCACCAAGCTGGGTCTGTGCTCTTTGCTTATGGGAGCTCTGATGTAACAAATCATCTTCCAGGCGGTTGTGCTGATTTTGAACCCTGGCCGCTTTTCAGATGCAGTAAAACTGTTGTGTGCTTAGATCAAGTTTGTTTATTTTTAAAGGTAAAGCCTTGTCTATGCTAAAGCAAGTGGAACTGGGCACAGTTCCATCACAGGTGTTTTACTGAGGACTTGATCTCAGTTTTATTCTGGTGTAAGAGGAAGCAAAAGCTGGCGCTGGGTGCTGGCTTCAGCAAAGGCACATTTGAGAGGGAATCAGCTGAGCTGTAGTAATAAAGGAATCTTTGGCCTTCTTTCAGGCCACACTATCTCCTTTTTCTCACATTATCTTGAGGTTTTAAATTTTCAGTCAAACTTAATTGAATGAGACAGTGATACATTGCACAGTGAAACCAGATCAATCACTGCACGAGACATAATAGGAGTTGCAATGACACTCAGAACAAGAGCTTGGGAAATGTGATATTTACATTAAAATATTTTACATTTTTGTCTCATGATTTTAAAATGCCTTGCCACATTGTATAACAAATTTCTCTCTGCTTATCTGTATGTATTTTTGTGTGTGCATTTGGACAATAAAATTGAATAATCATAGAAGCAAATTTAGTAATAATGGGGTATTTTCTACATAGCTACACACTTACAGAAAATGTAAAACAGAAAAACTCGCACGGTATAAACTCGTTCTGTTTTCTGAGAGACAGTCATATGCATATAAAAGCCATAGGAGAATTTACTCTCAGGTGGCAACAGAGAATTTGACTGCTGTCTTTTCCATCTTCCTTGCCTTTAAATATTTACCTGGATGTTGTTTCTGACTCTTAGCTTGCAGGTAAAATTTGTCATTACTATTCACTTATGTTAACTATTTACATGGAAAATAAGGGCTTGTCCTCACAAAATGGATAACTAAAAGCAAAGAATGTTGTGTTCATGATCTGAGTACTGTAAAAACAACAGAAAGCCTTAACTAGTGTTTTCAGGTTGCAGACTCTCAATTCAGCATCTAAATCCTCAGAGTTTTCATGGAGTCAAAGGGCTGAGTTTTCCTGTCAGTATGTAAAGCACAATACCACAACACAAGTTACCCTGCAGGAACACAAAACATGAAGTGGTGTCATTTCATCAGCTGCTTTTCCATCAGGAACAGGGATATGGCATAGTTTATATCCAGCAGCAGCTGTTTTCCAAGAACCACCCCCCATCCCACCAAACCACCCCCTTCATCTCTGCAAAAATCCAGATTTTCCCCCATGGAACTTCACCTCTTCTTTCTTTGCTTTCTGATTTGGTTGTACCTCCAGAAAATGATGCCCTGGCACTGAAAAAATCAATACACTTTAATGATCAACATACCGAAGATTTTTTTTGAGTAGTGTCTTTTTTTGTGGATTTTTTTCCTTTTGGAAGCCTGACAGATGCATCTCTGGTTTCGGTGAAAGACTTAAATAATATAAACAAGCAGTCATTCTGTTCCAAGAGAAGCTTTTTTAATATTCTTATTTTATTGTAATTACATTATTGTTTTCGTATTATGAGCTACTTGTAGAAAAATACAGGAGACATGACTGCAATACAATCCTTTAATCAGGAATAGCTTTGTTCCAGTCATCATTTCAATTCCGTGTTGAAACTCTGGCTAATAAGAATACAATCAAACCTCGAATTTAGGTGTAATATGGTGTTAATAGTATGATTTAATTTGATATCTGTATCTAGTATCTTCTGTAAGTGAACCTATTTAAAAGTGCCTAGGAGATATTTTGTGCTATTTTCAAGTAAACAAACAAAGTTTAGCATTTCTCAAAAGCACACAAACTTCTTCAAGAGAGCCATTTTTAATCTTTTAACCTAAGTCAGCTGGGGAATTCATAGTATCATATATATTAAATATTTCTTTTTCTTTTTTTTTTTTTCACAGCTTATGCCCTAATACCCTTACTGCATCACTATTAAAGCATCTGAAAGTTTAAAGGAAAAATGTATTTGTTATACGTACATGGATTTAATACACTAGTTGTTTGTGTGATCTCCGTGTATAACACAGCACTGCAAATAACTTTTACTGATTTGCAACCTCCCCCCACCCTTATTTTGACCTATTCAGCAGATGAGTGTTTATGTTTTTGAATGAAGGGCTGGAATTAGGTAAAGCATTTTTTTAGATAAACTGTTTTAACAAAAAGCATTTGTCCAAGAAAGTTAAAAGACTGCTCCCAAGCTGTTCAAAAGCAGAATGCAGCTACATATAGCAGGCCATGACAATTCATCCTATGCTTCACAGTCCATATTTTTTTAAATGGGAAGCCATTATCCTAGGTAAGGCTCAATTTCAAAGAATGTATTCAATATGAAGATTGTGGATGTAAAAGTTTATTTATATAACATTTATAAAAATTAAAATCTAAGTTTTACAATATGGCTTTCATGACTTAAAACTAGGTGGTATTAAAACACTTCACTTCTAGCTAATGGCTTGAATTAGGACTGAATAAAAGGCAATTGTTTTTATACTGAAATTATTATTTTAAGAAGGATTTCCTTGTTTCCAGACACACATATATACACACATATGTAAATTAAACTGAACTCCAGATAAAAGGCATACCTCCATGAGCACATTAGGGTCTGATCCAAATTTTATCCAAGTTAGTAGGCGTCTTTCCCATTTCAAACCAGATTTTGCAATCCATATTCACACGACCCTCCAGGGGATCCCTCAAGTTGATGCGGTTTTGCATGACTTGGCCTCAAATGTCTGCTGCAGTTTCAAAAAGCCCATTATAGGGCTGCAGTAGGAAATCATTTAGTCTAATTTAAGGAAATCATGGCATTTTTTATTTTCATATCATTTTGTTCTGATCCATCTGTTTACTCTTTTCTAAGGGCGGGCCGAAATGTTTTTTAGCCTGAAGACTGAACTAGTAAAAATGCTGCCTGGAATAAGTCTGGGCAGACGTGTTTGTTCCACATCCCATTCTTCAGTGCAGTATTTCCTTTGGTGGATTTCCTCTGCTCCTGGAAGCAAGCTGTCTAGCTGTTTGGAGCAAAATTATGAAGAAGAATTTCCTACATTTTACTGCACAGGATGAGGTGATTTTGGAACTTAACATGACCTGAACCACATATGCACAAAGGAGAGCATCTGAAAAATGTAACATGCAGCAGTATGAGTTAAAAAATCTAGTCAGAAAATGCTCCTTAGCTCCACTGCTGGTCAGAGGGTGGAAAAGAGAGGAGAAAGGCAGACCACGCATTTTTCTGGAAAGCTTGCTGTGTTGCCACCATAAAGTCAAATGCTAGAGGAGAATTCAGCCTTAGCCTTGTTCTCTAACAAAGCTGGGTCTGTCTGGTTTTCTTTAAACCTAGACAGATATGATTTTAGTATTTATTGCTACAGAAAAACATAGCTTGTGAAGAGAAAGAATATATTTTATTAAATGAACACATACAGTTGGAAAAAGCAGTTTAAACACATTATTTGAAATTTAAAGAAATATGCAGTTAGTGTTTGCATTCAATTTGAAATGCAGTCAAAGAAGCTTTTGCCTTTGTTTAATTTTGTTACATTATTTTTGATGAGTGGTTGTGGGATTGTTTTGGTGTGGTAGCACTTTTGAGGATACTTGAAAAATAAGGTGAACATGACCAAACTTTTGGGTTCTGTAATGTTTTCGAGATAATTTCTTTTAATTTATGAGACACTTAGACTTCTACTGGCATGTGGATGCTCAAAATACTATAGTAAAAAAATATGTAGGCATTCAAAAGCTGGACATTTTCTACTATTGCGTATGGTTACCCATATCCATTACAGGTTTTCAGCATCACCTGTCTGTGATCATGTTTTTATTTGAAAGAGACTAGTTGTCATGTTCGCTCTGTGATTTACATTATTTAAACAAATGGGGGGAAAAAGAGTTTGAATCAGCTCATTCACTGGCATGACTAAGAGGTACAACATCATCTTCCAAAATGTTGACCATTATACGTCCATAAGGCTGGAGTTCAAGCCCTGTGCACACACAATAAACAGAGTAACTGTTCCAGTCTGAAATAGCCTGGTGAAAGGATGCTGCCTCCTGGTGAATTACTAGGCATATGAGCTTCCACTAAAATTGCATCTTGAAGAGAAATATTTTGTCTTCAGAAGAGTCCAGCCCTGGCCATGCTTGGCTCACAAAGAAGCACAAGCAACAGGGAGGCCATCAAGGTGGGGAAGGTAACGGTTCTTGCAGCACCTCTTTCTTCTTTTCCACAGGATTTTCTGCAAGGGGACTGTACCAAAGCCAGGCAAAAGTTGAACTGGAAGCCAAGAGTCACGTTTGATGTGAGTGGCCTTTCTGGAGTGCTTTGTACCTGCTGGGTGTTCACGTCCTCTGAAAGCAATTCACAGGGAGGGGGAAGGGAGTGGGGGACCTCTGTGTGGGTCAACTCGGGCACGCTGAGAAACCCCGTTTTCGGTGAACCTGCAGGGGTTCTTGCTTTGAAAACAGCAGCCACTGTGGCAGCAATGGACACCCCAGTGCAAAGCAATGCACTGACACACAGAGGGCCAGGACTGCTGTGGGAAGAGCCCAGCAAAGCCCCTTCCCCTCCTCGTTCTGCTGTGGGGGGCTAGGGGGCTTGTCATGCTCCAGGGCATTCCTGACGTACTGCCAGTTTGCTGCACTGGGGCCCTGATCTGTCTCTCTCCTTCCTTGCAGGAGCTGGTGAGGGAGATGGTAGAAGCTGACGTGGAGCTCATGAGGAACAATCCCAATGCCTGATACCCTGGCTGGGCTGGGCAGCCATCACAGGACCCATGCCAGGGATACAACCCATGGCCAGCACTGCCATGAGCCACCGGGATGGGTGCCTGCCCCTCCCTGTGACAGTTTTATTGTCAGCCTGCCTATGTGTGCAAGCCCAGTTTTATCCCTCCCTCCACCTTCCACGTCCTCCCGGTACCTCTCACTCCACAGATCATCCCAGGGTCAGCCCTGCCTGGACTAACTCTGCATCCTGCCATTAATCAGAGAACAGTCATACTGAACCTGAAATATTGATCAGGCAACAAGCCCACAGATTTCATTTTTTAATTAAGACTCATCTTTCTATTACCTAGGACCTTCTGCATGTTTTTAGTACTTTCTCCCATTTGAGAAAAAAAGCATCCCCTGCCCTCCACCCCCCAGTCTCCCTCTCCTCCAACAACAACATCAGCAAACCTCTGGCGCTAACATGGGCTCGCCATCCTTCCAGACCTCGCTCCACGGCTTCCCCTCTTTGGCCTTTCCTGAACACTCGTTGGTTTTCTTTTCTGCAGCCTTACCTCCACCCCAGCAGCCCATTTCCACCACGTGAACTCTGCAAAAGTTTAGATTACTTGATACAGCTTGCAGTGAAATCGCCTTTTGACCATGCCGAATTAATTCCTAATTGCTGGAATCGCTTTCAAACCAGTCAAGCCGGGGCTTGAATACGTTTTTCAGATCTTCATTTCAGAGTGTGCATGAGTCACAGAAAGCCTTTTTCTCTCGCACCCCCTCAATCCGGGGGGTTTAGGGTGTTTTGGTTTCTGACCCCCTCTCCCCAGAATCAACCCATTCCCCTTCCACCCTTTTCCTGCCTACTATAATTAAACCTCAGACGGGAACTTGAACCATCTCAAAAGATGACTAAAGAAATAAAAACAAAATAAATAAAAAAGCTTTAAAAAAATAGAAACTTCAAGGTGAGTAAATATTTTCTTGCTTTTTGTGCCAAGGCACCCGGGTTATGCAGAGGTCATCGAGCCCATACATTTCCCGTTGGTTTCGGATCTTCCACCCACCAATTACTCCCATCATTTTAGCTTTTTGCCTGGAAGTAAGCAAAGAGTGAGAAACACAATGAGTAGATACATAGGAAATACATTTTCTCAAAGTTCATCTCTTGCTTCCTTACTTTCTATAGGGAGGACACCCCTGTTAAAAGTGGGGAGAGGTGGCTGAGCACGGAGCTAGGGTCTGTGGCTCTAGCTGGGCCCGGGAGCAGCAGCGTGATGGAAGTGGTGTGGGGTGACAGGGAAGGCTCGGGAACAGCCTGGGGGGAGCCGGCCGGGCCGAGAAAGGGTGCTCAGTGCAGCAGTCGCCAACGGCGGCATTTGCCGGAGGTGCCGTGAAAAACGCGCAGCGCGGAGCGGAGCGCGTCCGGGCAGCCGAAGCAGTCTCTTCCTTTGGGCTGTCCCCTCGAAAGCGCGGCCATGCCAGCACAAGGGGGAAAGGAAAACGTGGAAGCCCGGGCGCTGCTTGGGATCCTTGCTACAGGTGCACGGTGTACGTGCCCTCATAGGGCGGAGAGGGAAGGATCCCGCTGTTGCCCTCGCTCCAAGCATTGCCCTACGCCTGTGAGGCTTTCCAGCCCCCACGCGTAGTTTCCGCGGCGCACCGGGGCTCTCCTAGCGTAAATGAACGCCGAGTTGGTCGCGGAGGTCCGTGGGAAGGCCTGGAGCTCCCCGCAACATCACGCACACATTCCCTCTCATTCCCTGCGTGGGTATATTTATATAAAGCTTCCTTGGGTGTTTTTCTTCTCGAACGGGTAAGACTCCTCAGCTGCGCCTTTTTTTTTTTTTTTTTTGAGTGAAATAAAAATAAACCCCCTTCCCCGTGGGTGCGTGTCCTTTGCATTAGCTGTCCCCTCCCGCACCGTTCACACCACGTGAGTCTGCTACAGAGCCCCGGCAGTACGCGCTCGCCCCCCTTGCCGTGGGCACCCACCCGTGAGTGGCCGCATAGCTGTGGTTGTGCTTTGCGGACTGTCGCCGCACACCCCGCCACGGGAGAAGGGGTGTCCCGTGCCCAGACCCGACCTCCCCGTCCTGGGGCCTCTGAGGGTGGCGGAAGGGAGGGGGCGCGCTCCGCCGGCCCGGCCTCACCGCGGGCTGCCCCCTTCGCAGCGCCTCGGACAAGCGGTCACAGGCTGCGGGTGGCGGGTCTTTGGTAGCGCACGGAATAATAGTAATTTTAAAAAGTGTAACAGCGCTTTTATGACTACGCATTTTTTGTATTGCTGAGAACTATTTTTTTGCTTACAGTGATTCACTGGGAGTCTTGCTGGTACATCTGAGTATTAGACAATTCTGCAGAGACCTGGAAACTTCGACTTCAGGCTTCTTTCTTTGGCGTGTCTAAATGTAGTGCACTCAAAAAAAAAGTTTTTATTCTCTGTTTTCATTCTCTGTACTGGGGAGCGAGAGGGGAAAAGGATGGGAAAGCAAAAACTGATACTAGATCAAGCTGTCCCTCTGCGGTGGCCTTGTGCTTTTTGCTGCCTTTTTAAGAAAAAAAAAAAACCACACACTACTGGTTGTGATAGGACAAAACTCACACTGGCTCCCTGCCTTGGACCTATTTGGTAAAGGTCTGAACTGCTTTTCAGTTCCCTCAACATTACCTTCCTTGCCTGATTCCTAATTGCTCCTAAAGTAGCACTCTTCGCATTGTCTATGGGATCACGTCTTGAAAACAAAATAAATAACAACTTAAAGAAAAAAAACGAACACACTAACACTCTGCGATTTAGGGAAATGATACTGTATATGTAGCTAATACAGCAGTTACAGACTTGTGTTCTGTACATCAGTTTAGTGTGCACGTCAAGCGTTTTGAGTGTCCAGGTTCAGAAGACACATCCCCCTACTGCCCGTCTCAAGTCTCCTACGGAGTCACTGCAGCTTCGTTAATGGAAAAGGGCAGCTCCAGTAGTAAATAACGGAGTATGCCTCCAATCTCCCGCGTCTTTCACAAGCGTCCCACCACCCGCAGCAGCAGCACCGAACAAAGCAAAAAGCAAGGTGGGTGTAGCTTTTCTCGGATCCGCTGCGTGGCACCGGCGGGGAAAGACCGGTTGGTGGTCAGGTCCAGCTTATGGACATTCTGCCCTGTCCGAGATCGGGAATATGGGCCCCGGAGCCCGCCAGGAGCCCCCGCCCGGACAGCCTGTCCCCCCTGCGCTGTGGGAAGCAGAGAGGTTCAACCCTGCACCACTGCTAAGGGGAGAAGTGAGATAGTAATGCCAGCGCTGGGTGGTGGAGGCTGCCCGGGAGCGCGCCCCGTCGGGAAGAGGGGGCTCGGATAGGCAGGGAGAGAAGAGCGGCCCAGCTCCTGCCCAGCGGGCTGAAGAGGGCTGGGGAGTGATGGGGAAGGCCGGCCCAACTCTGCCTGCGGCTCCCTGCCCGGCAGCGCCGGGAATTACGACCAGCGACGGCCGGGCTTGCTCCCCCGCGCCCGCCGTCTGTCAGCGCCGCCGCCCCACGTCTCTCATCCATAACTCAGTCCCTCGCCTGCGGGCCGCTGCCCTTCCCCAGAACCTGTCTTGTCAAAGGTAAAACTGCCACAAACGCCCCTTCTTAAATTATTTTTTTTTTCCTTTTTCTGAGGCCTTTCAGGGGCACTCGGGGCCACCGGCCACTCGTGGGCTGCAGAGTCCCCGCAGGCAGCAAGGAGCACGGCGGCGGCCCGCGGTGGGGCGGCCCCACGGGAACACAAGCCCTTGCCACCCCTACAAGCGGGCCGGGCCGGCCCGGGGGTCGGCGCTGCCCCAAGGCCCGCCGGGGACACAGCTGGGCCCGCCCGCCGCCCTCCTCCCCGGCCCCGGTGCGGAAAGCCGGCGAGACAAAGCGACGGGGGTTTCCTCGGGGTCGCGGACCAAAACCACCAGCGCCATCTAAAAATACACCTCGACGCTCGGAGCGCCAGCCCGAAGGGTAAAAGCATATGGAGGCTGAAGAGGGGGTAGCCCCGCTCCTCGGGTACGCAGATGCCGGGGTAGGGTGGTGGTGGGAAGCGGCTCCGCGGCCGGCTTTGGTCGCGCTCGGAGACGCATCGACTGCTGTAAGAGTATTTAGAAAAATAAAATTTAGGTGCAAACTGGTGGAATGGAAGAGTCCCCGCCGCCACCTCCCCCCCGGCCCCTTGCACATAAAGCAGCCGCGTCCCCCCCGAGCGGACATGAGGGTCACATCCTCTTCCCGCTACTCGCCCAGCCGGGAAGGCGTGCTCGGGCCTGCCTCGGGGCAGCGCGGGGAGAGGGGCACCGGCCGAGGGTCGCCGCCCCTCCCGCCTGTGGGCGGCAGGTTTGCAGGGGTGGGAGGCCCCGAGTCGGCTCGCAGGGCCGCGCTCCTGCCTCCCCTTGTGACCCCCCTTCACCTCTGATGGTTCGCTGGCGGAGCATTGTCTCCAGACACAACAAACCCAGGACGGAGCCCTGGAGCAGGCAGGGCTCCAACGTTTTGACGGGTGGAAGAAAAACATCAACAGATACTTTACAATTATTTGGTAATGGGGGCTAGGAGAGGCAGGCGGGGGAGAGGTCGCTTCGCAGCAGCAGACGCTAATTGCAACCTTTGCTTTGCTAATGAGCTCGCACCGGTGCATTCTGTGCTCCACCACCGTCCCAACCCCCTCACCCCCCGGCGGAGAGCTTGGGGGGTGGGAAATGGCGTCGGGAGAAAGTCGTAATTTTTCTGCAATTCGTTATTCAGTTTTAAATCCATCTCATCCTTGAAAGGCGAGGTTAGAAGCGCTGGCCGCCAGTACATTCATAAATCCTCGCTTGAGGAAAACGGCGAGCAGCTCCTCGCTGGCAGGGGCGAGGTGTGTGAGCGCCGGCCCCGGCCCGCCGGCTGCGCCCGGTCCTGCGCCGCGGGCAGGCGGGCATCCCCGGCCCCGAGCGACGGGACTGGCAGAGCGACGCGCCCTCCGCTAGCTAAAGGGTTTAGCCGGATTTCACACAATCGGAGCGGGAAAATGCATATACACAACACATACAGTAGAAAGAGTTCCACTAGAAACTCGCATCAAAAAGGCACAGCAAACGTATTTATACTGGGTAATCTTGCAAGCACCGACATTGTTTAAACAATTCTCTTCTGCTACGGACGATATTATCAGTACTTTTACATTATCGTTCAATGGAAAACATTCTTCTTTTTCCTTATTTTAAATATTTATTTTAAAAAAAAAGAAGTATAAAAGAAAGAAATTAAAGTCGGCCGCTTAAATGTTCTGGCAAGTAAATAAATTCCAGGAATGTTTTGGGGAAAACGGTAATGGCGTTTTTTCTGATTCGAGCGCTTGCCTTCCGAGGGATGGCGATTGTATTGATATGACCTGTTTATTCATCGATTCGTATAATATATAAATATGCTGAACTCCTGAGTGTAATAATTTGCGTTTTTTCTACTGGAGGGAAATTCAGCTATTTTAAGAGTTAATAATTCTAAATGTGTTGGTTTTCCTGGATTCTCCCAAGGGGTGATGGAGGCTGGAAAGGAGGGGGGATTCCAGTTTGGGTGTTTCATTGTTGTCGTTTTAATTCTGCTGAACTCAATCTAAAGCAGCTGACCTGAATGTGGAGTAATACACTGCGCAATCAAGCCCCCTGACACCTAAAGGTCAGGTGAAAGTCTCCAGCAGGTAAGTTGCGGGCCGGCTGCCTGCCCAGCTCACTTGCTTTCTGGCTCACAAATTGTTCCCTTCTGCCCACCCAAGTCGTTTCAAGCTGTGTTTGTTTCGGGGGCAAAAAAATTGCCGACCACCCAATTCCATTTCAGCCAGAGCTCGTGAACTCCCATCGGTAGCCCTAACTGCCTTCCCCCCTCCCCATCGCAGTGCTTTTTAACAGCTATTATTTTGTGGCACACGCATACCAAGCAAGGCGCAAGTTACGGGCCTAGAAAGTCGCAGAGGTGTGTGCAACAGATGCGCTGGCTTGGCGGAGGAGGGAGAAATCCCCCTCCACCAAATACGCTGCCTGGTAAACGGAGGGAGGGAGCCTTAGTCCTCTGCTTCCCCGACCCGCACCGCACAAAACACTGGTGAAACAGGCCGGGACGAAAACATGCCCCTCGGACCACAGCGGCTTCCCCGCGGGGCTGTGCTGGTGTCTACTCCCTGAACACTGCAGAACATCCCCCAGCCGTCGGGTGTCCGGCAAATACCATGTCGCAGCCGCTTGCCAAATCGCTGGACGCCAACAGCGTTACCACCGAAACTAAACTCGGTGAGTCAGTTGCAAGTGACACCGAGGGCTCGTGTTTCGGCCGGACCAGCCACAGTTACTCTCGGCAAAGCTGGGGCTTACTCCTCCGGCCGTCCAAGCACGCCTTTTAGGACGCCTTGTTGCGAAATAAGGGGCTCTCCCGCTCTCCTCCCCTAGACACCCGACCGTTCGCTACTCCTATCCGCACTTCCAGCCCCTGGCCAAGGACAAGACCTGCCTGTTGCCCCAGGTGCGTGTCCATAATTTCAAGGGAAAATACGGTGTACAGCAGTGCTGCAAGGGGTCCCCGGTGCCCCCCGATATGCGGGGCTGCCGCCCGGCCCCGCAACTACCGGGCAAGGAGCCGGACCTCCCCCGCCGATGCAGCTATTGTTTTGTTCAATTAGTCTCCGCTTGATAAAAAACAATCGCTCGTTAACCCTCGCCCTCCTCCCTCCCGGCTGGTGTGTTGTGAATGGCGACATCGTCTCCCTTGACCCCCGTCTCCTTTTCTGTCTTTCTGTCCCCTGAAAAATGATTCCGCGAGCTCTGATTGAATTTTATTCCTTCCTGACCTGGCCCGTTTTTATTGCATGGACACCATCAATCTTGACCTAACGCGACGTTTGTTTATTACTTTGGAAAGAAGCGAATGGCTTTATGAGCCCCAGCGTAATTAAACCAGGAGAGCTCCCTTCACCGCGGCACCGCACCACCTTTGGGGCGGATTCACCACAGACAAGCCGCCGGGGGGGGGGGGGGGGGGCCGAGTCAGAAAGAAAAAAAAAAAGGAAAAAAGGTGGGGGAAAGCTATACGGAAAGAGTAACTGGCATCCTCCCAGCCCGTGAGCTTGTGACCGAGATGCCGATGGATCGAAACCCACGCGCGTCCTCGGGGAGCACCGAGCAGCCACAGTTCTGGCCCGCCAGCCTCTTGCGCAGCTCGCCGCGTAAACCTGAGCTCGCCCTCCGCCCTACCCCGGCTGTGCGCCTGGGCGCGCTACCTGTGCCCCCGCGACAGTCCCTGACACCCCGACGGTGCCCACCGCCGCGCTCATCATCACCCTCCCCTTCTAAAAAAACCCCCCAAATGAACCAAAACATCAGCGCACGTTAAAATGACGGAAACATTTTGCCAAAGCACCCAGCCCTGACACGGGAGACTGGGAAAAATGGACTTGGTACGCCGAGGAGTTTCATTTACGTTACGACACAAATTAATTGAAATCTAATGTTCAATTAGCCGTCGCTGTTGAATTGAGCGATTTTGGGAAGTGGGCGGCGGAGAGCTTCTTAGGGGCCGGACTGCGGCGCTCCCGTACCTGCGCAGCGGCGCCATGTGCGCGCCTCGGCGCTGCACGCTTTTGCCTGCGCAGTCAAACGACGTGATAAAGACTGCGCACTCTGCCCTCACGCTCACCTTCACGTGGGCGCGGAGGGGCGCGCAGCCCCCCCGGCCGTGCGCCACCGCTCCTTCCCGCGCAGCGGCAGCGCCGCTCTGCCTCCCGAGAAACCCGCACCGGCCTTCGTGCGCGACTCGCCCGCAACGCGCAAGCCAAGTATCCGGAGGCCAGGGCGAAGCTTTAAGCTCGTCCCGCTCCAGCAGCGTGTTTCTGGGGGGATCAGGGCAGCGTACAGCCGCCTGCCTGGTCAATACGCTGCAGCGCCAGCGTTACCAATAGTGTTATGAAGTTGAACCTAAGTATGAAAATAGTCTTATGCCAACTTCCAAGCACCTTTCCTGAATTTCGTGGCTTTTAGAAAGGGCCCCAGATATGGTAAAACGCCAATTTGGAAACATTCCTTTAAACATTTCCATCCACAACACAGCCTCACCGCGTTCTCCATCTAACCCGGCCTGTGGAGATAGGGAAGGGGTTTTAATCAATGTCCTCTCAACTATTTGCGTGCAGTTCTCTGCTATTTTTGGTTATGACCTTTGCAGAACATAATATGAACTATAATTGCTTTAAGAAGAAATTCTAAGGAGGAAACTTAGGAGAATATTCGTCTCCTCCACATTTTCCACAGTTTAAGTGACAGATGAACAAATACAAGTAAGAAACCACTAAACACAATGGTCCCTCAAATTAATTAAAAAAAAAAAGTTTGTTTTTTATAGACAAAAAGCAAAGCAATGGTTTGGGAAAAAAATCAGTTTGAGGTAAAAATACAACAAAAGGCCCCGTGCTAACCTGGCACCTAAGAGACCACTCTCCTGGCGCTTAAGGGACTGCTCTGCAGGCATGGCTGGGGCTGAGCGTCCTGTTCGCTGTAGGGGCTGCCATCACAAATGTCAAGGCCTTACTGGGACACATTTCAGCTGCTGCCCGGGCACATGTCCCGTGCCCACCGCTGCGCAAGGTCTCGCCGCATCTCTTTTGGCTTTCATGGCAGGCCCAGTTCTGCTGGGAGACAATCACAGGTCAGAGGGGACACTCAGGTTTGCCTTCTGCTCTCAAAAGGAGGGAAGCACAAGACGAACAAGGGTGTGTGCCCCACGCTGGGCCCCGCTGCCCGCAGTTCATGCCTCACAGACAGGAGGGCAGCCCGCGGTCAGAAAGCCCCTGCCCGTGTCCCCCAGATGTGCTGCCCCAACCCGGGAAAGTTTATAGCAAGACCACCCGGCCTTTCCCCATCTCAGCAGCAGCAGCAGCAACGCCTCACACCGGAGGCTTCGGCCCGGCGGATCCCGGAGCTGCACGTCCCCATCCGTGCAGTGCTGTGCAAGGACCAGCGGCACTGGCCTGCGCGCCCGGCGAGCACCTCCCGCGGCCAAGCCCGCACTTTTCACCGCCTACCGGGGGAACCCTTAGCACTGCTAGTCTTATTTTCGTTGTGATCAATTTCTGTGCGGAGGAGAAGAAAAAAAAAGTTACGATTATGGTAATAATAATGATTTTAAAACTAAAGAAGAAACACACGTGTGCGGTTAGCCAGCCCATCGCACTGAGAACCAGGAGGTGACCTCCGCTACGACCACGCACGTCACTTCAGGAAAGAGACTCCCTCCGGGGGCAGAGGATCCCGACACGACCTACCTGCGCCCGAGCGGGAGGTTTCCCTTTGCCCCCTCTCTGACTGTAAGCCGCCGCCCCAGCTCGCCGAGCCCACTCCACCCGCCCCTTTTGCAGCCTGGGCCACGGGTAGCGCAAGTTGCGCGGCCGCCCCGCTGCGGAGGCCCGCGGACCGCCCCGGGCATTAGCAGTAATTACACATCGCACTTGTTCAAGTTACGTACAGTCCCCCCAGCTCCCCTAACCGAGCAGCACCACTGACAGTACAACGGGTTATTAAACAAGCCGGGCTCACAACTGCTTCCCTCCCTATTTTTTTCGCCACAGCTTACCGCTGGAGACCGCTGAGAAAACGCAAAATACAGGAAAGCCGGCGCCTGATCGCAACAAAAATAACAGGCAAATAGCACACGCAATCGCCTCTACCCTCTGCCTTCTTTAAACTTTACTTTAAATACATGACGGGGGGGGGCAGGAATGGCCTTATTACACAGCCACTCCGCTGGCAAACCCATCTGCCGGGGCAGGGGGAGCTGCCCCGCCGAGGGTCCCCTCTCCAAGGAGAAAGGCCGAAGGTGCGAGGCAGTGAAAGCCCCACCGTGCCCCTGGCCCAGCAGCCCCGCTCACAAGGAGGGGGCGTGGGGGGGAGCCGCCAGTTTAGCTGCCCCCCATTCGCTACCGGGAGAGAGACGGTGGGGAGCAGAAAGTGAGCCTGACCGAGAATAGGTAACATTTTATTTCCCTTTAGTGGTGAAAAACGGGGAGCAGCATTTAAAACGTGCCCCCGGAGCGAATGTACCCAGCCTTTCCTCGTCATTCTCTTCAGCTTTACCACAATCGGACGATGGAGCGTTTGAGTTTCTCTTACCCAACTTAGCAAACAAATAAATATAAATAAGGCCGATTTTTTTTTTTTTTAGAGATACTAGCATGAAAAAGCAAAGACTATGCTATACTTACATAAACATATTCTAAGCCAGCGTTAGAAAATGACACACACTTCCCCCTGTTCATTCGATCTGCTGAAGGTGTTTTCTGATTACTGCTTTGGAAGGAAAGCACAGCTCAAAAGTGAGGTAATAAGGTTGAACTGTAAATACCTTTGTATTTATTTACAGTATAACCTTTAACAATGCAACAGCAATTACTGCTAAGTGTTGTCTTTAGATAAGAGCTTCTGATAGGAAACTGTACTACCTTGAAAGCAAATTTTAGGCCTTAAGTATCTGTAATCAAGTAAACTTATTCTCAAGTCTGACTGACAAGGCTGATTCTTTTAAGTTAATGAATTTATTGCATTTTGGTGGTTACTTACAAAAGGGGAAGGTGACCCACATGGCCTGTAGGTTCTTAATAGCAAATCGTCCAGAAGGTAAGATCCTTGATCTGACAAGATGTCAGTCTGTGCAGCACTCATCTGCTACCCTGGTAATATATTTTTTTTCCGATTTGAGGAAAAAGGAGGGGGGAAGTAGGAAAAAAAAAAAAACAAACAAAAAACAACCCTCAAACAAAACCATACGAAAAATTCGCCCACACAAAACAGTTTTAAAATAATTTGGGTCCGAACAATTAAGATAAAGACCAGTGGAGTCCCTGAAGGACGGGAGTAATGTAGAGCTATAAAGGTGTAAGGGTGGGCTGTACAAGTACCATTTAATCAAACTACTTCTTTTTTCCCCATGAAATAAAATAGTATTTAAAAAATACATATTACAGAAGCGGCTTCACAGATGTGATGGCACGCATTGCTATTAATTCTAAAACGCCGTAATTTATACACTTGCATTATATTTAAAAATAAACGTTCTACAGATTTGGCATCTACTATACACTGTGGAATTTCGAAAAATATGCAGTGCGTATATGAAGCTATAAATAACTACGTAATCCTTCTTTAAATATAGGTACATATGTAAACCCTAGATATAAATACATTTGAAACACACACTGATAAATAGCTCGATACATATACACAGTTACACAAGGGCAGGGTTCTACTGAACGCACTTCTACCTCGGAGTTATCGCTTAATATATCCTTACACAGGCACATTATTTAAAAAGCCATAATGTTGTCATACTACTGTGTATGGTCAAATGTTTCCAGGTCTTGCCCATTAATTGCTAAGAAAACGTGTTTGTTTATTTGCCAACTCAGAGCTGCCATGGGAAAGTATTTTTTTCCTAGCGGATAAGGCGAGCTGACTAAGTGGAACATATTGCAGAAGAGACTGAAAAGGGATTTTTCGACCTGGCAGTTCCTAAATGGTCTTTGGAATTTGTGCGGAGGGGAACAAGCTGTTCCACCGACAAAGTTAGTTATGAAATCCCTTTTCCCTCTCTTTTTCTCTCTGTCTCTAAATGAAAGTATCAAAATATACAGACGTATATCATTCCAACTGAATGGTAATTTATTAATAAACAAACAATGCAATACCTTCAGAATATTTTCAACAAAAAAAGAAAAATATTGATAGAATAAGATTAATACAGTTTCCCTTTTTATATAGTGAAAAAAATCAGCGTTTCAGTCAATTTTAACGTCATTTTTCAGGAAAGGGGGAAACACTTTCTGGCGTTTGGTCCGCAACATCCAACTACAAATTAAAAATAAATTACTATGTCGCAATTTACATTTTAAAACAAGTCCTTGTAGAAGAGGAAGGGGAGGAGGAAAGAAGCTGGTACTCTACGCTGAACTTTTCGCTCCCTTTTAAAGACGGGGCATGACAATACCTTAAAGGACAGGGAAGAGCGCGGGGTGGGGGGTGGAAAAGTATTTTTCAAAGCAATTTAAAAAAAAAAAACTTACGTGTTATTGGAGTAACACTGTCCTTTAACAAACCAAGACATGCTTTTGGAGCTGTCTCTGTACAAGAGCTTTTCGCGATGCGCTCGCTTCCCTCCGCGGGCGCGGTGCGGAGCAGAGTCCCCGCGGTGTCCCCGCGACGGGGCGCGCTCAGAACTTGCCGCAGTCATAGACGAAGGCCCCGGAGGTGCGGTAGAGCGGCTGGCTGCCGGGGAAGGCCATCTGACA
>VXAY01002602.1:0-79481 GCA_013399855.1 Oxyruncus cristatus
TTTTTTATACCTTTTTTTTATTATTTATTTTTAACAAGAGGTAAGTATTAACTTTCATGTCATCTCCTTCACCCTTCCCCCTGCTCCCTGAAAATTCATATTCCTGAAATGTGTACTTCCAGTGCCTAGAGTCTGTGGTGGATATTGAACCTCAAAAGATTGGACAAACAATGGAAAAGTCAAGAGTTAAATAAGGAGAAGAAAAGAATAATAGACTCTCAAACAGAGGCTGAGTGGACAAGTCCTTTCAGAAACTATTTTCACTAAGCAAACATTTGGGCACTGTTTGGTGTACCAGATTGATTGGGATTAGAAGTCAAGGTGGTCTGACTGAGCTACAGGTTATTAGCTAATAGCAAACATTCATATTCACTGTTATGGTAGGAACAGATGAAACAACGGAATCCAAAAGAAGCTACTTGAAAGTATCTTGTGTATGTCTTTGACCTCTGTGTAGTAGTAAGTGGAGAATCCACAGTGACATATTTAGATATCAAGTAATCACATTCAGTTACTGTTTACAATACAAGAGTCAGTTGTGAACATACTCTGCTGCCTGCAAAGAGTCTGACAGCTTTAGCACTTCTTATCTAGCCCTCTGTTCCTGACTTGCAATGTGAGGATTTAAAGATGGAAGAGATACTGCTTGGATTGTCTAATTTGTCTGCACTCATCACAGTTTTCGTTTTCTGCCTCTAAAAGCACTGAGTCCGTTTTAAAAGGAAATCTTTGAAGCACTGAGGCTTATCAAGGAGACTAAAGGAGACGAAAGAAGCATCCCTCAGTAATTGTAAACCCTCAGTTCTTCATCCTTCCCTTTAAACTAACCAGTAGACCTTATTCTTGCTCAGCTGAGGAATTAATTAAATTTTCAACAGTGTAGCTCCATCTGTTACCTTTTTAGGTATTTATATAATTATTTTATATAAATTGAAGTTTATTTTTATGAATGAACTGCAAATAAATATTGTAAGAGTTTCTATATAAATGAAAGTTTATACATAAATCTAAAGTTGTATCTTACTAGGTATGTTCAATCTTTTTTTTCAGATAGCCAGACCAAAACTAATGGTTTTCAACTTCTTGTACTTTAAGCAGAGTATCTGATATTTTGAATGTTACGGTCAAGACAAAATGCTGAACAATTGTTCTTTTATTTCTACTTTCCAACCTTTCAGCAATGACTCCTGAAAGGTGGTTTATGCTTTCACCTTTCTTGGTCTGATGTCTTCTAAAAATGCAATGACAATATGAAGAAGGAAGGTACAAATTTTAGTAATGTGGAGCACTTTGTGTTAGATCCATATAGTAAATGTGAAAATTAAGAAACTCAGAGTGCTTCAAGTGCTTCACTGTATCATGGAGACAATACTCTTCAGTTCAGGACTTCTGTCTGTATTGTTGAACAGTGTCTACAGATCCAGCTTAGGCTGCTTCTTGCCTTTTTGATTAATGGGACAGATGATGAAAATGAGTGTGTTTCAACTATGTCAAATCCTGTCCTGACTAAAGAGAATCTAGTAGAATTAGAAGCTGGAGAGCAGAAGGGAGATTTAAAGTGAACTCAGAGGATGAGGTTTATTTTAAAGTCTGCCTTAAAAAAGGATGGGTGTCAGTAATTTTCAGCAAAAAAGACTTTCATACTTTTTGCACACATTCCCAAATCTTGTACCCAGTAACATAAACTTTTAAACTTGCTACAAAAAATACTTAATCTGTGTAATTTTTATCACACTTATGGATTCTCTGATAATAATATTTAAATGGTTAACTGAATGACACAGATTTAAAAGTTTCTAGTGCACTTGAAAAAATCCTCTAATAACCTCACACAGATAGTAAAGCTATAAAACACTTTTTAATACAAACTTGCTTGAGAAGCAATGCTTTTATAAAGTCCATAAAGTCACTTTACTCCTCTTCTCCCAAGAGAATGATGAATGAAAAGTCCCTTTGAATTCTGCTCTTTTATATTCCTTATCACCAATCAACAAATGAAGACAATCTAAATTAGCTATTCATGAGCACCCATTCCAGAACAAGTATTCCTGAACAAACACATGTGAAAATATTTCTTATTCTAGAATAGCTGTACTTCATTTTGACTTGAAATAATCTGTCTGTGATCTAAATGTGAACAAACCACTCATGCTGAAATTAAGTCTATGGCTTGGACTGTTTGAAAATTATTATTTAGCTTTATAACTTAATAGGAAACATCTTTAAACACAAACATGTTAACATTGCAATAGCTGTAGGTATCATAGAATCATAGAATCAGACGGGTTGGAAAGGACCTCTGAGATCATCAAGTCCAACCCTTGATCCAACATCACTGCAGTTACTAGACTATGGAACTAGGTAGTGTATTATTGTTGTAACAAACAAATCCAAAGCAGTGTAAAAGTTTAAAGCTGTAGAGCAGTTATAGCATACACAGTTTCTAATCAATGTAAGTGAGTTTAAACTGTGGTGCAGAAATGGTAGTCAGAATGTAAAAGGAAGGAGAAAGAACAAATGTCAGTCTCTAAAACAGGACATTCCACTTGGTACACTTTACCAGACCCTAAACCCAGTGAAACTAGTGAACCTCTGTATAAGGAGTACCAAAGCCATGTTATTTGTCATACAACATTAATTGAAAATGTATCGAACCTACCACAAGAGTCCTTACTTAGTCTGGCTTTTTAAATAGTAATTTCGAACAACAAAGTTGAACTAAAACTGTTATTTTTCATGTTCACATTCATTGGTGGTAGATAACAGAAAAGACAATACTTCTTAAGTCACCCATATACCTTCATATCAGCGATCCCTTTTTCTCCAAAGTACGTGGAACAGAATCAGACTTACACTATTGATACATTTAAGAGAAACCATTACAAACAAGAGAAATACATGAACTTTGCATATTCTAGGGTTTTAAAAGTCAAATAGATACCTTACTAATTTCTGAATTTCCTTTCACATTAGCTGTTTTTGTGACTAATCTATGTCCAGTTAGCAACAGAAAGTCTGTGAAGTTGAGATTAGTTTCTTGAAAATAAAAGAGTAGTGAAGAAAGACCCTACTTTCAGAAAACAAAACTTCTCTTAATTACATGATCATCCCTCTGTGAAGCCAGCTATTACTTCTAACTGTGGAGCTACATTATGTCTTGGTAATACTCATTTTCTTGATTCAGAAGTCCTCTGATTGCAACTACCAAAGCCTGTCTGTGTAAGCTCAAGATCATCACTTCATATCACCCTGCAGTTTCATTCTCCTCTCAAAATATAGCTTGGAACCTTCTAAATTACTTAAACTTTACTATTTTTATTTTAAAGCATCAAAACTGTACCTGATTAAAGTGACCTGTTACTAAAAAGTTGTTAGCTCCCTGCTGTACCTTCACTTTCAAACATATAAATATATTGTAAGAGATAATAGCCCCAAGGCAGAACAACATTGAAAAGATCTATGCTTATCAAACTACAGTAAAGCAAGGAAAATTAGCTACTGTTTACATAAAATAAATTGGATTAGATATTTGCTATGGTTCATTTTCTTTAGAGAAAGCAGTTACTGAAACATAAACTAGGTTAAGCTCAAAACCAGTGAAAACAAAGATTAAACACAATTTAAAACAGAAGAGGTTTCTTAAAACTAAATCTCATAAACTTTCATGAAGTTAGGTGTTACATTAAAGTTTATGAAGTCTTAAAGAACAGTAGAAATCTGAAGGATTTGGTATTCATCAAAAAATATTTTTTGTCCTTTCTGAAGTTTAGTCACTGACTATATGGTCTTTTTTTCAGTAAACTCTGTTCTAGATAGAGTTTTTAAAGAAATAATAAGTCCTTAATGGATGTGATGGAAGAATGGGGTAATTAAAGTCATTATATTGAATAGTAGGTGCAATTTTCAATGAGAACCATCTACCTTTCTTCCTCGGATCCACCAGTAACTAGTACCTTTCAGAGTCCACAGATGGAAAACAAACAGTAGTTTGTGTGATAGATATTTTCCTATAAAAGTGCCATTGCTATTACATTAGAGCTTATTACCTCTGACAGCAATGCATTTGATTAAGCTCTTGAAAATTTTTTGATTGTAAACATAAAAGTCTGGTTTGTTCCTCCAACTAGGTCTTTTACAAGACTTTATTTTTAATAACATTACAGTCTTTTGCCCAGATCCTTTATGTAAGCACACTGGTTTCACTAAGAGAGGGTTTTGTCTGGTAGGGGGTTTGTGTTTTTTTGTTTATTGTTGTTGGGTTTGGGTTTTTTTTGTTGTTGTTTGTTTGTTTTGGTTTGGTTTGTTTGTTTTTTTTTCACTGTTGGTTTTTTTTTTTTTCTTTTCCATAATACATGTTTTCAACAAAACCTGATTCTGGATGAGCTTTTGTGCACAATCATGCTAGAATAATTTTCTTTTGTAAGGATGGCAGCCCAGTTAGTGAAGAAAATTAATCAATACAGATCATAGAACAAAACTCCTTCATGTTTTAGTTAAATAGAGAACAGAGTTGTTACGCGAAAGGAGAAATTTGGTTGAATGGTCCATCTTCCATAATAGGAAAAAAAAGAAAACAGTTAAATCACCTCAAAATTACATAAATTTGTAAGTAGCTAGTATGAATCTGTACAAACAACAATTTGAAATGGTTTACAGGCAAAATCAAATAATCTGTGTGGATTCAACTCCAGACTTTAGCCTAAAAACTCAGAATTACAAAAGCCTATATAGTCCAGAGAATGCAGCCATGACTTCAGAACTATGAAGTGTCAGAAAAAAACCCTCTTGCTCCTCTTTAGGATGACTGAGCAGGCTGCAAAACACAGCACAACCCAGAGTTTAGATTTCCATTCAGATCTACATTCAGGGATGTCAGGTACATGTTTCTAGGTGCACTTCCACCACAGTAGGAAAGGGATAATAACTACAGTCATCTCTCTGGCTTATAAATCTCTGACATATAGTAAACTCCATGGAAGTTCTGAGGTCTTGCTGACTTGCAAGTCAAAGAAAAAAAAAAAATCATCCAGTAATTTCATTCTATTTAAATTAGTTATCTTATGCAACTTTAATTAATTTTATTTTTGCAGTGCTTTTCTTGCCTTTAATGAAGAAAACCTAAGTCATAGAAGCAAAGAAACACTCTGAACTTACATCTGTGTCCTATTTCCTTCAGAATTCCCAGCTATTGTGTCATTGCTGCCATTTAATTTCTAGGAATAAATCAGAAAAAATCTGAAAAGTGTCCTGTTTTAAACCAGCTTCAGAAAAATCAATTAATAGGACTCCTGTGGACCAACTGATATAGAAATAAAACTTTAATGAGTCTTTTTGAAAAACTATGCTTTTCTTCTTAATCTTTTTTCTTTTCTTCTAAAATAGCACACAAACCCTCCCAAATTATCATACAGAACTTCCTATACAAACCATTACTGAAAAATTCCTTTTTGCTCACAAATACCAATGCATAGTTACATAATATTTTAAAACATAAGACATACATCCTCAATTATTTCTTATCTCCATGTGTATACATTTTAATATTTGCAAACATAAAGATGACAATAAATTTGCAGTTGATTTGTTGTGTTTTGATAAGAAAATAATAAAAAAGTGATTTTAACTTGACAGAAACCAGCAACTTAAAATTTCCAGTAGTTTGTTTACTAACCCATAATCCCAAAGCTAATTACGTAAATGTAAATATTTTGTGTCTCTCAGGCAATAAAACCAACATCTCTCAATATGTTTGGACTAGCAACAGCACACCACATGGTCCTAGAATAGAGACACACCCCAAACCTTTGTGAATTAAATCAATCACAGTGAAAGAAAGATGGTACATACCTAGTCATCTCCATGAAATTTTATTCTGTGTTATTCTGTCAGCAGCTCACTTAAAATATAACTTACCAGGTTACAACACATCTTCATGCACAAGACACAATCTGCATTTGTTCTCTTGATCTGTGCACAAAGGTAACAGGTCACTTGCGAGATCTTGAAAATGCTGAGCATCAACAGGAAACCAAAATAAAAAAGAAAAATTTAAAACTGAAGCTGACAGGAAACGCAGAGTTACAAGTGTTGCACAGGATGGTGACCAACAGGAAAAGGATTTTGTGTCAACCTAGTTAGACAAGAGAGTAACCCTAAATCTTTGCTTAGAAGTATAGTTCTAACTAAAAAAAAAGAAAGTAAAGCTCTACTCTACATTTTTCAACCTTTTCATATTTATCTGTAAATTATTAATGAATTGAGAAGATATGTCTTCTTTCTCATATTTTTTAAGCAGTATAGATAGAATTTAAAGACACTCTAAGAATTGTTCAAAAATATTTTTCCTCACTTTCTGTAAGTATAAAGAAGGCATTTGATGGAATGAATGTTGTTTAAGTTCATGAGCAACATTAGACAAATGAGTATGTATAAAACAACCAACATGCTTATAGCAAGTGTGGGTAGAGTCCTTCTCTAATCTTCGTTCACGAAGCCTAGCCATGATGATGTATAACTATTCTATTGAAATCTCTTTCAAAAATTTCTAATATGTACATTGTATTCCCCCCTGCCAGCTTCCCCCACTCCCAATCAATCATGATACTCTCTTTATTAGTTTGGGGATTTAGAAATATATTTTGGTTTTAAGGGGGGAAAAAAAAGATTCTAGAATCATGGAATATCCTGAGTTGGAAGGGACCCACAAGGATCATTGAAGTCCAACTCCTGGTCTTGAACAGGACAAGCTCAAGAACCATATCGTGTGCCTGAAAGTGTTGTGGCAAAGGACTCTAGAACAGGAGTAAGAGAAAACAAAATGGTTTGATATGGCAATAAATTCTTTGTTTTTCCATGAAAAAAAAAACAAAAAAACTTGTCACGTATTCCAGGAATTACACAATAGTCTGTTCTAGATGGATGGATTCTTCTTAAATAAATCAGAATTTTGTTGCCTACATATGTAAGAATGATAGTGATTTTTGTGTACCACTGAATTCATTAGAAAAGATGTCAAAGTATTGCTTTACTATTATCAGCAGTCATGAGATCTTCTGAACTAAGTAAATTTCTGCAATTAATTGTATGAGTTATGCAGGGAATCTCCTTAATAAACACTCAAAATTATTATGAAAGACAATATTTACCCCATTGTACTACTGCTGTGAAAGAGCATAATAAATTGAAACAGGTTGCAGTTCAGTAGGTGAGGTAGACTGAAAATCCATTAGATTAATTACTTCTCATAAGTATAATTATATTTACAGTATTTCCCATTTCTAGATGTCTAATGGGCTTCAAAGAAGTGCAAGGTATAATTAAAAACTTTATCTGTGAAGGCAAATTACTAAGCTTAAAAAGAAAAATTCTTCCAGCCAAGACAGGCAACAACAGGTTTCATTTTCCCTAATTTGTAACTGTGTTATCTAAATAAAGAGCTCACATCCTGCAAACCATAGCTAACACTGAAATTACACCATGGTTTAACAGTGAAAAATATGTTTGAGAGAATCTACAATCCTTTAAAATGGATTACACTCTGAGAGAAAAAACAATCATGTATATGACATGTACCTCCTTCTCATTAAACCTCTTACTCCTTAGGGTGATTATATGATATAGTTTGGATATCTAACATTAAACAAGATGAATCTCACCTCTAAAAATCATATCTTATCACACACACTGTTGACAAAGTACTTCAAAATACTTTTTGTCATATAATTGTCTAACCTGATAGATCTATTTCTCTGGATGAAGCTAGAGTTCAGCTCCCTACAGCTGGATCAAGAGAGAGAAACTTTGAGTATAGTGACACAGGATATTATCAGCTCTAACCCCACTTGAATTTCATCATACTTGAGGTGATAGTTTTCCCTGAAATCACAGTGGAGTCCCTGCCTTTCCAAACAAATGGGACAGGAGACAGGAAAGCCTGATTTCTAATGATGGCAGATTGTTCTAAAAGCCAAGATAGACAACTAAATTCATGGGCAACATTAGACAATGAGTATGTATAAAACAACCTGTATATAATTATTCTATTGAAATCTTTTTCAAAATTTTCTGATGTGTAGAAATGTGAAATTTTCTGATTCCCCCCACCAGCTTCCCCCACTCTCAATTAGGAAGTTGAAGAGTAAGTATTTATTGAGGAAAAAATGATCCAGAACAGAGGAAACTTCTTTTTTTATATATACATTTAACTAACAGATAACTAAAACCCCCCAGGTTAAGGGGAAAAAACCCAAAAACATCCCCCCCCGAAAATGAAAGGTCAATTCAAGTGGCTTTTATTTCTAAACTTAGCAACTTCTCACCATTCTTCTTACTTTTTAAGGGAATTATTATAATATTCAACATGTTTATTGGCATTATAACCAGGCCATTCTATTGTTTAGAGCTGCTGAATATGTTTTATTCTGAAAATAAACTTATAAATTTAACCAGAGACAAAGCAGGCCATTGATGTTTCTCCTTCTCATAAAACTGTCTATTAGTAACAGTCTAAATTGACAAGCAATTGACCTCCTTATGTCCCTCTCAGGAAAAATGTGAAAGCTGACTTAACCAGGTTAAGATATGCAATCATATTGATGTGAGAGTATGATTTAGCATCTGATTGCAAATGAATGTCAGATGCATTTAGGATGAGCATCAAAAAATAAAAGATACAAAAAGAGAGCATCCTTCCCATAGAAAATATTTGTAACTCTTAATTAACGTTCTCTTATGCAACTATATTTTGTTTCTGCAGTGCTTTTCTTGCTTTTAATGAAGAGAGCTTAAGCCACAAAAGCAAAGAAAGAGTCTGAACTTACATCTGTGTCCTATTTCCTTCAGAATTCCCAGTTATGCTGGGAATGTCATTGCTGACATTTAATTCCTAGGAATAATTCAGAAAAAAACTGAAAAATATCCTGTTTTAAGACAGTTCCAGAAAAATCAATTAATAACAGTACCATGGATTAATTAATATAGAATTAGAATATTAGTGAGCCTTTTTGAAAAAGAAACAATAGTGTCTTAGATTCTTCTGTTGCCTTGTTTCCATAAATATGTTTAAAACATACTCTTCTTCAAGCAAAATTAAGGGATAGACACGAATAATGAGTTAGGCTTATTATTTCAGATTATGGGGTTTGTTGCTATTGAGAATACCTTCTTTTCAATAATTTCAATTATTTTCAATAATAAGGAACACTTATTGAGAAACCAATGTTGACATGTTTATTTCAAGTTCAGGTATTGGTGTTCTAATTTATAATGCTCAACTCTGAAAACAGTAATTTGAAGAAGGTTATGATTAACTTCCATGTAAGACGTGGACCACAGAATAAAAGCCATTAATTGAGAAAGAGTCTTAATCTGATAAATTGATATAATGTGTGCAAAATATTAATTCTAGACCTAATTGAATTGTTCATACAGATATTCTTGATTAAGAAATTTCTTCAAACATGTCAAACAGGTCTCTTCCAGATTTGAATAAAACTGTAGAACCATAGAATCTTAAAATGTCTTGGGCTGGGAGGGACACCTTTCACTAGACTGGGTTGCTCAGCGCCCCATCCAGCTTGGCCTTGAACACTGCCAGGGATGGAGCATCCACAACTTCTCAGGCCAACCTCTTCCAGTACCTCACCCCCATCACAGCAAAGAATTTCTTCCTAATATCTAATCTAAACCTACTCTCAGTTTGAAACCATTTTCCCCATGTCCTGTCACTGCATGCCCTTGTAAATAGTCTCTCTCCATCTCTCTTATAGGTTCCCTTCAGGTACTGGAAGGCTACAATCAAGCCATTTCCAAGTCTTTTTCTTTTCGAGGCTGAACAACCCCAACTCTTTTAGCCTTTCCTCATAGGAGAGGTGCTCCATCCCTTTAATCATCTTGGTGGCCCCCTGTGAGAGTCTGGATTTGTATCTCACTGGGTTGTTTGATGGGTCGAATCAACCATCTTGCCTCTGTGTGTGTGTGTGTGTGTCATGGGAGGGGGTTTGTCCACTGTAAGGCCTGCAGCCAACATGGCAGGGTGCACAGAGCGCATGTGGTCCAGTAACCATGTGGCTCGCATGTCAGTCAAATAAGGTTTGCCTGGTAGCCCCCCATACCATGCCCTCTGGAGCTTCTGACTGGCTACAGTACCTCTTACTTCAGCTTGGAGGGCACTGAGTGGTCAGCGAACCAGATGTTCCACCTGGGAGAGGTGGCCACAGTAGCCAAACCACATAAATAGATGTGCACAGTTATTCTGCCTTCTTTTCTGGAAGCTGCCACCATGGGACTCTTGGCTGTAACTATTTTTCTCTCTTCTCTCTTTCTCTCTTCATTCCATCTTTCTAGTTTTATTTTCTTTTTCTTTCTTTACTCTTCTCTTCCTCTTGTGTGTAACTTAAAACTGATGGGTTGTATTTCACTAGGTTGTATGGGATTGGTGTTGGGTGCTGTTGTGTAATCTTCTCCTTGGTTGTTTGTTACTCCTGTAAAACCCTTGCCAAAATGTTTATTTTCTCACTAAATTAAAAGAAGTTCTCTTGGGGAAAAGTCTGTGTCTTTTTCTCTGTACATGATTTCGAGGTACCAAAGAACTAAAAGCTTTGCAAGAGTTCATGTGAGTGAAATTCTTGGACTCTTAAATATAAGTAAAACTCCCAGGCAAGAGTGTGGCTTAGACTTGGTGCTTTACATCCTCCTCTGGACTCCTATACTGTAGACCCCAGAGCTGGATACAGTACTCCAGGTCAGGTCTCACCAGAGCAGAGCAGAGGGGCAGAATCACCTCCTGCAACCTGCTGGCCAGGATACAATTGGCTTTCTGGGCTACAAGCACACATTGCTGGCTCACGTCCAGCCTCTCCTCCACCAGCACCCCCAAATCCTTCTTGGCACTCCCCAAGAACTCTATCTGTTCATCCTCCAGTCTGTGTTGATACTGGGGGTTGCCCCAACCCAGGTGCAGACCTTGCACTTGGTCTTGTTGAACTTCATGAGATTCCTGTGGGCTCAATTCTTGAGCTTGTCCAGGTGCAGAACAAGTGGGCCCATACACAGAATAGAATAAAACAGACTATTTCAGTTGAAAGGGACCAATAATGATGATCTAGTTCAACTGTCTGACCTTTCAGGGCTGATATGTTAGTATATATTATTAAGGGCATTAATATCTCTTAAATACTGGCGGGACTGGGGTATTGACTACTTCTCTAGGAAGACTGTTCCCATGTTTGACCACTCTTCTGGTAATGAAATTCTTCCTAATGTCCAGTCTAAACCTCCCCAGTGCAACTTTGGACCATTCCCACACGTCCTATCCCCGAATACAAGAGATAAGAGCTCAACACCTCCCGCTTCACTTCCCCTCCTCAGGAAGCTGTAGGGAGCAAGGAGGTTGCCCCTCAGCCTCCTTTTCTCCAAACCAGACAAGCCCAAAGTCCTTAGCTGCTGCATATAGGACATTCCTTCCAACCCTTTCACCAACTTTGTTTTACTCCTTTGGGGTAAAGGATCTTCATATCCTTCTTAAGTTGTTGTGTCCAGAACTTCTTATAGTCCTCCAGGTGAGGCTGCTGAATGCAGTTGGATAATCACCTCTCTTGACGGGATGGTCATGCTGTGTTTGAGGCACCCCGGGGAGTGGTTTACCCTCTTGGTTGCCTGTGCACACTGATTGCTCATACAGATTCAGCTGTTGGCCAGCACTTCAAGATCCTTTTCTGCAGGGCTGATCTCCAGCTACTCCAGTCCCAATTTATACTTCTGCCTGGAATCACTCAAACCTGGGTGCATAATCTGGCTCTTGAACCTATTAAATTTCATCCTATGAATCATAGCTCAGTGCTCCAACTATCTAAAACTCTCTGCAAGACTTATTGTCCCTCAAAAGAGTCAACAGTACATCCCAGTTTCATATCATAAGCAAACTTATCAGTGATGCATTAAACCCATGCATCCAGACTGTTGGTAAATCCATTAAACAGTACTGGCCCTCGAATCAAACCCTGAGGAACACCACTGGTGACCACTCTCCAGACAGATGTAGCCCCACTCACTACAACCCTTTGAGCTCTACCCTTCAGCCAGGTCTTCATCCAGCAAGCCATGAACCTGCTCATCCCGCAGCTGGACAACTTAGACAGAAGGGTGCTGTGAGGCACAGCATCAAAAACCTTACTAAAATCGAGTAAAACTGTATCCACTGCCTTCCCTTCACCTACTAGGTGAGTGATTTATCGTAGAAGGATATTAAATTGGTTAAACAGGACTTTCCCTGTGTGAATCTATGTTGACTGTGCCTGATGATCACAAAATTGTTTAAATGCCTTTCAGTAGCACTGAGTATAATTTCCGTAATTTTTCCAGGAACTGAGATTGGACTAACAGGTCTGTAGTCCTCTGGGTCTTCCCTTGCATCTTTTTTGTAGATTGGAATAACATTGCTTGGATTTCAGTAATCAGAGACCTCCACAGTCTGCCAAAATATTTGGTAGATGATAAAGAAGGGTCCTGCCATGACATCTGATATTCCTTTCAGTACTCTGGGATGAATCCCATCAGTCCTCATGGACCTGTGAATATTCAGCTCATACAGCTGTTCCCTGACAATTTCAGTGTTCACAAATGAAATTTCAATGTTCCCACAATCATATTTCTCTGATTTAGGGAATCAGGCAGCCCAATGTCTTTCAACATTATTAATAATTGAAATTAAAAAAAATAAAAACATTGAATGTGTCCACGTTTTTCATCCCTATTAATCTGATGAGCATCTTCTACAAGTATCAGTCCAGCGTTTTCTCTAGACTTGCTATTACTATTAACACACTTTTAAAAGCTCTTTGAACACTGGCCAGTTACAACTTTAATTGAGTTTTAGTCTTTCATGTTTTCACCCTGCATACATGGACCATATTCTCTAATTCCCTGGCCTTGCTTTCAGAGATCATAAAATCTCCTTTTCCTCTGGAGCTCCACAAGAAATTCCCTGTTCAGCCAAGATGGTCTTCTGCTTTGCTTTCTTGACTAATGACACAGTAGAATTATTAGCTTGCACAGTGCAATTGGCTGATACACAAAAGAAGAACTTGGTAAATAAAAGACCACTTTTGGTCATCCCTTCCACACGCTGGACAGGGTTCAGACTACTTAGGCTTTCTTGGTTCATGTGGCCACAAAATAATTGTACCAAAAGAAGGGTCACTACTAAAGATTAATAAATTTTTTGGTCAAATAGTGAGTTCTGTGACTAGCTACTCTGAAGTTATCTAAAGTGCTTCATAAATATTCTCACAACTACTTCCATGAGTAAAGTCAACGGAACTATTTTCTTGTAAAGGTAAAAGAAAGACAGTGGAAGGAAACATGAATGTTACAGTTAAGACTGTCAAACAAGAAAGAAAATTAAAATTGATTTGGATATTATTTTTTTCTTTTTCTCCACAATAATCCCATCTCAAGAAATGTATCTAGAATTATTATTGCTGAGAAGGGTGTAGATTGCAAAACATTTAAGGTCTGGGTTTTTTTAACCACACACATTTGTAAGAAAGTTGACTCTAGTCTTCACAAATTGCAGCAGAATTTCCTTCAGACTGTTAAAAAGACTGTCCTGTTCTTGTTTGTTTTGTACTGTTTTATTGTCTTGTAGAATAAAACAAAAGATTGTGATTTTCTAATTATAAAACTAATTAACTCTCACAAAGTAGAGGACTTGTACTTTAGCTCTTGTGCTATTTCTGTAGGTGTAGAGTACAAAAGAATTCACTATCTGATCTTAATCCCAAATTGTGTGTTTAGAGAACAGGGACCTCCCCTTGGTAGCATAATTATAAAATATTTTACAAAAATATTTTATAAATATTTATAAAAAATATTTTACAAAATATAAGAATAAGTGTTTTTGTTTATATAGATCTAGATTTCCTGCATGGTTTCCGTTTTTTTATTATTTTTAATAAAGAAAATAATTGAAATGTGTCCTCATATATAAAAGTATTATTGCAACCAAAGATTTTAATGTTTCATCCTCAGAATGATAGAAGTAAAACAGTAGGGAGACATCTTGCGTTTTGGGTTTATTGTGCTCTCCAATAATTTTGTCAATTTTTTTTTGTTTGGTTTGGTTTTTGGTTGGTTGGTTGGCTTTTGGTTTAGGTTTTGTTGTTGTTGTTGTTGTTGTTGTTGTTCCAAGGTATTGGTCGTAAAAAAATACACAGCCCTAATAATGTCACACTTGATCAGCACACACAATGCAGAAAGCTCCTTTATTGGCTGTCAATAAATGTACAGCTCTATATTCTTTTACAAAACTTCCCTTTTATTCCTTTATAACTTTCCTTTTATACTGTTTTAGATTTTATAATTGAGTCTGTGAATGATGGTGGATTAACACATACCTTGGAGACGAAAGCCTATTTTTTTCCAGAAGAACAGTATATCCTCAGTGTAAAGTTTTTCTAGGATTACTGTAATCTTTCTTCTTCCTTTATTTCCTTGTTTTATTCTCTGAAAATCACTTTAAGGAGTCTTTAGAGAGTGCCTCTTCACACAAATCTCAGTAATATTTCTCAGCACTTGACACCACCTGTTTTAAATGAAGAGCACTGAAATCTACACATAGAAACCCAGACACTTCTGAGAAGTGCTCAATAGGAAAAAAACGGGTGAGAGGGAGAAGAAACTTGAAAACATGTTTTGAGAGCAACTTGGTTAGTTAATTCTTCTTAATTTAAAAGAAATCAGTCATTTTAAGGAGAAATGCATTAAAAAAAAAAAATAAAAAAACCAAAACCAAACAGTGGGATGGAAGGGAAATGGCTGGACTGGTTACAGAATGTCATGTGAGAGACATGACATGTAAAGGAAGCCACAAAATTATATGGTTCTATGCAAATAGTAAACTTTGGTCTCATTTTGAGTTTTCCTAAATAATTTAAAAGTAGTTAGAATGAACAGTATTGAACATCATAACTGTATAGAAGACTGAACATTAGGGTAGTTTAAAAAATACATACGTGGAGTAAATTGGAATAGATTTCTGAGAAAAAGATGACAAAAGTTGAAAAAAAACTAGTGATAAGTGGTGCAAAGAAGTTATAAAACATACCTAATTTGTAAAATATACCTTATCACATATAAATTGTCTTATTCTAAATGTCATTTATAGAAAACTCCCCCACTACCAAGTTTTTTAAAACACAAACATAAAAACTTAATTTTTTGTTATGTTTTCAGTGAAATACTGAGGGGCAGGGGATGGGGAAGAAGCAAAGAGAAGAAAAACCTTGAGATTTCATTATTTTGATTTTTCTAGTAAAGGATTTAGGTTTTTGTTCATTTTCTCTATTTCTATTTTTAAAAAAATAAGTTTAGAATGAAGAGTCTGTTGAAATGTCAAACTCTTTAGATTTATTAAGTAATCTGAAAAAGATGTGCTGCAGCCATGACATTTACGTTTGATTAGCAAAGGTAACATAATTCACTATGACATTCTGTTAAGAAGGATTAAATATTATTACATGGAGAAGGTGGTCGAAGAGTTTACAAGAATTTCCTTTCACTCCTATGCAGTTGAAAACTGTAATTTTGAAACTAAATATTTAGAATAGAGTAAGAGACAACCTTTCTTCAGTTCCTCACTAGCAGTTATTTTCCTCCTTTGCCTCTATTCTGTTTAAGAAATGACTAGAGGTGTTTACAGCTTCAATTTTAGACACCCATCACTAAATCTCTTCTAAGTGTAAGTCATTTCTCTGTTCAAAATTACTGAAATCTTAACCTATAGATAGGTAAAAGCAAACAACTGGGATATTACTTTCAGACCAGCTAGGAGAAAGGTAAAGTAAAACTAGTGAAAGAAAAACCATTGTTGAAAAAGAAGATTTCAAACTTAACAACAGCTGTATTTAAGAAGATAAAATAGTATTATAGACCATAAATTTATATCCAAAAATGTTGATTTAGGGGTGGCACAACCCAGCTTCATCATATCACATAACTTGAGGTGATCAGTAAGACCTGTTTTTTGGGTGACCTAAACAATTTTTGTGTCATCTGAAAAATTCTGGTCCCTATTTATTTATTTTTTTTTTAGAAAATGGAATGCAAATATATACAGCAATGGCAACACATTATTACAGTAGAAAACTTCTGACTGAAAACTTAAATGTATTCTTTTTGACAGAAACATTTATGTTTTGCATCCAGCAACAACTTCATAAATATCCTGCCAGAGTTCAAGAAACGTTTGGACAATTCTCTAAGACAAATGATGTAATTCTTGGGTCTGTCCTGTGAAGGGCTGAGAGTTGGACTTTGGTGATCCTTCTGGGTCCCTTCCAACTCAGGATATTCTAAATAATATTTTAAAAAAGAAAAAAAGAAAATACGGGGGAAGTAGGAGCTGTCATCCCATGTTGCAATATCAACAGTGAAGACATTAAACCTAAACTTAGAAAATAACATGCATTAGCATATTCAGAACAATCAGATGTCAGAAAAGAGATGTCAATTAGTATATTAAGGTCAAATGTCCATTCAGAAGTGCATTTTTAAGCCAAAATTTTGATGTGGAGAAGTACTGTGGATGTCAGTGCACACACATATATTTGTACAGTCAGTTAAAACAAGATATTATCTAGTAATTCCTCAGTCTTAATGTATTGTTTCCAGTATGAAGTTTCTAAAGTATTATACTGCTAAAATACCACAATGAACAATGTTCTTTTCATGCACTTCAAAAAAAACCCCAACAAACAAACCTCTGCAAACCCCTAAGAATCCTTTACAGTCTCTAATCTACTCCATGGAAAGAAAGTAATGGGATTAGATTACTATCATAGTTTCTTTCACTGAGTTAAATGAAAACCGCCATGCTCTTCAATACAGCAGAACATGGGAACACTTTTTCTGGTGTTAAACTCAAATGACCTCATTTGTGCTCATTGTATTTATTAATGTCATTATCAAAACCTTTCCTTCTCTGCACTGAAACACCCTAGTGTTAACAGTCGCTTAAGTCTATATGAAGAACTAGTCTGAACTAATTTTTTTTAATAGTTTTAAATAATTGGTTTTATTATTAAATGACAGCCTCTAATTTTGATCTGCTTTTCACTGTTCTCCTATGCCTTCATTTTTCAGTTCAGCCATTTCATAGATATGTAATTATTTGGTTTAGATGACCACTGCTGTACAGTGACAATATGTAATTCACCAAAATATATTAAATATAGCAGGATTGTGTCAAATATATGAAAGAATTTATTAATTCATTTCTAGAAGGATAGTTTCTCTTTAATATGACTAAACCAGAACATATAAGTATATTGGTTATATTAGCTTTAGGCACATATTTTCTCTGTGGTTTGGTTTTAGCTTGTAGTTTTATCACACATACAAGTTAATTGAAAATGCAATTGAAAAAGAATAGTCAACGGCGTGGAAAAAAACTACCTCTGAAAAGTTGATAATATCATGTCTAAACTTTATACAGCCTTCACATATGTATCTAGATATGAAAAGTCATAAGCATACTTTCATATTAATTTATGATGAAAGCAACAATTACAATCACAAGCTGAAAAAAGAGACAAATCATTAAGAAATATTTTTATACAGTATTTTAAAAAAAAGCTTCAGTTTCCATATAAACTTCCTTCTAGTGTTTCTGCAAAGTTCCTTTTTTTTTTTTACAAAAACTTTTAAGAATGGATATGCTGAGACTCTCCCAGGGGTTCAACCTCTACTGAATTAGAGTTTACTGTCTTAGGTAACAGCAAATTTTTAGATATAATGTTAATAAGTAAAATTAGAATAAATTGACAGAAGTTAGGGAAAAAGAAGAAAAAGTGATACAGATAGCTGGAGAGAATAACTTCATAGTAATGATGAATAGTGCTAAAAATAAAAGAGTTTAGCTGAACAGTAACTAAGGGGGATGAGACCAACATCAAGACAGAGAGGGAGAGAAAAGAAGAGAAATTATTTTATATGAAAAACATGCTATCCTGGAAGAAAAGCTGTAAGATTAAAAAATGGAAAGTTTAAACTAAATATCTGTAGATATTCTGACAGGGAGGTGTAATAGGATTTGGAATAGTCTCCTAAGGGTAGTGGTAGAAAATTCATCACTTAGCATTTTCAACACTAGACAGGACAAAGAACAAGAAAAAATATAGTTGGAGAAAATCCTGCCTTGACAGAGAGATGAAATGAATAATCTAATAGGCCCTTTCCATCTCTAACTTGTTGCTATGAAACTGCCAGAAAAGACTAAATTTAATCTTCTTGGTGTCTTTTATTCTCTTATACATAAATTATCTTAATCTTTTCTGGGCATTTTCTACCTCTTCTGTCTCCTTTAACAGAGATTTAGAACAGGTATTTAAAATGTTTTTATTCTATTTCCTCTTTTTCAACTGTTGCAAGTTAATTTTAGTTCTTATATGAACGAAACATGGAAATGAATAGTGGTTAGCTTTGTATTATAGATGAGCAGGAATCTTTCATTTAAATGTTTTCTCTCAGAATTGTCATGATTTTCACTAAGGTTTGTAAAATTTTATACTGCAGTTCCAATGCAGACAAAATTAAAAATAACTTCTAATTACCTGCCATGCTTTGAACATTTTATTTAGAACTTATAGCAAAAGGATGACTTAGACAAGCATTCAAAAAATGTAAGAGTGATACTGCTGAAGAAAACACAAGTGTCACTGAAATCTTTCATGCAGTACATTTTACTGTCCTGTTACTGTTCTCGATTTTGTTTCCATTTATGTGTACTGAGCTGTTTTCAGCAAAGGGAAATGGCAATGGATGCTTTATTCTCAATGGATTGTATAGACATGTGTCACAGTGAAGTTACCATGCAAGCGTACTGTCCCATCTCTGAAACTGTCCTCAGAGAGCCGAGTGCCACAGGAGATTTGGGAGTAACATGCCACAAGAGACAGATCACAGATTTCAGAGAAGTTGGTGAGAGAATCAAAGGTTTTTTACCCATGTCAAAATGGAAAATCACAAGGAGAGGAAAAAATTATTGTTGTGATGTACCAGATACGTAAGTGGAATTAACAGTGTGCTTCATGAAAAAAAACCCCTACATTGTAGTTTCCTTAATTACTTTCAATGACTTAATTTTCTGAAGATTTCTAATTGCTCTGGAAGGCCAGAAAGCCAGGTGGGCTTGGCAGGTTTTACTGCTGACTTAATGAGTCTGAGATAAGCTAACGTCATGATCCATGGAGGGATTGATTATTGCTAAATTGATGATACTCTGATTTGTTGCATGACTGCTGCTACTCTTTTATTTACACATCTTTCGAAACACTGACTTTAGTTCAAAAATTGAAATTTTCCTTTTCTCTTTCTTTAAACAGCAATAATATAAGTAGTAGAGAGTTATATTTCTATCTAAATTAGAACTTATGCCTTCACATTTTATCTGGATTTTGAATAGTTAAATGGCTCAAAATATTGTGTCTAACATTTTGCATAAATAATTTAGCTCTGGCAAAAGATATATGTTGGTATTTACAGTGAAAAATACCTGAAAGCTGTGGATTTGATGAGATGTTTTATAACTTATTTCACTAATGTAATTGAACAACAGAATTCTAAATATCTTTAAGAACTTACATAATATCAACATGACATATCCTAAAATACACTCCAGGCATGAGGAGGGACGAATGGACTAAGTAAATACCGTTCATTATTTTAAGAATTTGCAGCCATTTGTAATGGCTACATCCATATTAGAAAATAAAATACAGTAGAACCTTTTCTTTGCTCCTGAAGACAAGTGACAGAACACTTCTTTCTAATTGACACCTACAGTTAAACTCTCCTCTCCCCTTAAATACAATTACTACTGTACTGAAACTTGGGAACGGTATGGTTCATCCGTGGCTCTCCCTCAGCGCGTTCCTAGGAAGTGTCTGGAGAGCATAAGCTGTCATGAAGCAAAATTTAAAATGTTGCTAGAGAGTGTGCTTGACTGCTTTCCGCTATGCAGATATTCAAGGTGTCTTTTCGGTTAGGGTAACCAACTTTAAACACCTTCTCTGCTCCTAGGATTTTGAAAATGATAAGCAGCGGAGAACACCCCTCCTTAGGATTATCCTCAGGATATTTCAGACTGAGCTCTTTAAATCACTCTGTTCTCTGAAAGCTGTTCCTCTTTTAATTTGTTAAATTTTAAAACATATCTACATTTTCTACTGAAGACAATAACTTGATATTTTGTGCATTTTCTTTCAAATCCAAAATCAGAATACAGCAGAGGAAAAGATTTAAAAATAAATAAATAAAAAGCAAAGCATCAACATCAGTGAAAAATCTTAAAATAATACCTACTGTAATAACACTTGACACTCAATTACTTTGTAGGTCCAGAAGATCCCGTATTGCACTGTTATGTGCAAATATGCATAAGTAGCTATTCTGATTAATATTAGCACCTGAATATGAAAAGAAATAATGATGATTTGTAACTTACTATAAAGGCCTGCCATGGAAGCTTGCTAAAAATATATGAAAGTTGCTGGTTGTTTAAGTGAGAATGGCACTTTAAAATATTAGCCTAATCATTATTAATTCTTTTTATATTTACTGTATTATCATTAATCCAAGGAATTCATTTGCAATTAGTAAAGATGTTATGCAGATTTCTAACATTAATTACTTGAAACATTTGTAACAGATAAGCTTGAGAATGCCATACTGTGTTTCAATTTTCAGTGCACATTATCATTACAAATAATGGAAATACTTTGTTGCTTTTGGAAGAAATAAGAAAATTAGTAGGATATAATGCAAATGGTACTATGGCTCTAGGCTACAGAAAGTCTGATCCATGTCCTCTTTATTGGTAAGTTGTTCAGAATGGTGTTGTGGGAACCATCTTCAAACGTGCTACTTGTAACTCTATGTCTCTTGTCCAAACACTCCATTCCTGCTTTAACCTGCTGCACTAGTGTGGGCAGGCTGTAAAAGTTCTGGCAGCTTCTTTTGAATAACGATAGATAAAAGGAATGCTTCAGGAATACAGATGTGAGTCCCTAGTTGCGGTTATCTTGCTGTAACTTATGTGTGACTGGTCTGAAGTTCTTTCTGACAAAGGTAGACAGAGACCTCATAATCATTTCTGGGATGCTGGAAGAATCAGCCTTTGACCCTGGAGTGACTTTCATCCAGAGACTTTTATCAATCAGGCAAGTGCCTTATAGCTTCACACAGAAAAGGCTGGACATTGAAAGAGATGCAACCTTGCCATCAGATGCTCACTTCATTGACAAGAGGATTCACGCTCATTTGCGTATCATCTTGCATGTAAAGAAAAGTAGTTAAGGTAGACGAGAATTTTCTGTCAGTTTGGAACTATACCTTGAAATTCACATGACTGTTTAATGGTAATAATAATAATAATAATAATAATAATAATAATAATAATAATAATAATAATAATAATACCCCATTAACATTAAAAAATATCGCTTTGTTACAGAACTTTTTTAAGACATATAGCAAAGATGAACAAGAAAATGATGAGTCCTATTGCACTGAACACCTATTATTTAAGTCAAAAAGTGAGATGCTTTCCTGAATCTGTTCTTAAAACTTTTGTTGAATTAGCAGCATGAAATCCTAAACAACAATTTCTTTCCTGTAAGAAAAGAATGTTCATGATGTTATTAAAAACTAGGAGTGACAAATTCTGTGTTGAATCACTATCTTTCTAATAACAAGCAGGAAATCAAAAATTTCAATTAAAAAAAAAAGAAAAGGGGGGGGGGGGAATGTTGCCAAACAGTGACCACAGTGGTCAAAGCTAGAAGAAAAACAATGAAAAGCTGCATGGAGTAAATGGAATTATGAAGTGAATAACATGACCACTGTACATGGCTTGTGTATATCTGCGAGAGATCTTAGGTGTTAGTAAGCATTTTGTTTGGGCATAAAATGGTACTGTGATTTTCGTTAACTCTATACAAACACCTACAGTGATCTGAAACACCCTAAGGTTTCTCAAACATTTTGATGGAGTTGACAGAGACAACAAACAACTTATAAGATATTCAGGCCCTTCTGGAGTGGCAAATGAAAGAAAGGCAGAGCACTCTAAAACTTCCCAAATGGCACTAGACTTGTGTATGTGTGCTGACAAAAGAAATTACTCTGTTCTGTCTAGTCAGCTGAAACATATTCTAAACACTTCAACTCTTTTTGCAAGTGACTCAGAGCTAAGTTGGCTAAATATAGAGATGCTAACCCAACTCACGTACAGTAATTTCTACCACAACCTCCAGCTGCCTGAAGCTACTTGGAATATATACATGGTTTGCTTCCCTTAACAAGAGTAATAAGAGATCTATCAGTTTATCAACTGTTTTAGCCTCAGTTATAAATTTTCATTTTTTTTTTCAACTTACAAGAAACAAAAGAGATTATGGAAGTAATTGGAATTTCAATATCTATTTTGATCCTTTTTTTCCTTTTCACATTTCCTTTTCTTTCACTGTCCCTAGTACAGAGCTTAATTGCCTTTTCAGATGCACTTATGGAAGGTGTAAAATGTTCATTTGGAAATAAATAGAAAACTAGTCAGTGGAAATGACCCTGTCTGATCTAACATGTTAAAAACAGATTCTAATTTTTTAAGAACAGCACAGGCAAACTCAGAGATATAAAGGGCAAGGAAGACAAAAAACAGCTTTGTTTTTTGTCACCAATTTTGTTTATAGCCCAAGAGACAAAAAAACCAACTTAACACACTTAACACAGTTTGTTCCGGCAAACTCTTACAACCTTTTTGAGCCAAGGTCTGCCATCTTTAGGAAACCCAATTATATTTTCTCATACATCATGTGGAGGTTTGTTCAATTTTATATTTTAATTTTTTTTTATTACTTATAAAACAAAGAATAGAATCTGAAAATATTTCTGGAACTACAGCAATACAGCATCTTGTCTGAAAATATTGAGGGTGTTTCTCAGATAATACAGGCTTATTGGAATTCCTGACCTACTTGCCATACTACAACACAGCCACCTATTTGAGGAGTACTGGTAACCAGTGGCAGGGATTGGTGTGACTTCTGAGAATTTTATGGCTTTTTACCTCTAATTGCTGAATTAATAGAATCTATTTTTCCTCAGGTCTCTCCATAGAAACAGCTGTGGGTCTCAGAACACCTGGAAATCTAGTTTACTGAAGCTTGTCAGGGGAGCCGAGCTATTCTCATAGGTTCTATAAATCACAGACATAAAACAGAGTGCCTGGAATTTGGAAAGTAGATATACTATTATTTGCTTTTTCCCCAGAGTACAAGTCAGAGAACTTTAATTTAATACTGTCTTTTTAATTGGGAGTCCAGGATCTGTATGAGCAAAGATCCAGAAAACAGGAGAACCAGTTGGCTGTTGGAGCCTAGAAGCTTTGGAGTTCTTTATCTAGAGACAGTTAGATAATGGGGAACTACATCATTATATGTCATGGCACTTGAACAGTGAGGCAACTTATAAGAGAATGATTTTGACAGCTACCTAAGAAATCCTTGAAAATGAAAAATTCCTACTAAAGGAAAATTTATTTGAATTAAAAAACCCCAAAACATACTAAGTATTTTCAATTAATAATATTATACTAAAATTCATTTGTCAGGTTAACATCTGTAAATACTCTCAGGTTTACATTTGTTTTATGCCATGCTAACCTGTAACTTTACTAGGAAGTAAAATTCAGCTAGTTAAAAATTCTTAACTAAAATATATTAACAAATACTAACTTTTCACAGAGTTGTTAAATACTTCCACGTGCATTTTAAATGCAAGGACTAAATTAGATTTTATTACCACTGTCATTATAAAGATGAGAATCTTTTTGGAAGCTGCTAGTCACATATATGTTGCCAAATCTAGAGCCCAAAGGTTTGGTTAAATTATTTGCTCGGGAGAACAGTGTTCTTCTGGAGTAGTCGGATAATGAACAAAACAACATAAAATAAACCCAAAACTGTCCTGATGTTATAACTTTCTCCCATACCACTGTATTTTGAAGGTATTGAAAGAGAGTTTTAGAGAAGACAAGACCTGACATAGCCATGTCACTGTATCCTATGTTACTATATTCTTTCCTTGACTTCATTTCTTGACAGTGAAAAAGATATTGACAAACAATAATTTTGCACCTGGAGATACTGAACTGGTTCATGTTAATGTAATCCATTTCATGTGGTACCTTCAACCTCATGAAAAGCAAAGAAAAGTGATTATTTTGCCATTCAATGTCTAAAGAAAATCTCAATTTTTAAAGACATAGATAGCTTGAAAACTATATGATAAGATTCTCTTTTTAAAAAAATACAGTTTCCTGTTTTGATTAATAACACAGAAATTGGAGTAAATATTGATAAAAAAAATATTTTCAAAACAGAGATCCTGAGATAACTATTGAACTTTCAAACAACCTCTGGAAATTTATTAACAAAAATTGAAAATATGGAATGAAGATATTCTATCAGTTTTAGCAATCTAAAAGTTAGTTTTTGGAATAATCTGCCTAGGTTGTCTTTATAACCAGGAAGGAAAACTGGGCTTTCAAAAAAACCCCTAATGTATCCAAGTCTGAGAAAAGTTTTCTAAGATAGGAGGAAATATCTTGCACAAATAGTTTTCTCTCTAATTATTAGAAAACAAGCCTGTATGACTAGAGCAGACACCTAATGGTTGGACTGTAAAAGACAGGTGAAACAAATCCAAATATCCAGAATGCTTTCAAACTTTATTTGAGCATGAATCATTTGGAGTACCCAAAAGAAACTGTGAGCACTTTATAGCTAGTCAAAGGTTAAGGGTGTCCTGTTTAATCTGGAAATGTACATCATTTTGTCAGCTTTTTTAAGTGCAAAATAATCCATTAGGAGATCAAGATGGGTGATTAGTGGATTGAGAGCAGGCCTTGGGGAGAAGGACTTGAGGGTGTTGGTGGATGAAAAATTGAACATGACCCGGCAATGTGCACTTACAGCTCAAAAAGCCAATTGTACCCTGTGCTACATCAAAAGAAGTGAGCAGGTCAGTGGAGGTGATTCTTCCCCTTCTACTATGCTGTGAGAAGCACCTATCAGATAGGTGATGACAAACCCAATTTACCTATCAGCTAGGAATATGGATTGACAGGGGAGGCAGGTCCAGAAGATACTAGAGCAAGTGCTACTACTCAGTAAGAAAAATGGGTTTGGGGGTTACATCAGAATGAGCTAATAATAAATTAGTCCTGAGACTCTGGAGGGTTTTCATGGGAGTAGCATGAAACTTGTTGCTTTTTTGGACATCAATTCTGTGTTAAAAAATAGTGTACTAAGAACACCTGAAAGACAACACAGTCATTGGTCACGGCCAGCATGGCTTCATGAGAAGAAAGTCCTGCTTATCAAACCTGATTTCTTTTTATGACAAATTGAATATGAGCCAGCAGTACCCTGGCAGCCAGGAGGGCCAAACATGTCCTGGGGGGCATCAGGCAAAGCATCGCCAGCTGGTCAAGGGAAGGGATTTTCCCACTGAGCTCTGCACTGATGTGGCCTCACTTGGAATATTATGTGCAGTTTTGGGCACCACAGTATAGGAAAGATATTAAGTGTTCAGAGGAGGGCAACGAAGATGGTGAAGGGCCTTGAGGGGAACCTGTGTGAGGAGTGGCTGAAGTCACTTGGTCTGTTCAGCCTGGAGGAGACTGCAGGGAGACCTCATTGCAGTCTACAACTTCCTCATGAGGGGAAGAGGTGGGGCAAACACTGATCTCTTCTTTATGGTGATCAGTGACAGAACACAAGGGAATGACCTGAAGCTGTGTCTGGGAAAGCTTTAGTTTAGATATTAGAAACAGTTTCTTCACCCAGAGCTGGGTTGGGCACTGGAACAGGCTCCACAGGAAAGTGGTCACAGCACCAAGCCTTACAGAGTCAAGAAGTGCTTGGACAGTGCTCTTGGGCACATGGTGTGGCTCTTGGGGATGGTTCTGTGCAGGGCCAGGAGTTGGACTCAATGATCCTTATGGGTCCCTTCCAACTTGGCATATTCTGTGATTCTGTGATTCTGTAAATCACAAGATTGCACACCGTTAGCTGTAGTACTTGGGAGCTTCACAAAGTACTCATCTTTGAGTATTAAACATCAGAAGTGTTCTGATCAGAAGTGGGTTTTGCTTTGGTTTTTGTTTGTTTGTTTGGGTTTTTGTTTGTTATTTTTTAAAATAAAATATTTGCCAATTCAGTTATTCATATAGAGACAGTTAGAAAATTACAGAATAAGCCCCAAAGACCAACTGTGCTTGCAATTTTTGTGGATGTGGCAATCAACGGTTTTCTTCACGACAGGAAGAGAAATATATCCAATCCAATTGGAGCACAGACTTGGCAAAGACTGAAGTAGAGGATAGGTAAGATTATTTCAGAGAAGTTTTGGAAGTACGCTGCTGGAATTCACTGAGCAGTCTGAAGAACAGATACTGCTGTGAATAATAACATCAGTTTATTCTTGAGATTTGTAAGAGGCCCTTTAATGTCAGAGATGAGTTCCACTTAAGGAAATAATTTCTTTAAAATTTGTGGAAATAATTCACCCTAACTGCTGTTACAAAGAGGTATTTTCTAACATGTTTTCCACAGTGAAACATACAAGTGAGTTAGCTATACACTCTTCTGCCAACACAGGATTGTTTTTTGCTCCTGATACCGTTGTGCCTCTGTGCCTGCTAACTCTTTTTTCACAGCAAATTTCAGTTGCAGGTTGTGGCAGTATACACTATACCCCATGAATAGTCATGCACAAACTAATACTTCTTATTTAAAAAAATCTAACATGACATCTGAAGTATTTGTTTAAAGTCTTGAGTGACTTGGCAGGCCCTGCTGGAGGGATAGATACAATCTTGGAAAAATTTGTAATGGAAACTCAGGGACTATCTATCTAAAATCATATCACCTGGTATCTCCTAAAGTAACACCTGATATTTTTCTCTTTGGTTTTTTTTATAATTACCTGTGTATATTTATTAGGCACAGCCCATTCTTAGTTGTGAAAACTCTAGACATTTTCCTTTCATTATATGTATTTTTTTTTCCTTTCTTTCTTTCCTCATTAATTATCCTTATTTAGACTTCTTTGAAGACAAGGCATTCACTTTTGCTACTTTATTAGTCTAAATTGTAAAATGATCTCCTACAAAATCTCTACTTATGAATATCACATTCTGAATTTAAGTTTCTTTTAAATATGTAGCTATTCAGTCATCCATTTAATGATGCACAATTGCCTACATTATTAAGTTAGAATCTGAAATCTCTATTTGAAGGGGGGTTTAGATTTTTACTTTGAATAGATTTAGTTTGCATGGCATGCTGTGATAACTTAATTGAATAGGCTAAATAATTTGTGCAGTAATAGAGTTTGTGAAACAAAAATATCACACCAAAATATTTCATTTAAGTGACGGGCAGTTAACTCCATCAAAATAATTTACACCTAGAAGCATAAAGGTAAAGATTACTAGAGGAAAAGATTTCTAGAGGCAAATCAGATTACCTTTCTCTGTATATAACATAATAGTTTGCATGCAGCTAGGAAGATATTCCCCAAAGTATCAAAGATACTGAAAGTACACAGAGAAACATCAAAGACATTATTGCCATATAGAACCTGAAGGAAAGAGTAATAGTCTTCTAATACCGCCTTCATCTTTCAAATAATAAATAACCCATTCTTCTCTTTTGAGAAGCACACTCAGGAGACTTGAAGGCTTAAATAAAACATCTTTCCTGCTGACAGAAGTGCTTTTTTGGTATAAAAATCAACCTCAAAAAGAATGTGAGTGCATTTTATTTCTAACGCATTATGTAAATTTGAATATTAGAGATTGTTACTGAGCTATAAAGTAGAATTAAGAGAAACATTATCAAAAATAAGCAAAAATAATTGAATGGCTTGACCACCCAGCCTAGGCTTAACACTTGAAAGAAAAGATAACAGCAAAAGTAACAAGTATTAATATCAATTATAGGAAATTTTTCTTAAATGGTATCTGAATATCCAAAAAAATTTCCTATCAATCTGATAAATATGAATTGATTTTTATTTCATGTAAGGAATCTCACAATAACAAGATGAATGGTCTTTTATTTGTTTGAGCATCCACTGGATTGAATTGTCTTTTTGATCATTTGCATGATTATTACAAAGCATGAACAATGTGAATGATGGTATATTTGCTCTAAAAATCTGTTCATTTAAAGTCTTTTCACTGCCTAAAAATTAATCCTTTAAAGACCAAAACAAATATAGTCCTCGTTCAATATATTTTACTGTTCAAAATGCAAGTATAGGCAGGAGAGATTGTCGATTACTAGACCAATTTGACTAATTAGCTTGAATTTCAGGGTAGGGTGGGATTTCAGACAGAGAATCTTGGGACTCAGTATGGTCTCATATATGCATGGTCTCATAGTATGGTTTTTCTGGCTATGTTTTACAGAACAAGTGTGTCATAAGCCTGACCTAAATGATGGCATTCCCCTGGTACATCCAAATTATGTAAATGTCCACCCACAGATGCCATTGAAATACTGTAAACATGTAAATTCGGTTTTTAACTATGACTAGAGTGCAACCTCTACAACATGCGTGTACATATACAGTTGAAGTTGTCTTTTCATAGATGATAATTTTATCATTTACAGAAACAACCTTGTGTGGATTAAACAATTTTTTTCCTCATTTTACCTTATTCCAAATACTGTTTTCCTTCACAATGGCTGATATAGGTACAGTTTTCAGACAGTAGTATGGATATTTGTTTGTAGGAGAGGAAATATTTATCCTAAACTGTTCTGGACTGAGCTTTTTTATACCATTTAGTCTTACAGCTGGAGAACATGGCCTCTTAATTTACAAGTGCAGATCTAGGCTTAGATAATCAAATACTATTCAATATTAAAGAGAGGTGGAAAGCATTTGGATTTGCAGAAATTAATCTGTTCCCATGACTTCATAATAAGATTGATAAAAAATGTGTCGAGAATAATTCAAGTGAGTTTTAGAAGTAACTGGAAGGTGTAAAATTCAAATTATTGTAGTAATTCAAAGTGTAGTGTCACCCAAGAAAATCTCATTTTATACTGAACTTTTAATTTTTAACAGTTATCGCTTACATGAGTGCTGAGATTTTTCAAATAGTGTAATTCTTTGAGCAGATGAAAACAGAAAATGGACTATGCTGAGCTTGTTAGTCCAAAGCCCTGAACACTTAGTACAATTGCGATCATGAGATGTTGCGTGAGGTATGGCTACTCCTATGGACAGCAACAGTCGCCGGTCTCAGCTCTCACAAACTTCGAGGTGACACAAAGGAAAAGGATCATGTCTAAATTACCAGAGGTTTTGTCCGAGATCATACTGTCCCAGCTCCATCATCTTTCTCCTTAGACTGGTTTGGCCAGCTGCCTTAGCCAAGAATGTGGAAACTCTTGGTTTTGGATACAGCAGATTTCACGACCCGCCTGGAGTTACCCAGCCTGTGGGTACAGAGAGACTCAACCCTAGATTAACAGGGCTCTATGATACATACCTACGCAGAGAAACTTCCCTTATAAATTTCTTCACTTTTTTGACAGTATATGTAGCATGGGAAGTTCTCAAGGAGAGAAAGTCCATTTTGGGCAAAAATTAAGACATTTTTATATCACAGAGACAGAAAAAAACATTGAACATCATGTCTTCAACAGCCAATATGTGCTGTTATTTTCTGTTTTTCACCTGAGATAGTCAATAGATTATAATGTTTTCTATTCTCTCAGACCAATATTTATGTTTCCAGGATGTTTTCCTGCTCTTGCAGTTACCAGTAGTTGTGGACTCCTACTTTCTCAGGATGTTTTCCCCTTTTCCTTGACTATTTTTACACCTATTTTTTCAGAGCGTAAATTGCCCTTATAATTCCTTCTTTTTACACTTATCATGTTATCTTAGGATGTCTCTGGTTTCTAGGTACCCAGATGTACTTCAAAGATGCCAGTTTTCGAGGATGGTCCTGGTTCACACAGCTAGTTTCCAGGCCGGCAGTATTTCATCAGGCATTTTCTTCTGTTCTGTAACTGTTTTCTTGCATTCAAGTTACCTTTCTGGCTGCTCACAACCATAGCTTAAAAGACTTGTTCGAGTTACACTGAAACGAGATTTCACTTCTTGTTTCTTACCACCTGTACAGAAGTACTGAGGTGGTACAGAAGTACTGTACCACCTGTACAGAAGTAATGAGGACTTGTGCACAGCTGGCAAACAAATCTGTAGAAGAATATATGACTTTATGTAATTTCTGTTCCAAATAGGAACCTGACTTACAAAGCCTTCAGCTCTTCTTCCTGTGTGCTGGCTTTGGAAAGAATGCAAAGAATGGACCATAGATTTGTGTCATTCTCTTTTAAGTAGCTTTGAGGAAGACTCATGCCAGAGGAAGACATAATGGAGTTCTGGTCAAGAGCCTTTATCAGGAAGCAAAAATTTGCTTGACTCATCACAATTTATGTTCCTTTCCCATTTTGCTTAGGTCAGCCCAGGCTGCGCCCACACTCCAGTCTTCTGCCCACGGTATAGGTAAAGAAGAAAGAGGAAAATTATTACTTCCTCTGAGCCAATGCTCTCTCTGCGAAAAACTGCTCTTTAAGGTGAAGAGTCATCAGTCCTCACTTTCAAATACTAAAGCAAATTCATTTCAACACGCAGAAGGATCAAAGTTTTCCATGAATTTTCAGATATTAACAGTATTTGATAGAAGCTTCAGCTATTCCATGATATGATAAAAAAAAGGAAAATTAATTTCAACACTTCATTCTGAAGCAACAAATAAATAAAAAACAGTAACTCTGTTCACTGCTTAATTCCAGAAACCATGCAAATATGATACTTCATAAAAAGCAAACATAATTGTCTTCTCCAGACTGAACTGCCAGGAAGGGCTTAACCACAGAGTATACTGATCTGCATCTTCTTCACCACCTTCAGAAATAAAGGAGAAACAGGCTGTGTCCTTGTCCTTTCCTGACCTGGGGGCAGAGATGGGCACCTGCACAACCTTGTCCTGAGGGGTTTATCAGGATGCTCTGCCTGGAATGCCATCAAACAACTTAAACAATACCTTATTTTGCAAAGCTAACGGTGATGATCTGAGAGAAGGTGTCATTCTGCTTTTGGTGTTGAATTATGCTAAAACCAGTCTGACTCATCAACCCCAAAGTTAAACATCCTGATAGTGAGGTGAATGTGAGGCAGACATGGTAAAGTATCCTTATCTAAAAATGCTAAGCTGACACAGCTGACCGGGAGACATATGACTGACAGTCAAACACTATAAAAGTCCAGTCCCAGTTTCAAATGTCTGGTTCTTCTAAAATATCTCATCTTGGAGTGTATGTGGAGATTCCTGCCTTGGATAGGGACGCTATCCTCAAGGTTACTCCTCAAGGCTGAGTGAAATAGATTTACCCACAGTTTTTTGTATGGGTGAGCAGCATCAATCTCTGTTTAACAATTGTTGGGGTTTTTTTGCTAGCTTTAATATAATTGTTTTGATATAGTACACTATACTATACAAAGTTTTAGCTTCTATACTGTGCAGCAAATAATTCTGATTAAGATGTCTTTCTCTAATAATTTGTCATAATAAATCATTCATTTTTATATAAATATATCTGGTTTCCCATCCTTAATCCTGTAGAACAGAGTTGTACAATGGTTCAGTCACACCTATGTAATTCCTTAGACTTAAACCGTCTACAAAGTCTGGGGCTAAGACTGGATTCATGCCCACCTAGGCTCCTGTCTGAGAAGTTTAGAGAGCAAGGTGGTCTTTCTGCACTTCGTGACTCAATGGGACTGGAGGGATGCGCTAATAAACTTTGTCTCCGGCAGGACGAAGCCTTGTGTGTCCTGCCCATCCCTGCTGTGGGATGTGGCACCAATACTCACTTGAAAGAGACAATATAAGAACTGCGGGGTAAGACAAGGACAAGTGAGTTGGTGTACTTACTGCCTTCCTCTGCTTTCTCTGCATCCCCAACCATCCACTTCCTGCTGCTTAGTACCTATACAGGGTCCAAGGTCAAGAAGAGTTGTTTCCAGCAGTGCTGTCACATTTGCAAAGAGGAGCAACAGGCAGTGACCTCAAACTGGCCTCCTTGGGCTCTCCCAGGGCATTTTGCCAAGCAGAGTTTTGTCCCCTGCACAGAACTCCAGGAAGGGAGGAGCCCAGGCTGCAGGGGCAGCCACTAGCCATGGGCACTACCACAGGGGTACACACTGCCCATTACCAGCTGGGTGGCTCCCCTCTACTGTACATGTGTAACGAACGTGGACATGGGCTCATCCAGAACCAGGAGCCCAGGGGCCTCAGTCTGTGCCCTTGGGTGTCCCTACCCTGGTGCCAGGGCCAGTGCTTGGTAGGAAAGGCAGCTGGGGTCTGAAGGTCTTACTTGGGCTTAGGGATGACCAAGGCATCCCTGAAGCGGAGTAGGTTTCTCTTCCTTGTCACATGGCCCTGGGTCACCCTTATGCACTGTGGGAGAAGAAGCTTGGGTGATGCCAGGGTGGACGTGCATTGCTGAATCGGACCAGGGTCATCCCTGCAGAGCAGACAGCATCCTTCATGAGACAGGTGACAGCTGCTGGCACAGACTTACTGTGCCAGCAAGTCCATGAGGTGAAGGGAAAGCCCACATGAAAGTACAGCAAGAGTTCACCTGGCCCATCCTGTCAAGCACAGGAACATCATCACATGAGACATGCTGGCAAAACTCAGGATACTATCCAGGTAGCTGGAATGAGGCTGTGAAGGGGAGTCCTATTGCTGGGTAGTGCTGCTTGGCAAAAGCCTGACTCTGTCCAGTGAGAGACCTGGCACAGCATTGTCCCTGCAGGGATCGGGGCCTTTGCAGAAACAGCACCAGGTCAACACAGCATCCCTTTCTGATCTCAAAAATTATGCTGGTAGGGGTAGGGGAGTGGGTGGCGGATGGACACTGAGGAGCTTTGCCCAGTATGTTTGTGGTAGTTTCTTACTCAGAAGCCCAGATCTGAGAACAAATGCTAAGCAGAAGTGAAGTGTCACTTCCCTGCAGCTGCTGGCAATGTGCAGCCCTGGGTATCACTCACTCTGTTTTGTGGCAAGGTCATTTTGCTGACCCATGTTCACCTTAATGTCCACAAGACCCCCAAGACTTTTTCTGTCAAGCTACTTTCCAGCAGCTTTACCAAGTTGATTTTGGTCATATGTATGTGTGGATGTTTCCCTAGATGCCTTATGCCCATGCGGGTGCCATCTGCAGTTGGTCTCACCCTCTTTCGGTAGGTGTCCTTGTACCACTTCTGCGATGCTTAGAAGGGCAAGGTTTTTTGAGCCAAAGCAGTAGTCCAAGTGGAAAGGGTCTCTCTTGTGGGGACAGGGAGAAAGAGGATGAAGCTTGGCAACACAGTCCAGAGACAGTTTCCACAGATGAGCAAGTGACAGCCTGGGATTATTTACAAAATACAACATTGTCAACAGTCAACAATATTGTCACAATATGAGGGAAAACAAGTAAATACACAAATAAAAAAGTCACCCAAAGGAAGCAGAGTTATAAGGAGTGCAGATAAAAGGAGAACAAGTGAGCAAAAATGTTCCTCAATGGCTTTTACTGTGTATCTTTTAACCTCTAAATGCTGAAACTGCTCTCTCGTCCTAAATACTAGTGAGAAACTTGTTCGTCATAGGAACCAGTAATGCCACATGGACAAAAATATTAGATAAGGCCTTTCATTTGTGCATCTATTACAGAATTTAATTGTTGCCAGACAGAATGTCATATGTATTAGGAAACACACATCCTAATGCCTCTTTTAAAGAGGTGTTGTAGTTTTACAGATGGCAATTAGAAATACTACTCCACCTCCTTTGCAAAAGCAGAATCACAGACACATAACCCTTGTCTATGCTAAAGACATGCACTATTGCTTCAAAAGGAACTGGTACAGGCAGAAGGTGCTAAACATCAACAATTCCTTTTAGTAAAGCAAAAGACCCAACAGTCAAAAAGGATTCTGATTTTCCAACACATGCTCCAGGAATAGTCATATGCAAAAATGCTGCTCCTGAGCTTGTGAGAGTTACCCTGATGGCCGTGGGTAGATCTTGGGCAGAGCTAGCAGAGCTGCTTCACCACGCTGTGTCTAGCCAACACCTGCCCAGCCCCATCCTCAATACTGCTGCTTCTCTCTTCTCCACTGATGGGTGGTTTCAGAGTCACTTGAAAGCCCTCATTGGGCTGGGAGGAGAGAGAAAAGGCATATTGGATCTCACAGAAATCTTTCTCTGCCACCTCCCCATGTATAGGCCACCAAAAACGTGGAGGGAGCCCAGGTGACCCAGCTGCCCACAATCAAGCTCCTTGTAGAGATGCTGAGTCACTACAATGATGTGAGTGTCCCTCGTGCCTCCACTTTGCCACCAGATGCTTCCTCGGCCCAGCATCAGGTGCATGGCTTCTCACTTATTGCTTTTGTTCCCCTGTCCGGTCAATGGACTCACATCAGCAGACTGCACACCAGCAGACTGGAGAGGCTTCTTGAGGGACAGAAAGGCAAAGATGAGGACCACTTGAGATGCTTTTGCAGGAGGCCCCATGTGCCAGGCTCTCCCAGTCTTTGTGTCCTGCCTCACTGGATATGTCCTGGGTCACTGGTTGCAGCAAAGTCTCTCAGTTGTCTCCAGCTCTCACACATCTCTGGGAGCCAGTGCAGCTCATCAGGGGCCCTTTCTGCTTGGTGAGTGCAACACATTTCTTGCAGTCCTCTGGCAGCAAAGGAGGACTTGGCCACTTAACAGATGGATTTGGAGAAGATGGGCAGAACAGGTCTTCTTTCTTCCTCTTGCAGGTAGGCACTTGTGCTACGCTGGGGTTGCCACTGCCTTTTCCGCTGGACATGTCCATTCCCATCACCATGGCAGGAGCAAGTTAGGCTCCCAGGGTCTCCTATTACCCAAATGGCATCTCTTTCTTGTTCTCAGCAGTAAGGAGACAGCACTCAGAGAAGGCTGGAGTGCTTGCCCAGGTACTCTCATCAAGAAGTTTTGTTCTTTATTCCTTGGCAGCAGGTAGGACTCAGAGGAAGGACCTCAGCCACTGCAGATGTGGCTGAGTTGTCAGGCAAGAGGGGTGTTCTGTTTGGCTGGTGCCATCCCTCTGGATCCTTCTGAAGGGTGCTGTACCCAGCAGAGGGACCTCAGGTGGAGCTGGGGACAAAGCCAACTCCTCCACATGTTACCTACCTGCAACCACTTGTCCATCCTGCCCTGGTGAAAGAACACTTGCTGCTGGAAGATGCCAGAGGTAAAATTACAGAGAACTAGGAAGTTATATTCGCGTTCTATCTTTAGGTACTGTCATTCATGTTATTAAGAGAAGTTATAATGGTATGGAAATTACGGGGTGAAATGCAGTTGCTACTCCCTGTATGCAGTGCAGTCAGCATGGCTGAAACCTGTGTCACAATGACTCCCCCCACACACAGTCTGCAACCTTAAGCACATTCTAAGGGGGATGAAACATTGCTGAGTGGAGACACCATGGTCAGGTTCTACTGAAATCCTTACAGGGATGGGCACTCAATAGTATCCTGTTGCTGATAAACCTCATAGCAGCTGTCAGTCACGGGAGATAGGGGAAGATATCTTGCTGCTGAATCAGCAATAGTGGAGAAATTACTTTACTTGGATAAACTTGGTTCATTATAATATAATTGTAATATTAACACACATCTCCATCCTAGAGATACCTGCTTCCAAGGTCCCACCACTCCTCACTGAGCATGTGCTCCATATTTTATTGACTAAATCTTTAAGAGCAAAGTGAATTTTACTCCAATCAGTAACAAAGGTATATATGACTAGAGTCACTAAAGCTCCACCCAAACATAAAGAAATAGTATAAAATTAAGTTAAGAATAGGGAAAAGTTAGGGAAGGCTCCAGTATAACTTCTGGGATCAGTCAACAAGCTGAACCTGTCTCCTCCCCCCATATGGGCACCTATTGGATAAGAACCATATTCTGTGCACATTAAGAGCACATTATCTTGAACTGTCTTTTGTTGATAATTACAGCTTGTCTGTACATTGCCTTGAATATGTTTTTGTAGTTGGATACTATCACCAGCAATCTTCAAACTATGACTTGTTATAAATTTCTATTATCTTTGTGTGTTTTAATACAAAGTAGTATTCCGTAAACTGTTAGTGTGAGTCCTTCAAGGGTGCTAGCAGTCCCTGGCAGCAGATAACATACTCGACTAAAAGAGCGGAGAATCTATAGGGGATCTCTCATGCTCTTGGTGTGTGTCCCTGAACAAGTTAGTTGAGCTGCTTTCTGATCCATCAGGCTGCTCAGTGTCATAATGGGAAGCTGACAGACTGGTTATGCACAAGGGATTCGGTTTTCCTGGGGCACTGACAGAACAATTAAACACAAAAGATTTGAGGAAATCTCCTTTTCACATGACACTTGCTCTGATCTCTGAGGCAGGTTGACCTGCCCCAGGGCCTGTCTTCAGTCAAGCGACTGTCTTCCCATCTCCCCTGCAGGTCCTGCTGGCTCTTCTGGAAGAGCAAGAACCCTCCACAGAGGAGATATTTTGGTGTGGGGCCAGTGTGTGCACCTCAAGAGAGCTGAGAGAGGTCCTTGACAGTGGTGTGTAAGTAAACCTGCAAATCCAGCCTGCACAGCTCCTGGCAGTCATCTTGAAGGTGAATCCTCCTGACCTGGTGCCCTGCAGGGGCTCAGTGTGAATGGGAACCTGCAACAGCAGGGGACTAAAAATCATTCTCCTACTTATGAGCCAGAGTGCTGTGAATGCTGCTTATGTTGCCAGTAAGAGTGTTCAAAGCCTCACATGGAGCCCTTGGCATTGTAGGACTTCCTCTGAAACATCCCTGCCAAGGTCCTCAATATAAACATATACAAGGAGTGAATGACCAGCCCACAGAAGATCAGAGGCAGAAGAAGATGGCAGAACTAAGACAGCAAGTGTGGTGAGCAGTCTGCCTACTCTGCGGGAATTGGCAGAGGCCAGGTACTGGAGGAGTGATAATCTCCTTGAAAACACTTTGTTTGGTGACCTCCTTGAAAAATCCTTGTTTTCTGCCAACAACCTCTTGCTTCTGAAGGGTGGGGTTTTTGGGGAATGTGGAACAGAAAAACATTTCTTTCCTTGGAGCCCCTCCTGAATGCATTGGAAGTTTCTCTGGGAATGGACTTTTGCCAGAGGGCAAGGCAGAAGATATCAGTATGTCAGGAAAGATAGTCCCACCTGCTGTGGACCTTTCTTTTCTCTTGAAAAGTAGAGGCAGGAGCACTGGCCATAGGACAGACTTTGACTGTCAAACATCAATGTACATAAATCCCCTGTGATAACACCAATATATTACATACCCTACTAGACTTTCAAGGACTTGATCCTGAAATTAACATTCTGCATGAGTTAGTCCATATGACCAGTAACTAGTGCCCTGTACACATGTGGATTGGCTTTTTTTCCTCCAAATATGATTGAAAAGATATTCTGTGGCAAAAAATATGGATGCATATTAATTGTTTCAGAGGTCACAAAGAAGTCTATTAGGTTGTTTTCAGTATTTTTTTCTTTTCTTCCAAAACTATCTTCCACTTTCTTTAGAGCAAGGCTACCAGTTTCATCATTGAACTGTGTCTGCACTACAGTGCTCATTGTAATTACAATGTCTTGAAGAAATAAATAACAGCTGTATCAGGAGATCAGCAAACTGCTCTTCAAACAGGTTCTGTGGCAATTCCATTGGCATACCAAATTTTGACAGAAATATTTCATATATTGTCCTGGCTAAAGAATGAAGCTGCTGATGATGGTTTAGTTACAGAACAGGAGTGTGAGGGACACTAACTTCCTTTTGACCTTGGAACCTCAAGATCAAAGTCTAGACCTTTCTTTTTTGAAGCCTTGACAGAATATTATTCACATCCTTACATTGATTCTGTAGTTCTAGGACTGTTTATTTAAAGGAAGACTTCATTTTTAAATAAACATGAACCCAATAACTTATTTGTCATTCTCTATTTCCCTTTCCACAGTTCTCTGGAGAAAAAAAACAAACAAAAACCCAATTTTATTTTCAGTACTTGTTTTACTTGAGATTGAAAGAGAATGATACAACAAACCCATGGGGACTGGTAGTTCATTGGTTGTCTTTTTCAGGGAAAAGTAAAGCCATTTTTGTTATGAGAAGTGTCTAGCCTTGACTTAGCTACTTTGTAAATATTTTTTCTCAGTTACAAGGAGTCATCAGGATTGTTCTCACACACTTATTTTAAAATTTTAAAGGCAAACAAATTGGTAGTAACGTGTGCACTTGTATCATGGCTTTTATTTATCCCGACTGAGGAACTGAACAAAGTACAAAACCTTCTCTTTCACTTCATAATCATTGTTTTCTTACTTCAGAAATCATGATATGCAGTGAAGTGAAGGGAAGGTGCTGATGTAACCCTGGACTTGCTCTGGGATTGAGATGAGACAATCAAAGTTTAGAGTTCAAAAGTGCCACATATCCATAAGTAATGGCCTGCCCATAGATGACTTTGAACGTCAGACTAGTGACTTGGAAACAGAAACTCTGTTTAAACCATAGTAGACATGCATAATGCTCCTTGACTTGACATGCTGTACAGTGTCTTTTACCACTTGCAACTTGCTTCAGAGTGAATGGGTTTTCTCTCTGTGATTTGGTATAAATCTGAAGATGCCACTACAAATGTAATAAAAGATTGGTAATAAGATTCCCAGACTGTGTCTACCAGCTGCAAACTGAATGGGGGATTGATGTTTAATACTGTTGAATATTGAAATGTTTTATTTGCCCCTAGATAAAACAAAATTAAAAAAAAAAAAGACAAAAAACCCAAACAACACAAACTGAAAACCAACAAATGAAGAAACAAAAAACAAAATCCCAAAATAAGTAAAGACAATCAAAGAAAGAGATGAAGAGAGGGAGAACTAGCTTCATTTCTGAAAGACTCAAACCAGAAACACTGGTGGCAGCAATGACAGATTGTGAGATTGTGAAAGAAGTGGTATGATCTGAGCTTCTACAAAAACATCTCCCTTTGGGCATTACATTTATATGCATGAACACTATTTTATTTTCAGAAGCAGACAGGTGTCTAATAGAATGTTTTAATAATTTCTAAGAATGTGAATCCTGCAGCTGATTGAAAGTAGAACCTTTTACACTGCTAGCATTGTAACATGCCAGTAAAATCAATATAAAATGTGAATTTTATAAATACAGGAGTGATTATGAAAGTATTTGAACAAGATCCCAATACTAAGAAAACTATGGAAAATAAATCTGGTGCAAATAAACATGAAGAAAACTGTGACCATTTAAAGCATTCTCTCCATGTTTTACTTTTCATACAGATAAATTTGCAACACACATAACATACAATTTTGGACTAATTGTTGATTTGCAGAACTGTCATTTCTACAGGTCATGAATGTTGATATCTCTCAAAAAACTATATATGAGGAAAACTACAGTTGTGATCTTGCATTTTTTCCAAAAAATTAGTACCTTTAACATGACTCATCAAAATAGCAGACATCTTATCTACTAGTTTTTTTCTATATTATTTTTTGCTGTTGTAAGGAAAACAAACAGGTCTGAGAAATGACTGATGAGCAGCAGAAACAGAAAAAATTATCATGTTCATAGAATCATAAAAACAGAGAGTGGGTTGGAAGAGACCTTTAAAGATTTCTAGTTCTAATCTCCCTCCCTGGATGGGAAGACACCTTCCACCAGACCAAGTCACTCGAAGACCCATCCAACCTGGCCTTGAACACTTCCAGTGATGGGACATCCACAGCTTCTCTGGGCAACCTGTTCCAGTGCCTCACCACCCTCACAGTAAAGAATTTCTTCCTAATATCTAATCTCAATCTCCCCTCTTTAAGTTTAAAGCAATTCCCCAAGCTATCACTGCATGCCCTGGTAAAATATCACTCTCTACTCTCAGACTGTTCACACCATTCAGAGAGGAAAGACGTCTTCCTCTTTTCTTGTTTCACTAGAGTCACTATTGCATGTGATGTAATATTTCTACTATTGCTCATGATGTGACATCTGTTCCAAAATACTTTTTCAAGTTCAAAGACAAGCATATGAATGCAATGGTCTAGTATGATTGCATATCTAGCAAGTATTGGCCTTACTTCACTATTTGCTGCTACAAAAAGTTATGTAGATGCATATTTATACAAATACACAGAAACAGACACAAGCATAATATACATATTAATTAGAAATATTCAGAATAATTGGAGAAAAAATAAATAAAACATCATAGACTAGGGTAGTTTCAATTAGTAGCTTCACAAAATGTGAAAAGTGCAGCTCTATCACCTAGTTGAGCAAGCTCTCAAAGATCCCAAGGGTCAAGTTTGTTCACTGGATGGTTTTCTAAGGTTTAGATTGTATTTGGCAGTTTAGCAATCAGAAATTGATCCCTAACACTCTTTCCAGCGTGTTTTGGACCGGAAGAATCAAGTTGCTGCAAGTAAATAGAGATATATCTTCAGACATACTTGGAAAAGTCTATATAGCCTCTTTCTTCCATGTACCTGGCCTAGCTAAGGCTATTACTGACTATTGATTCCTTTCATAAGCAGTACATTTCATCAAAATCATCCCCACACATGAAATTGGTACAACATATGAGGAACATTCATTGTGCAGTCTATTATTGTTCCAGCTCAGTGAACCATCAAGAATGAAGCGAATCACCGAAGCAAAGTGAATTGAACTGCAAAATCCTGAAATTATAAAAAAAAAATGAAAGTATACTTAGGGTGAGAATTTTTTTTAAAATTTTTTTTTTGTAGAAGTCTTCTTTTTTCTAATGGCTCTAATGGCAAATAGTTTTTCTGCATTTTCCTCACGTTTGCCTTATCTTCATATTTTTAACTTCTGGATTGCTCGCATATTTAGGACTCTCTCCAAATCCTATTAGAGAGTGTCTGCTCTGTTTTGATGCATGCAGTGTTGCAAAACAGATTCTCCTGATTATCAGTAACAGGTAGGATGGGAAAGGACATGTCTGCGCTCACTATGGGGAGTTGACTGCCAATGTTGAGGCTGGAGGCTCCCTGAGGGAGAGGGTTCTCCCCATGAGCTTTGCCAGGGGCCCAGACTGGCAGTCATGGCTGTCCCACCACCACAGATAAGAGTAGGGCATCTGGGGAGTACCAGGGCAGCCCTAGTTCTGGGAATTGTGAGCCTTCATGGGGATGGCGACAGACCAAATCCAGGCCAGGACATGGGCCTACCAGTCGGAGATCAGGATGATGGCTGAGCAAAGGAATGTCTGTGACAGGGTAGGGGTGAGAGTTCAGGTGGGCAATGTGCACAGAAGCTTCAACTTGAAGGCATCTCCCACAGTAGGAGATGACAGCCTCTCTGAGGCTCCCTAGAAGAGATATTTGGGAAAGTACTCAGTGAAACACCTTCTATTGCTTTCTGTCAAGTTGATCAGCAACACTCGCTAGTCTGGTGCTGAACCCAAACAACTGTACTCTGGGGAGGAAGGGACTCAGGGCCATGACACTGACCCACATTTCTAGCAAAATTAAACCATCAGGTTTTTACAAGTAGGCTGACCAAAGAGCAACTGAAATCAGAATTTCCAGATGATCGAGTCAGTTTAAGAGGACTGCAGCCTCTGATGGCTGCATTAAAAAAGAAAACCTTCCAACGCAGTAAAAGCTTAAATAATATATAAACTCCACAGCATCAAATATGTAAATACATAAAACTCTATTTAGCACTCACCACAAGCTAATTTAGAACAATTTACCATAAAGCTGATAAACAAGGTCAAAAGAAATTTACGAAGGACTTGAATGTGAACTGCAAGCCATGTATATGACTGGAAAGGTGAAACAAACCACCTGAGGTATCAGGTGTAGCTAACAGATCAAAGAAGATGCCACGTAAAACGAGATAACAGAAATAATCTCTGGCATGATGAAAGAAGTGTTCAGAGAAAGTAATAGATATGCTTGCTACACGTGAAACAAGGATGAGCGATGTGGAAGGATTTTTCTAAAAAGACCCTCACTTTCTCATTTCCAATGCTCAAAAAAATGTGTGGATGCCAGGAATTTCTTATGCATTGTAAAGGTGAAAAAAGTGCTTGTGTTACTAACAAAAATCTCAGAGGCAGAGTTTAAATCAGTGTCCAAAGGCTATAAGTGTAGAATAGTAGTATAGAAACTGTGAATGTCACGAAGAGAAGCATGTTGGAAAAAAATCTGAACTCGGGGTGCTTTGTCTAAGATGGGACAGATAGTATCATCTGTGCAATCTAGAGATGCCATAGATGAACTCACAAAACTGAAGCTGAACAAAGGGCAAAAAGGCCATGCAGAACACTGTAAAAACCCTACCATCAGTAGTTTCAGGAAAGAAAAAGGGAAAAAATCATCCTCTGTGTGGCAATCTGAATCAAAAGCAATCAGGAAATGCAAGTACTTACCAATCACTAAAGTGCGGTTGAACAGTGAAAAAGAACTTTTGGCAGGTAAATGCTTCAGCCTCATCTACAAGAACTTAGTAACCTCGCATCAGGCACTTCCATCCTTCCTCAATGCTAAGCATCTTTCACCACTACAAATAAAGCATGATTCTTTGTAGGTCAGAATGGCAGAATGGGAACCTGAATGATTTGTGATGCTGAAACAAAGAGCACTTTATCGTAGTCACCGGTGGAAATACTGTTCAAGTAATCATGGTTTGTTACAAGAAAAATCAAGTGAGATGAAATTGATCAGATTTAAATGTCAGCTTTTCAAAGTCAGATGGCTATTGTTAGTGACTTACTGGAGCTGTCTTTACAGATGCTATAGAAAAGCAGGCGTCTCCAGAGGGTGATTCTTTCAACTATTTTAGAGACTGATGTTAGAGCGGATTTATTACTCTGTGATAATGCCAATTCTTCTTCATTGACTCTAGAAGGAAACTGTGTGATGACCGTAGACTAAAATTAATGACTTTTAGATGCTCTAAACTTAGTGAGATGAATCCTTCATTAGATTAGCCAATTAAAAGAATAGGAAATTTGTCCTCCACCTCTGCACATAAGACGAGTAAATGGATTAGCCAGACAATCACTAAGTGAAAACAACAAAATCTTCAGAGAAGGTCTTTGAAAAGAAATGTGTCGCTTTTCTTAAGAAGTCATGAAAAATTAAGATTTTTGTTTTTCTACATGTCTTCTAAAAGCTTTCAAAGCTCTCTTTTTTTTTTTTTTTTCTTTTTATTTGTCCTTTTTTGTTTTGTTTTGGGGGTTGGTGGGGACAACATTTCTCCCGTGAACTTACGATGCTTTACATGTGGCAATGGTATTGATACTAACACTATTGCTCATTCAAGAATTAGCTTTTGCCCTGGTCACAGAATTTAAAGGTGGTGCAAGAAGATTGTCTAGATGTTTGAATGCATATATTTCTGTATTTGTCTGTTTGTAGTAATGTTTTTAGTTGGTTTATCAATTCAGAGCAAATCTGACAATGTTTTTCTCTTATATTTATATAGCTAAATTTAAAAAAAAAAAAAGCTAGAATTCAATACCTTTCTACAAAACCAGTTGACCCTGACTCGTATGTACAGTGTCAATAAAGAACCTTATAAAGAGCAGATCTGTGTAACAGGGAGATCTAGTTGGAGCAATGCAAACCGGAGCCTTTGGGAGAGCTAATATTTAACTAATCAGAGATCCAATACTGGAACTTATTCCCAGAAGCTTCTTTTAATTACAAGTATAGACCTGAAGTTACTACTCGTTCTATGAAATGAAACATCTGTTGGAGGAGAGGCCTAAATAAGTGCTTTTAGTGACAGAAAACTTTTAACACAAACTTTAAAAGCTAGAAAGTAACAGGATATAAGCCTTCAAATATTCTTTTTCTCATAGTACTGCTTGGTTTATTTGATGACTGATCATGTTTTCTACACACATCTTAGGCTTATTTGGTTTATTAGCCTTTCTCACTTTCAGTGAAAGTCTAATAAAAAATAAATATGCTTTGGTAATAATATGGTGTAACTTTATTTGCACCTCACATTTTTGTTCACAGTGAGATGTATTTTATCTGAATAGTCACTCAGATTTCAGATGGGACAAACTGTTTTAAAGCTCCATAATTTTCATCCACAGATCTCAAAATACTTTTCAAGGAATAAAATCATTATCAGTTTGGCTAAACTTTTCACTGAGAGTTTATGTGAGTTGTCCAGAATTATTAATACCAGCAACGACATCAATGGCAGCTCAGTAAAAGTAAATCCACTGGTAGAAACACACTGGAGTACATATGATCTATTCAGTGACTGTCTGTATCAGAAATGCCAGGAGTGTCTTGCTATGGATGTGTCTAAGAATACATCTGTGCATGTGTATGAAGGCTGTATAGTACAGTAATAAATAAATATTATGCATGCATAACATTAATTGCCATCTTGTAAGTAATTTCAGACAGACATACATTGAAGCCTTTTTGTGGATTTTAGTCTGCTCTTGTGGGTTTTATTCAAACCCTTAGCATATGCTGCACACAGCGGTTTTTTTGAAGCATAGTGTGCTAGAGTTAGTGCTAAAGCTTCTTACAAAACAAAGAATCAAACCAGAAATGCCTAGGGAGAGGAACAACAGCCAGAAGGTGAGACAAAGACAGAACATGAGAAGTAATCTCAGCTGGCAGGTCCAGCCAGCCACAACAGAGTGATAGTGTGGAAATTTGTTGAGAGACATTTTCAGGACACCACTGTCCACACAGAAAACAGGGTACATATTATGCAGTTCAAAGCACAGACCTCTACATTACTGCTGCTCTCAAATGCCAGTGCATGGCAGAAACAGTTTGCCGTCATACAATTTATGCTTCTATCTAAACAGTAGCCAGCCATTTTTATATACTTAAAATTGGCTGAAAGGGATGTGCTTTTAAACGTTTTCAAAATAGTAAATAAATCTAGCATTCTAGTTAGTGACATAAGTTACCGCAATTTGTTTGACGTGAGCTTTCAAGAGTGAGATGTTTTCACAGTAATATTTTCATTTGCCCAAGTGGAGGCTGTATCAAAAGCAAACCAAACTGAGTGAGGAATAACTGATAGCTGATTTCAGCAGTGATGTTGTGCATATGTCATTGTTCAGAATTTCAAGAAGCTGCTGGACCAAACTGTACTTGGATCTACTTCAATTTGCAAAGGTGTATGTACTTATTCAGTGCACTTTGGCCCACATCCTAAAGGCAGATTGGGGGCCTACATTCATTGAAAGAAATGGAAGCTAGATGCACAAATACCTTTGAGAACCTAGCCTTGTCTAATTATATCCTATGAAAACCCTGAAGTTACAACCAAACTAGAGGACTGAACAATGCCAGGCAACATTCCCAGGTACTGAAACAGTTTATACTGTTAAATTTTTAATGTAGCTACTGGCATGATTTTATCTTGTGCCAAAAGATTCTTGGCTGTGGCGCATGAGTTTGCATGGAAGTGGGATCATTCCCAGTATATAGTTTGAATACATGCACTTTGTTCAGTTATGCAAGAGTTTATTAGTGGGGTCATAGTGTCTTTCAAACCAATCATCCACAGAGCCAGAAAGAGTAGTCCTGCACATGTTTCACAGACACAGCCTGAACAGCTCTGGGAGACTTAAAAAGCAAGAATGACAGGAAAGCAAGAAAGACTGGGAAAAATCATATGCACCCCACGGTAAATCTTTAGTGGCAACATACAAATCCACTCAAGTTCATTATTTAGTTTGAAATGACCATCCGCTACCTTACAGACACTTGGGTGATAACAATGGAAGTGAGTGTGCACTTCATGAGGGCACTGAAACATGGTGATATATTTTGGTAACAACAGGGTCAGGGGGAATGCCACACAATACTATGCATGGCAAAATCTTTTTGGACAAGTTAGTTGCACTGCTGAATCTTACTGACTATTCTGTGTACAAATGCTGTGATACACAATAGAAAACATGTCTCATAGTAAAAATGTCTGAAAATAATAATTCATATTATCCATGTACATCATCTGTAATGGCAAAAAACAGTCCATGTTGGTTTGATTTTTTTCCTCTTCGTATCCCAGTACTAAAATAGACACTATTAAAACCTGTTCTTTTCTCTTGAAGTACCCTGAAGAATATAAACTTTATGTCATTTTTCTAGGGGTTTTATAGCATGTTCTTTTGTATTGCTTTGATCATTTGCCATATGATGAACTTAAAAACAGTTTTATCTTTTACATTTATACAAAACATTTATGAGGAAGGAGTTTATGCCTTTGTGATAACTGGCTTTACAAATCGTTTTCTCAATGTACCACTGTAGGAATCTGCTGTTCCACCATTTATATGCTGTTGTCTGCTTAACAGATTTTCTATTGTCTTCTGTCCTTTGCCAAGAATAAGAGGTAATACAAAATACCAATGTTGAAACAAAAAAAAAAGCTTTTATGTCCAATTGTTATCCTCCAGATTCCAGGAGAAGTCATTTAACTTTCTGTGTTTAATGTGGTGATGACCCAGGAGCTTGGTGAGCCTGGCAGCCTTGGCAGGCAGCCTTGACAGCTTGTCAAGCCTGAGGCTACTGCATGTTGTCTTTCCTCTCAATAATTAATAATTAATTAGAAGCCATGTTTTTTTAATGATGGGCTGATTTAAATGTACTGGTTTTGGGTGGTTTGTATTTTTTTAAAACATTTATTTTTTGAAAGCAGGAAAGACAAGTGGGAGGAATGATGTACATGCCTTCAAACAAGTCAGACAAAATCACTGGAGGAATGAAGGCCTACCATACACATACACTTGTCTGCATATATAAGAATGCATTTGCACAGAATGAATCTAGTCCCTACTGGCCAAACACAAGTGACTAAACACTTTTTTGCAAGCCCAGAAAACCAAACACAGCCTGAAGCACCTCATTTATGGTTTTCCCATGCATACAAAGTACAAATCCCAAAGTTGGTGGTTTGTTTGTTTTTTTTCCCCTTAATCATATGGTACATTCTGTGGAAAGTAGGAAAATTATGGCCCTAATTTTCAAAGACACTACAAGGAACCACAGAACAGAGGAGAGAAAAGAAAAGCATGATCTTGTTAATTGATTTGATTTCAGTTTTCTCCTGGTATGTTTCATTTCTATGCAGAGGTCAAAGTTCAGTGAAGGTTCCTGATGTTGCTAAACTACAGTCCACAATTGCCTCTTGAAGTAGAATCTCCAGCCTTAAATTGAACATCTGTGTTGCCCACCTAGCACCTAAATAACACCTTTCAGAACAAGAGGCGAGTCAAAATATTCTCAACAGGAAAATCCTGGGGGAAGCTCTAGTTGAAGTCCCTTTCTTTGTAGAAATTAGATGCTTTGTTGCCAAACCTGTCTCCCTATATTCATGACTCAGAAAATGATCCTACAGAGGGATATCTGTATATTTCACCAAGACACAGTGTCAGCTTGGTTTTCAGGAACAGTCCATCCACAGAGAAACAGAGGTTCTCCAGGGTTGTTATTGTTCCCTTGTGTGTGGATGATAAAATACCAACAGAGGAGAAGTGATTTCACACTATGCATAACAGCAGCATGACAGCTCCATACCCAGCTGCAGTCCTTGTTATACTAAGCCTTCCTGAGTAAAATTCTTTTCAGTCCACTAAATGTAATTCTGTTTCTATTATTCTTGGGAAAAAATAAAAATAATTGATATTAATATTAACTTTCAGGTACCAATATTTTTTAGTAACTATTTAACATTTTTGGAAGTTCTGCTTAACCGATATTAATTCATAGCACTACATACACACACATCCTCTTCCACACCTTCAGATCTGGCAACAGTGTCAGCAATATCTACCTAAAGGGTGACCCAGCAACAAACAGAGGCATTCCCACAAATTTATAGACTGTAACTTGAGAATAGTTGTGTTAATCATCAGAGGATGTTCTAACATAGAAGTTAAACATGGGAATAGAAGTATTGTCTTTTAGGTTATTTTGATTCTTCTCTTACTATTGCTAAGTGTAAACATCAGATTAGGATGGTGTGGGAGTTGTGATCTCTTAGTTCTTTGGAGAGACATCCTACAAAAAGAGTAAAATGTATCTGCACAAAAGTATTATCTACTTTTTCTCATTATTTGAATTCAGTTGTTGAAGTTGAATTCCTTTTGGGGACAAACACTGAGTTGATGAATTGAGATTTCTGAGAAAATTAATTCCTCGTAAGACCATCTAGCTTGTTTGCCATTTCATGTGGAAATAAATCTCAAGATCTATCTGAACTCCAGTGTTCTTTCCTCGTAATAGAATTTAAGGTGTCAGTTTCCAATATCTTCTTACAGTCACTATTTGGTGAAATGATGGTACAACAGTGAGGATCATAGAAATACCATTTTCTGACAAAAAGATGGGAATAGATCTTGACAGGTTGACTGCCTTATTTCTGTCCAAAGCCAGTAGCAACTATGCCAATGTTGTTCTGGACAGTTGCTTTTATCAATCTGTTCCCAAAACTTCCAGTGATGCGGATCAGACACTGACTTCAGATGATCTGTTTGACTTCTTCACTATTCTTACTGCTAGGAGAGATTTCTGTTTGTGTGTGTGCAGCCTAAATCTGCCTTCCACATAATTGCGACAGTGATGTTAAAAAAAAAAAAAAAAGAAGAAAAATCAGAACCTCTCAGATAAGATGCTTTCCTACATCTCTAACCAATATTGTCTAGAACTTCCTGAAAAATTGTGGGATATTATTTAAAAAATTTTAGTGCTTGTATTTGTACATGTACTTGAGTCTGTAACACATGGATTATGCAACTGCATACACTGGATTATGGAACTGCATGCATAATGATCTTGTACCGATGATATGTATTACACCATGTGCACGATCCATTTCAGTGCAAAATAATAATAAAATATACACAGATTTTATAGCCCAAGGGGTAAGTAGTATCTGGTAGGTTAATTAATTGAACAGTAATCCAGGAGGAAATGTATTCCAGTGGAGACAGTGGAACACTCCCTTTCCAATTGATCATATTTAGTTAAGAGGATTGGCAGTAGTTTTCAATTCGCTCAGGTGCTGCTTTGGGCAGGGTCTGCGTTACTTAATCTAATAGTTCTTTTTCATCTTTGATGTCGATAAAGGCCTCTGAAACTCATCTTCCTTAATTGTATTATAATAGAAAGAGTGCCCTAGGGACAATAACAAGGAACAAACCCCAAAAGACTGAATTCATTTGCTGCAATTGGAATGTGTTAGGTTATAAAACCTCATCTGTACACCCACTGAGAGAGACAATTACAGGTGCAGACCTGAGAAATACTCTACCAGGCTACTCCCAAGCCCATCACAGAAACCATCAGGCAATAAAAACCCCTCGTTTCTACAGAGGATCACAAGTGCTCAATGGCAGACGTGGAAAATCCAAATTAAAGACTCAGAGGAACAGATAATCTGTCTGGGCTATTCTCAGGGCTGCCTCAGATGACACTCAAGCCCAGTGTCCAGGGTGAAATCCATCAATATATTTGAACAGAGGACCTTTTAAACTGAGGCAGGTCACTGCCTAGAAATATGGGTCACATTCTGGAATACAGGGGAAGAGTATTTTGTAATCACACAGGACTTCTTAGATGATGTTTAGAGGAGAAGACAGAGGCAGGAAAAGGAGTTGATTTAGTTAGTCTGGGGAGCATTGGAAAGTAGGAGGATGAGGAGAGATAAATGTTTTGTCACATGCAAATAATTTGCAGGTCAGTAAACTTGTCTTCATGGGATCAGTGTAGTCTGTCTTGCCTTCTTATTAAACTCCGTTTCTAATTTGTTTTCTCAGTAAGGGACTCTTGACGCACATGTGTGGGTGAGTTCTGTGTGTCAGCAGCTGCAGTAGGACCTCCAGTCACAGAGTCCTGCGAATACAGTAACTGGAGAAAATATGCACGTGCAAAGGAGTTTCTGGAGCTAGCGTAATGGGTTGAATCTGGCCATCAGCTGAACATCCACCTTGCCATCCCTCATTCTCCTCTCCCACAAGATGAGGAGAAAATGGAAAGAAGGTGAGAAGATCTGCGGACTGAAATAATGAAGTTTAACAAGGAAAGCAAAAGATGCATGTGTAAGCAAAACAACAGGGATCAATTCACTGCTTCACATGAGCATGCAGGTGTCCAGCCAGTTCCTAGAAGTCAGGGCCTCAAAATACCTAATGGTCATTTGGGAAGTCAAATGAACTCTCTTCTTCCTTCTTTCTTTGTGCTCTTTATTGCTGAGCATGGTGTCATATGGTATGGAGTATCCATGTAGTCAGTTTGGGTCAGCTGTCCTAGAACTGTCCCTATTTAAAATTTAACATTTTTAGTGTCTCTCCAATGAGTATAAATCGACTTCTGTTTTAAAATGTAGGTATGATAATTCAGAATTAAATAGAAGGTAAAAATAAACATTGGGACACAAAGTTGGCAACATCAAGGGATACTCAATTGACATAAGTCCAATGCTAACATCAAAGTCAACATTTTCATTTGGACAAATGGAATTAAAAGTGTACTTTCTTTAATCTCAACCAAATCTATGATTTGCCAGACTAGCTAGCTTGTCATCATCACAAAGTGCATGCCAAAACAGTTTCAATAGAAAACAATTAGATTCTTTAGACTAGAAAGTCTACAATTTCCTCATGAGGTGAAGAGGCAGGCAGGTAGTGATCTCTTCTCTGTGGTGATCAGAGATAGAACCCAAGGGAAATGGACTGAAGTTGTGTCAGGGGAGGCTTAGGTTAGATATTAGAGAAAGGTTCTTCAAGTAGAGGATGGTTGGGTGCTGGAACAGGTTCCCCAGAGAAGTAGTCTCAGCACCAAGCCTTACAGAGTTCAAGAAGCATTTGGAAATTTCTGTCAGGCACATGGTGTGACTTTTGGGTATAGTTGAGTTGGACTTGATGATCTTTGTGGATCCCTTCCAACTAAGAATATTTCGTGATTCTTTAATTCTCCAGCATACAAATATGAAAAGACATCTGTTTGAAGTACCTCACCAAAATTACTTTGTAGTACCAAATACTTAGTACCTTCACATAATCTAGAAATCTGATATAAGGCTGCCCCAAATGAAATGAAGCCAACTGAGCAGAACATCAGGGTGCTACCTGAACAATCCTTATATGGAGAAGGAATAGATCAAGTGGGAATAGGCTTCCCATAGAAGACAAGGACCTTTAATGTCCCAAGATTAATGATTTGTAGAAAAGCAAGGATGGAGAGCATGCAGTTCCTCATTTGGCTTTTCTACCTCTCCTCTTCTAAATATATGATTCCTGACTTTGGTAGAAAGGGGAAGGAAAGAAGAATGTTCTGCTCTACCATTCTGAAACCTGAAGGATTCCTATACTCTTCACCTTGCTAAAACAAAACTTCACTGGTTGACATAGTGTGTCTGTAAGTAATGTACAAATGTGATTTTTTAAAAAAAAAAGGCTTCCTAAAAAGGGCCTGACTTAAAAAAAAAAAAAAAAAAAAAAATTAGTAGACATAAGACTTTAGCGATAAGAGTAAGCCAGCAGCTGGCAGATCAGTTAGTGAGTCAGTAGCAACAAACTAGTAGCCGCGATATTAATAAAAGGCACAAGAGGACCCAGAGCTCTGTGTGTCATGCCATCAATTCTCTGGGTTGTGCTGGATATTGATCATAAATAAATAATTGTTCCATTCTGCTGTTGATTAAAATGTTAGTAAAAGTACAAAGTTACAGGAGCAGAATCTAAAATCATACCACAGCTATGAAAAATCCATAAGGGGTCAAAACATTTTTTCATCCTGCTTAGTTCTTCCTAGATTAATACAACCTTCTTGTCATACAGAATTTCAAGAGGATAACATGTCTGAAAGATAGTATTTTAATTTTCCACCTACAAGTGACAAAATGTTTTTCTTGAACATTTGTATTATATTGTATATATATTTTTTTCACTCTCTGTAGTATAAGAACAAACATGTACAGCAAAGTTTATATAAATCATACATAAGTTTACTTAATAAAAATTTTAAGGAGGTAAAAATCACTTTCTTTCTCAGTAGTGAGTCTTTGGATCAGATTTAGTGTCTACTTGATTTCCTTTTGCAACTAGCAAAAAATTATAAAGACACAGAAGATTTTGTTTTTTTTCCTAAGTACTGAAGTACTTTTGTTTTCTCTCTCTCAAGTTTCAGAATGTCTTCTCTACAAAGTAAGTTCTTATGGCCTTTGTTTCAATGAGCAAATGGCAGGTTGATCTTCTTAAAGTCTGTTCAGAGGCTTTGCATGAAACCGTACAGCGTTATACTGGAACTGCCTGGACGTTATGTGAGGTGATAACATCCACTTGAGGGCTGACAATAAGTAGCTGGTAGACTGTGACATCTTAAAATGAAGCCCTTTCTGCAACAACACAAAAGTAGTGGCCCACATTGCTGTTTTTCAGCATGATTTATTGTGAAGAGAAGCACCTGTGTTTTTAAAGAAGTTTTGAATGAAAACTAACTTATACCTGCTCACTTGGTAGAAATTGTTACAAAAAAAGAAAAAAAATCCTATTATAGCAGTTAAATCCATGAACTTAATAAAATAAACATTTTGAAAAAGAAATTCATACAAAATTGATTTTATTATAAAATTATATATTGATATGCAAAATAAGTTTTTGGGAAAAATGATTTCTGGATAAGTATTCATTACATAAAGAGCCTGTGACCAGAGTATCTGAGTACTAATTTAATAATGAAAGAAAAAAAAAAATAGTATGAAGTCACAATGTTCACAATATAGAAACTGAAATTCAAACTTCTTGTGATTGTGTGGGGAACACAGATTTTTTTCCAGTCAAAAATAAAAAGCATTTTTTGTGTTGTTTTGACTGAGGCAAAATAAATATAAATAAATAAATAAATAAATTAAAAAAAAACAAACAAACAACAAAACAACTTCCTTCTAAGCCTTCCTTGAATAGAGTAAAAGGACGATACTTTCCTAGAGAAAAAAAAAAAATCAATTATTTGAAGCTTTTTTTAGAGATGGGGTTGGGGATGGGGTTTGCTTCCCTAAAAGATTTCAAGAAAATGATATATCACCAAACTCATGGAAAAACTAAAGGATGCTATAAATTGAATTCCTTTAATAAAAATTTTCTCTGTATCCTGTAGTGTTAGGGGGAAAGAGATGTTTCACTGCAATGTGTTCTTGATCTCTCTTTTCTGTTCTTCTCAGTTATACATATTAACATCACAGCTACATCTCAGTTCTCCAAGATTTGACCACTTGCCTCTGACTCCTATACTCCTCAGCCGCTTCAAACCCAAAGGCCAAAAAGTGGTCTGGAGTTTGAGGCAAGGAACAGCTACTAAGGTCTAAGTCTCATGTTGTTTTGTCACATGAGCTGGTAGAGCGCATTTCTGGTGCGTGGTTACTCATTCTTCTTCTTTACCCAGCTGTGGGATAGCTGGGATTTGAGATCCACCTAGCAGCAATCAATGAATTGCAAAATAGTGACTGCAGCTTGCTGGGTGAGAGATAAAAGGAGCTTTGGTTGTGAACACAGGAAAGAAAGGGAACTGTTGCAAGCAGCCTTCAAGGAAACTGAGCTTTAAAAACATGAAAACACTAAATGAACCACATCATTATTACCTGGGGAAAGAGGAAGTAAAAAATTGCAGAACAAATGGCTACAACAAAGAAGGAACATTTTAGATTTGTTTTTTTATGTATGTGTATGTGTTTTTCTTGACATTTTTGCAAGGCCTGAGTAAGACACAGAAGGAGATAGGATAAACTGGGGTTCAGCTGAAATACTAACTGGAATTTAGAGAAAACACCAAAAGAAAGGTGTTGTAGCATTTCATTTGTTGAACCTATACTTCTTTATGGGTTCATTGGACTGCTAATTTGTTCATTTTACAATAGTGGAGAAGACAACTTTTTTTCTGTCTTTCGGGGAAAGAAGAATTCCTCTCCAGGATGTATCGACATCTCAGTTTATCTATCTTGACAACGTTACAAAAAAAGAAAAAAAAAATAAAAAAAAAAAAGAGGAAAAGAAACAAAACAGCTTTAGCAGCAATCTTTAAAATCAAAGTAGACTCAAGACAATCACAATGACTGATAAATTTACATGAAAGCCAGCAACCTTTGCATTCATTTACAGCATTTCTCCCCTACTATTTTAAATTTAGAACACATAACTGTTGTTACGAACATGTTCTTCTTATCCCATAATCTATTTCTGATAATAAGAATTTTTTAAAGCTTCATATTATTTCAATCAAAAAAATAATTAACTGGGCTTTTTTGATATATATAATTCTTAATTCCAGGTTTTATTTCTTGAACAACATGTTGAAATCACCCCAGAAGGTATAATTTGTATGTCCTGAAGACCCTTTACCTTATAGAATAATTGTAACATTAATTTATTAAAAACTTCACTGTCATATCATTCTTTGTGAGTGTTTGAAGAAATGATGTAAATTATCGAGTAAAAGACATTACCAACAGTCAAATCAAATAGGTAAGATTATAGATCTTTTTGTCTGGAAAATTCCTATGCTATTCTCATTCATACAGTCTTTTGAACAAATCTATAAAGCAGGAGGCAGAAATTTTGCTATGACAAAATATGTTCTACAAAAAATGTAATAATTCTACATTGTCATTGATCAAATGCATTAATTAACATAAGAAACCCCCAAAATTGAGAGAGAACTTTCACATCGCCATAGAAGACATAAAGCAAAATTCCTCTTTCTAATTTTTCTGAATTATATTCAGATTATTCAATGTTAAACACAGTGTAAAAGAAAAAAATATAATCCAAACTATAAAGAAACGTATTATCTTTGCTAACAAGGAAAAGAAGAATTTTACTAGAATGCTTGACATTAAGTCAAGCTCAGATCATGTTATTTTTCCATAAACATGAATTATGTGGTGGGGAGGGAAGCAAAAAGAAAACCTAGAGCATTATAATACTTATGTGACTGCAAGAATGGTATTCACATCTAGAGCATGAATATTTTCAGTCATAGCATTTGTCTAACTGTCTAAATCATTATAGTCTGTGGAGATTTAACTTGTGTAACAAATTCTAAAGACTTGACTTTGTTCCCTCAGTATAGGCATCTAGTGCTTTTTCAGGTGACCTGTGACATCCACTGTTCAGATGATGCACTAGGACTTGAGCCTTCTGTATGTTCTATGTCAACTGTGATAGCTATTATGACATACCATGTCTATGACAGCCTAGAGTAGTGTAGTCAAATATCATTAGACAGTTCAATTTATCTGTAGGTGTCTATTCTCTTGATTCAAACAGAAATATTGAACATCGGGACCATACTGACAAATAATACGGCCACATGAACATATGTCGTATGTATACAACTCTTAAAATATAGATATGCCACCCCTCTGAGCAAGGGGGAAAGGATGAACATGCACACTTTGAGTATGATACTTAAAATGATACATGCAATAAATATTTTTAAAAATGTTGCTTAAAACCAAAAAAAATCCAATTACGTTTTCACTAATCTACCATTCTGAAAATATTTGTAGCAGATTCAGAAATTTCACACAGATGTGCATAAATACAAAGCTGTAACCCTACATAAGCAGAAGTACTTTGTTTATTCTCCTGTGCTTCCTCACCTCTTATCCACATTCATGACAGAATAACAGCCAATTAATAAAACCAAAGACTAGCAGAAGGGTAGCAGCTGAATTCCTATTTCTCACTATTTTTGCAATCAGCGATACGTTTATCTTATGCCCTAGTACCTATGGGGAAAGACATTCAATGGTTGGAATACGCTTTTTTCCTCAGCTGGAAAATTACAACATATGTTCCATAGATCCCTTTGTAAAACAGGATTCCAGCTGGTATCCAGAAAAGATGCCACAATAAATAAATTATTAAATTATCCACCTTTAGGTGCACTCATCTAATGATGCCAGAGAGTATGTCATTGTAAATGCCAGTGGTTGGCAAATACTACAAGACATTTGCTTACAAGTGAGTCCTGGCAGGGAAATCATACCTGGGCAGATGAATAATACAGGGAGAAATGTGTGAAAATGTTTCTAAAGGGCAAGCTAAACTCACACTTTGCTATTTGTAATGTTTCTTATACCACATTTGCAACCAACTAGAGAGCTAAAACTTCAAATTATTAGGAAGGAGGGAAACCTTTGAAATAATGTATAAAGGATGGATGAGTTCCATCTAAAGCAAATAAAACTCAAACCTAAAATAAAGTTTATGAGGAAGTTTTAAACTAAAGACTGAGGAAAATACAACAGGTGTACAAGAGTGAAGTAATAAAATCTCTGCAGTATTACAAACCCTGACAGAACAGAAGTCAGTAACATTGAGGAAGGTAATAGATAGGACCAATCTCTATAAATAAGATTTTATTGAAGCAAAGCCCATAAAAAACTGACAACCAGAACAGGGCCAAATATATAAGTGATTCTATATGGATTACAGAAATGTAAAGAATTAGCTAGCCAAACTGAAAATCCTGACTTTAAATAAGAGTATTTTCCTACTAAGGATTGAAGAATATGATGGTGGTCAGATAACCACAGCAGCACCATGTCTAAGATACTAGCAGACAATTTGCATCAGGAAAGGCAGAAGTTGTATATGTGGAGGAGTGGTACTGTATGTTAAAAGAAAGACAAGAAATACACAGTGCAAAATAACTACTGACAAGGAACATAAAATTTGTTTCTATATAAATCCTGTGCCCAAATAGAATTGTCTAACAGAAAGGCTGTACCATCAGCACCTTGGAATACTTACATACGAAGTACTGGAGAAAATTTTTTTCATGTGTAAGTAATGACTGCTATATCTATTAAATTTCACTAATGAAATTAAATAACAATAACAAATAATAATAAATAACAATAAATAACAAATGTTATTATCAGATTATATATATGGAATTCCAGAAAGCTTTCTGCAAAGATTTTTGAAAAAGTCACTACTTTGTTACATAGTAACAACAGGAGGTCGTACAGATGGATTAATAACTGCATGAAAGAGGCAACAAAGGAGTAGATACATCATTCAGTATGCTGTGTTCAAGCATAGGAGAATAAATAGTGACATTTCATGGAAATTTCTGCGAAGACTTGTGATGGTCAATATATTCAGAGGATGAATAGTTAGGTGATAAAGCTTACTGATGATGTGCTATTACTGAGAGTTATAACAAAAAAAGTCTGTCTAAAAAGAGCTGCAGAAGGATCTCGCACTGCTTGCTAAGTGTCTGCTAAATACTACGGAAAACAAAATTCTGTGCTGACAGGTGAAAAAATACATGTGAGGAAGAACAACAGAAATTGCACGTACACAATTATTTGTAATCATTTCATATCCTTTTACTAAAAAAAACCCAAAACATATCAACTTGAACGTGATCAGTGACCGAAAATAGAATTAGAATCTTTAGGAAAGGAACAAAACAGAAGTCAAAATTGCCTCACTGCATAAATCTAAGTGGATTCACATTTTGTCTACCAATTATAATACAGATTTTCCTGCTTCAGAAAAAAGATACAGTCAAACAAAAATAGTGCAGGGAGAAAACACAAGATGCTCATAATTATGGAAGAGTTTACATGTGAAGCGGGATTGAATAAACTAGGATTCTCCAATATGGAAAAAAAAAAGAAAGACAGATGGGATTATGATATGTATCTGCTGAAAAATAAAAAGCCTAGAGAATAAAGAGGTGTTGTTTTAAAAGAAAAACTGAATAAATGCTATAACTTTTGGAGATAAAATAACCAACTACACAACAAGAAAAAAGTTTTGTTATTTAAGAAAAAGGGACTTTGAATTCACTTTTCAGGCACTGATAATCATAAACAGACTTTATAATCTCATTCACTGCCTAGGATTTTGGCTATCTGTACTCAAGACCAACTCCACTATGGTGCTTCTGGAACCTAAGGTCAGACTGCTGTGAAAAGAGCTGCGTGAGAAGCATTAATTGCATTCCCCCATCCTTTGCTTCAGAATTGGATTTAAGTTCAGAGCCTTGCTCTTACCTGATCCATATTGCAGGTGCACCTGTGCCTGTCTATGTGTCTTGCTAATGCTGACCTGCTAACTTGACTGGCTGCTTTGATTATTGCCTTGTTTTAACCAAGTATGGGCTTGCTTGTCAGTTTGGGCTTGTTGAAACTGGTTATTGCCACCTTCTCTGAGCAGCCTGTTTAGGTACACTGGGATGACCCCCTCCACGAGGCCTCTGCTTGCCTTGTTGGCCCCCTCAGCTCTTGGCCCACATAGAGAAAAATAATATCACAGGGTGCCATGGAGGGCAGAAAAAGACCCATGCCCTGTTTCTCTGTGTATGACAGAGGATGAATTTTTAGACTGCTTTGTATAAACATTGGAATGCTTTCTGTAGAGAGGTGGGATCAAATTTTTTTCATGTTTAAGGTCTACAAACCCTCACTTAATTGGTAGATACTGTCTATTAATGTTTTCTGTTTACATATTTCCGTTCGGTAATAGGTGACTAGTTGATCTCTCTCTCTCTATCTACATACATAAATACATTTACAATATCAATTGTGGTTATTTTCAATTACAGTGCAGTATTTCTTGATGGCATTTTGTGAAGTTTTACAACTTTAACCCCTTTTTCCATATGGTTTCATGAAGACTCCTAAAGTTTCCTCCACATAATCTGCAATCATCCACTGCCAATTCTATGTTCTAATGCAGTTATGAAAACAGAATCTTGCTGTGGCAGGAAAGATAACCATAAATTATTTTTACATGGTTCTTCAGTAATAAAGAAATCATAAACAAAGCCAAACCACAAAACAGATGAAAGTACTTTCAGTGATCATTTTGTTGGGGAAAAATGGCTGGGTTTTTTTGAGCAAAACTGTGAACTCTGGGAACAAACCCAAAAAAGTTAGGGGAAAACACACACTTTGGTGACTGTAACTACAAGTTTGTTGTCAGGAAATTCATATACTGTGACATCAAATGTCTTACACAGATTGAACTCAATTCTATCAGTTCTTATCTGAAATCTTTAAATTATACATTATTGGACATTCTGGAGAAAAGGTCTGTTTTTCAGCAAGTGGAGGTTTACACATGAAAAGTTTTTTTATGAATTCCTTGCAATGCAAAAATTATTTTTGATTGTTCCATTTTTCTTTTTCAGTCTTTTCCAAAACAAGCAAACCAGCACTACTTGATTAAATTTTTGAACTAATTGTAGGGTTTAAAAAAAAAAAGATAAGTAATACAGACACTTAATGTATAAATAAATATACTTTCCATAAATTTGAGATCAAGCAATAAACATAATCATATAGAATAATCACACATTCCTACACTTTCCATTAAGAATATTTTCCAACTATTAATGGCAACAATTGTTAAAGAGCAACCTTACACCTCTTCTAAATTCAGATTTTTGAAAAATACAAATGACAATCAATCCTTTATTACCATGCTGTATCAAGCAGTAGTTTTTGTATAATAAAAAATGTCTGTTCATTGTTTTTTAAACAAACACTTGTCCAGAACAGTGGGGTAGTAATAGAATAAGGATATGTCTGTGGAAAGCATGGCTTAGTGAGCTTTGGCAAAAGATGAAAGTTTCTCACATAAAGTGTTTCCATGGCAGAGTTGTTGTTTGAAAAAATCTATCTACATGTTTTAACTTAAAATGACTGTTTCACATTACTGTTGATAGACTAACACAAAGGTTAATATTGTGAATTGCCTGTATACATGGCCTTCATTAGCACCATATAATTATACTGAGATTTCTTGAGCTTGACTTGTCAGATAAGATCTTATCTAGATGAATGGTTTTTCTTGCTTTGAATGCTTGAATGAATCTGAGAGTCATTTGGCACTTGGCAGCCTACATTATGACATGTTATCAGCCAAATAGTGCAAAGAAAAAATTAATTATTTCAAAGAAGAAATACATGATAGAAATATTTTAAAATGTAACAATAGCTATGTTGGCACTAAGGAGAGGAAAAAATTACAAAGCGGAGACAAGTCCAATGAAGAAGAACGTCTTTCTTCAGAAACTTGAAACAGTTACCTATCAGTGAACACAGCTGTCAACTATCAATCCCCTGCTGAAACATTATTTTCAGAAAGAAAGCAAAGAAATTCATGAAATGTTTCATTGTCCTTATCACCATAAATTAATGCAACTACTTTTGTTGTTATTGTCATTGTCTTCAGGGTGTTTCTTGACATACTTTCTCTCAAGGGTAGTCAGAAGACAAATCGCATATTGAGATAAAATTGTATATTGAGATAAAATGGTAGCATACTTTTTTTTTTTTCTTTTTTCTCTTCCACCTTAATTTCACCCTTATTCTGTAGCTGTGCCATTCACTTGGTTACCTGTTTTTGGGCAGTCTTACAAAACAGCAACTGCATTTCAGTGTTATGCTAAGAAACCTCAAAGACTTATGGGAGTTTGGCCACTGTTTAAAGAACTATGTTTAAATCTAGTTCAACAATAGTGGGATAGGTAACATATAAAGGTAACTGTATAGAGGAACATTACATAAATTTGAAGGATTCATTTTGTGTTTTGCTTTGTAAAAATACTACCTTGTCTACCCTTTAAACTCTTCTGAACATAAAACACATAAAGCACAGAATTTGTTAGTTTTTTTCAGTAATTATATTTAATGAATCCTGGACTCATAGTATGAAAGGGGTCAGAAGGGACCTCTGGAGGTCATCTAGTCCAACCTCCCTGCTAAAGCAGGTTCACCTAGAGCAAGTTGCACAGGATCATGTCCAGGTGGATTTTAAACATTTCCAGAGAAGAAGACTATTAAACATACAGTTATATCTCTAAGCATTTTTGCACAATATAACTTACGATTTTTCTATGCTTGACATTAATGCAGATTAAAATATCATATTAATTAAAACCACAATAGATCTTGACTGATCTATCTGATAACTCTTTATCTGACCTCTTGGATTATGTTTAAAAGAAGAAAATAAAATTCACAGAGTCACAGAATATTCTGAGTTGGAAGGGACCCACAAGGTTCATCGAGTCCAACTTTTTAAAGCGAATGGCCTTTATGGGGATCAAACCCATGCCCTTGTTGTTATTAGCACCATGTTCCAACCAACTGAGCTAATCAAAATATCCATGCCTTTTCTTTATCTCTCTGTGAACACAGATGGTATGGCCTCTGAATCTAAATTTTAAAGAACATGCATACTACAGTGAACAACAGTCAGATTTCTTCCAGGTTTGTCATCTAATCCTAACTACTGGGACCCTGGTTTTAGTCATGATTCCTAATTTTGGAACCTCTGGGCTAAACCAAGTCAGAACAGACTCTTCATAGGAAACAGGAAAAAAAAATACTCAAAAGCAAACCCACAATCCCCCCCAACAACAAAACAACAACATCTTAAAAACTATATTAATTTCCACAATGAATTGATGAATTGATGGAGAGCAATTCTGTGATGCCAGACACTGTTTCTTTAGATACCAAGTAAGCTAAAATAAATACTTCTACCATCTGTTATTGGTGCTTGATGTAACAGTTTAAGCAGAAAAACTTCAAAGGACAGACAATCTCAATTTTCGTATTTTTTTTTTCTATGTACAAAGAATGCAATGAAATGTCTTTCTCCATTTCTTCTCTCAGTCTTCATTTAATGTCATCTTTTTAGGACAAGGACAGTTATTCTCTGTCTTACCAAGGAGTCTAACTCAAAAGAAACAAGCATATGTTGAGAATTCTGAGTGCTACAACAATGTAAAATATGCAAATATTTAATGTCATTAAAACCTCAAATAATGGACAGATATCTTTTTCAATGCTACCATATTGAAATGTGCGTCCAATAAAGACCTGCCCATATAAAACTATCTTATCCCCAAACTTATAACTTCAGTGAAAATAATCACAAAAGTAATTTTGTCTGTCATCACATAGTTATTTCAAAATTTAAAATAACATATTTGCTTCCTACTATTATTATTTAGCCCTCAGGTTAATTGCTAATGAATGATAGACTAAACCTCTAATCCTCATCCTCTTGAGAGGATACCATGCCCTTTTGTCCTTTAATTTAATGTAGTATTTCTTTTGGTTTTAAAGAAACAAATATCACAACAAAAAAATCTATTAATTTGTGTCCCTTAAAATTGTGTTAATTCTCACAACTCTCTGAAAAGTTAAACTAATTATCAAAGAGAAACACTGAAGATGTTGATTGGACCTTTTCTTTCTATTTTTAGTGTTCCCTATCCTATTTTCCTTATCCACAGAAAGTCTGTGCACTGAAATTGGTTTTCTGTCTCTCTTTGCAAAATGTCTCAAAAATGAAGAAAAGAAAAGAGTCTAGTAATTTGGTCTAGGTTGAAAGATCTGAGGAAATGCAAAGTGACTTTGAAATATTATTGAAAAACTATTCTGTCTTTATAAAATATGTTCAGCCTACAGCAAGTGATATAGATCATAAACCAAACTATTGAAGAGGTGACTGGTATTTTGAGTCCTAAACTGCATTTTGTTGCAATGCAGTCTGAGACTTCAAACAGAAAATAGGGACAGATAGCAAAGCCTCTATAAGAAATTAACATTTTCCATGTACACCTAATTAATATTGTTTGCATACTCTTATTAATGAATAAATGTTGCTTTCAAGTCATTGTTGTCTCTTGTTTTCACTTATTGCTGTGCTAGCAGACTGGTGATTGGCAGCAAATGACTGCAGTCAACAATGGCAACCAGCAAAGATCTTTGTAGAGGGATAATATTTGATGTGGGGATAAAGTAAAATCAAATGCTTAAACAGGACCATGGACCATCAAATAGATTCTTTTCAACTCTATAATCCATTTGGGAGATTTAATCAGATTATTTCTCCATTATATATAGATTAGCTAAATCTGGATAGTTAGATTTCTGAAGATTTGGCCAACTTCCAAGTGTTAAAAACAAATTTCCTTAATTTCTCAATATAATAAAAAGTCTATTCATTTTGGGAATCTACTCTCTAAACACTTTTTGATGCATGGTTAAGATAGTTTTATGATTCAGTAACACTGAAACAGGCAAATTAATAGGACCTTTAGAGATTTGTTGATCAAACTTTTGAACTGTGGATAGTTAATAGTCCTTAGCAATACTTGACATTTAGAGTATATAATACTTTACAATAATAGTTGAATAATTACTGTCTCAACATCTTCAGGCACTAGGAATAGCATTTTAGCATTAATGTGCAGACAAGGAAAGTGAGGCAAAGGCTGCTGTGCAGTTTTGGAATATCCTACTGTCTGAAAAGAGATAATACCACTATCCACAGTGAATTGACCTGGGCATTTACGAACAATGTCAAGGAAGCATTGCCACGGTGATACTATTCTACCATTTTTCACAGTATGCAATGTAATGATGTAATACCTGTAAAACAAACATCTATGTATTAGGTGTAAAAAAGAATTTCTCACCAAAAACTTCTGCTACCAGTGAAGAGATAGAGGTTCAAGGGGAAATCCCAATCATCTGCTTTGGATGGAAAATTAAAGAGGGATTTTGGGGTATGTGTTGCAAAACTAGAAAGTCAAAATTAAACAAACAGGTGAAAAGAAAAACTGCAGAAATTTTATATAAATGGTAAAGAACTAATAGTTCTGGTAGCCTATGTCATTGGTAGGGCAAGTTTTCTTGGTTCTTTTTGGTTTTGTTTTTGTTTTTTTTCAAGAATCTTTTGAAAAGAGAAAGTAACGTATAGACACTATTGGTTAAACCCAACATTTAGAGAACTATTACATATAAATGGTTCCACTGAAACTTAATAGGTCATTTAGATAATTAATGGTAATTAAATATGTAAATTTACCAGACTATCATGTGGGTTTGTGCCATCTTGAAGTTTATAGGAAAAATGTTCTGTTATATATATCTGCTTTTATTTTTTTTTATATTTATTTCCTTAGTGTTCCATTATTTTTCTTTAAATGCAACTCATTGTACTGGAAAGAAATTGCCAGGAAATAATTATGAAATAAATAATTAATTTCTGCAAAAACATTATCCTCAACAACTCTCTCTGACTGATTCTGATTCTGGAGATGAAATTGAGAAATGTTAGAACAAGATGAGAGAAAAAAAGGGTTTGCAAAACAACTGTGTGAATAAACAGAGAAAAAGAAATGTTTGACATTATTCTTGAAATTGAAAAAATGTCTTTGGATACATTAAAAAATGCTTGACATGCTTTTTAATTTTTTTTTTGTTTTATTTTGCAGCATGCACAGCCCTCAGTTATCTATAAAATGGCAGCAAAATTCGAGTTGGTAAGTAAGTGTTACAAACATACATTGACCACGTTAACATGGAATCTTGAGTTTTCTCAGTGAAGTAAGTGAAGGATATATATTAGCTCGGCTGGTTAGAGCAGGGTGCTAGTAATGTCAAGGTCAGTCATGGGTTCTATCCATTCACTTAAGAGTTGGACTCAGTGATCCTTGTGGGTCCCTTACAACTTAGAATATTCTGTGATTCTGTGAATTAAGGTAATTTGGAATTAAATACTGCTGTTCATTTCATAATTCTTAAGAAATAACACATCTGTGATACTACGACAGGAAATTGCCTAATAAAATGTATATCCATTTTTTTGATAATGAAAAATCAACTGTAACAAATATTTTCAGCACTGAAAAAGATCATCTGGGTTATCAAAACCTTATGTCTGATTAAAGAAACCCCAACTAAATAAATTTTATATAAACTATATCAAATAATTTGTGAAGTAAAATGAAAATAACATATTCTGTGACATGACCCAAAATGAAATGGGGCCTTTTTTTTTGTGCTTGGTCATCTTTTACTTAATTCTTCTTATTAGTTTCCCTCTTCTTTGCATGAAGGGGAACAGGACAGAAAGACAGTCAAAGAAACAGTATATTCTTTCTGGTCACATAAGGGGTTAAGAAAATTATAGAAAAATGCCACTTAATTGTACTACTTAAAAAAAAAAAAAAGTGCCTAAACAAACAGATAGCATGCTTCATCTTACATTTTTGAGGGAGTAAGGGATAATACAGAAGAATTCCTGTGCATCTGTTTGGGGTGAACAAAAGAGCATACCTAGATTGACAGAGGAAAAGCTCAGAAGATGTATTTTGACTGTATGGTCCCAGCTTGTGAACTGAGTTCAAAGCTGCAATACTTGTTTTCATTTTCTTCCTTGCTTTTACATATGTGATTTTTGGAGATTTTTATTATTTTACACATAATTTTATGTTAGTAACCTTTTCTCATGGATGAAAATAAACTGAAAGTAAAACATATAAATGCATCATAATTGGGCTTTGCTGGGTTCAGCTTTTCTTGTCCATTTCTTTCCACCCACTACTCCTCTTTGATTCACCAAGTGTAAAAGCAAATTTTATAATCTAATTCTTCTAGGTAGCACAGTATGTTACTTACAGAAATTTAAAAAAAATAAAATCCAATATTTCCTTTATTGTTCTATCCAGTAGAAAGCAGACTTCCAGATCTAGGGATGAATTACTGAAAACTAATTTCTTTAATCAACCAGTCCCTTTATTCTCTGCTGAGAACTTCATGTGATAATTTGCTGTAATATAATATCAGTAAAAATAATCTTTTTATCATTTAATACTATGATGTTTTATCTGATTGTTTTATAGCTGATTGGATGCTGTGTTATGCTTAAAGAACACAGGTGTCCACATAACTCCATAGTGCTGTGGAGATATACTTCATATCTCCCATATCTTGTCATAATTCAAAACCAAAATTGCTAATTAAATCAAGACAGTTCTAAAATACTTATTTCATAAATCAGAGAGAAAACATGGTGTCCTGGTCTCAGTTAGGGTAGAGTTAATTTCTTCTCAGTAGCTATTACAGTGCTGTGTTTTGGATTCAGAATGAGAACAGTGTTGATAACCTAATGATGTTTTAGTTTATTACTAAGTTGTATTTATCCTGAGCTGAGGACTTTTTTTTTTCTTGCCTAATGCTCTGCTAGTTAAGAGATACACAAAAGAAATTGGGAGGGAGGATAGCTGGGACATATGACCAGAACTGGCCAAAGGGATATTCCATGCCATGGAACATCATGCCCAGTATATAAACTGAGGGGAGTTACCTGGAAGAGAAGCTGATCTGGGTTTGGGAAGGGGTTTCTGGCATTGGTAAGGGGGTGGTAAGAAATTGTATTGTGCACCACTTGTTTTTCCCTTTTTATTATAATTATCATTATTCTTATCTTTTACCTTTACTACAGTCTTACTTTATTTTCAATTACTAAACTGTTCTTATCTCAACCTACAAGTTTTACTTTGATTCTCCTCCCCATTCCACTGGGAAGGTGGAGGGGAGAAAGAGGAGTTGAACAAGTGTCTCCGTGATGATTAATTTCCAGTTTGGCTTACAACAAAACACACGGTATAGTTATCACTATATCTAACTCTAAAATGTCACTCACTTCAAAATGTCCCTGCTTCTTATAAGTTTACAAGTACCTTATGAATGTGTCTAGCTCCTAAAAGGCTGAATGACTGTCATAGCGATAGCGAGTATAAGCTTCCATATTTATAAAGTTATTCAAAACAGGAGAGAGGTATTGAACAATTACCATGGCTACAAGTTCAAATATGTGAATATGAACCAACCAAATGAAGAGTTCAAACTAAAAGTTTATTTTTTCTGGAATTCTTAATGAATATCTATGCAGTATGCAGGCTAACAACATATTTACAGTAATAATAATAACAACAACATTGCAATCTAAGCTATTATTTTAAATGTCCTGAAATCCCACATGCCTCATGCAGAAGTCAGAAGAACCAAATTCTCAATTAGAAAAGGCTTAACAATAGATTGGAAGCTGACATTAAATTTGAAAATGTCACGAGTTACCATCCATTCCCCTGCTCTACTTCCGGAAAAACAAAAATTAAATCAAACACACACACACACACCCCACTCCCGCCAACACCACAAAAATAAAAGCCACCAAAAAAACAAAATCAAAATTGAGTAATGTGGAAATCATGTAGGTAATAAAAGGTACTATCTGAAGGTGAAAAATAGAGTACAGATAATTTAGGCAAGTCAGTTGTAGTCACAGGGGAGGGGACAGTTGGACACATGGAGATCATAGGCAGCGTCAATATCTCGATCCTGGTCAGAAAAGACTGAGGCATCCTGGAATTACATACAGCCCAATATCTTCTACAGATTACTTAATTCCTACACTGAATTCCATTCAAACATAACAAAGATTTTCTTTTTGTTGAGGATGATCAAGCATAAGAAAAGGTTTCTTAGACAAAACATGGAGTTTTCAATCAAAATTTCCATTCAAATGATGACTGGACACAACACTGATCACCCTGCACTAATTGACCCTGCTCTGAGCAAGGAGGTTAGGCTAGCTAATCTCAGGAGATCCTTCACAACCTCAGCCATTCTGTCATTCTATGCAGTTCTAAGGCCTTTCCAAGGAAAGAAATCATGGGTGCTGCAGTCCCTGCCTTCACAAAAGACTGTGATAAAATATGCTGGTTCTGGCTAAGATAAAGTTATTTTTTTTCACAGCAGCCCGTATGGATCTGTATTTTGGATTTGTTCTGGAAATAATGTTGATAACACAGGGATCTTTTAGTTATTGCTGGACAGTGCTTACACAGTGTCAAGGTATTTTCTGTGAATTAAGCAAAAGTTTTCTGTATCTTTCATTTAAAGTAGACAAATTCTGTGGAAGTCACATTGTGGGTTCTTAAGATGTCTTTTGGGATCTCATAAAAATTGTTGCTAGTTAGTCATTCACTTTTACCTCTCTTGGCATGTCTGAGGCACACCTTTATGTTCGTAATCAGAAAAAGAAAAAAAAAAAATTAAAAAAGGAAAAAAAAAACCACACAAAGAAACAAACGAAAAACCAAAAAAAGCCCAGAACCCTCCAAAAACTTAATAAAAAAAAAATAAACCAAGTCTGAAGTTCACTATATGTTTACTGTATATAAAATACTGTTTTGTTTTGTTGTGGTGCTTTTTTTTNTGTTTTTTTTTGGTTGTTTTTGTTGTTGGGGGTTTTTTTTTTTTTTTTTTTTTTTTTTTTTTAACTAGTATCATGACTAAAACAATCTTCTATCTACCATGTCATTTACAGGACATTTTACCATGAAAGATCTCTGCATAGACTACATTTCGTATTCAGACAATATCCATTGTCAGATGTTCTTTAAATGTGTTTCCAGTATACTCTCTGGAGAACAATAAAGTGGATGTGACATGATTATGTGAAATATCACATAATGTTGAAACACAATTTTCTTAATATTCTTCTGACAAAAGGTAGATATATTTGAAAAATAATATGGTACTTTCATCTGTGAATGACAAGACACCTTCTCATTTAGATGTAGTAATGAACTCTGTAACAAGAGATCCAAAGAATCCAAGGATTCAAAGATCTTTTATCCCCTGTTTGGATATCAGAGATATTGAAATGCAGAACAGAAAAAAAAAAAAAAAAAAGGAAAAAAAGGTTTTATTTTTAATTTTAAATAGTTTTTTAACAACTTTCCCTCTATTAATCTGTATTAAAGTATAAACCATAAATAAAAAATGTAAGATATAAAATATATATTTAGAAATACTTTGAAGTATCTTTCAAATCATTGTTATATATAGATAGCACACTGATTTCTGAACAAAAAATACATTGTTATGCAACAGTTCTGTGATGAAAACACAAGTAAATACAAGTGAAAATCTGTGTCTCTGCATAGCAGGCATACAATATTTGGCCACACTACTAGTGTAGAAGAACTATACTGCTACTAGTCTGTTTTATCTTCTTCTAGAACATAAATACTTCCTAAGTTTCATAAACCAACAAACAGTATAAAAATTAAACAGGCATTTTCATATTAACATTTGCAGGAACTAAATTATTCTGCTCTAATATTGATATTTACATGGAACATAATTAATACTTTCAGAGAACTAGCAAGGAGTCTTATGGAAACTTAGTTCATGACTGTACTGATATATTTCATTGGCTGCTTCATTGTTAAAATGAAGAGGCAATAATTAGGCATGAGAAATCTGAAAATGGACGAGAGATTTCCTTGGATTCCCAGAATAGCTAATAAGACTTCTACTGTCAGAAAAGTGAGAGATCTTACAGAAAAGTGAGAGATCCTACAAATGGGTATGCAGAAAATGAAGAATTATTCAGTGGTTTTGCACAAAAGCTAGGATGCCATTTCTCAGCAATGGGACACAAAAATTTAGACTTTGGCCAAATAAACTTTATTTTTAAAATGTTACTTGTTTTATTACATTAGATACTGTATTGGTTCTGGCTGAGATAGAGTTAATTTCTCCACAGTAGCCCTCACAATGCTGTGCTTTGCATTGGTAGCTAGAAGGGTGTTGACAACACACCAGCGTTTTGGCTACTGCTGAGCACAGCATCAGCACTCTAACATTCCTTCTGGGAGGGAACACAAGTAGGCCAGCTGACCAAAACTAACTAAAGGGATATTCCATAGCATATGGTAATTCAGATATAAAAGCTAAGGAAAGGAGCAGGAAGAGGGGCATTTGTTGTCTCCCATGGCTGCCTGGGAGCTGAAGCGTCGCTGAAGCCTGTCTTCTTGGGAAAGTGGCTGGCCATTGCTGCTGATGGGAAGCAGAGAATAAACATTATTATTTTTTTGCTTTGTTTTTGCTTTAGTAAACTGCCTTATCCAAACACATGAGTTGTTTTCCATCTTACTCTCTCACCTTTATGACTGGGAAGGGGAGTGATAGAGCAGCTGGGTGGGCACCTGGTATCCAGCCAAGGTCAACACACCTGTGAGATTTCTGTGTAAATTAAACTCTGAAGTTTGTTTAATTGTTGTTATAACTATTGACAGAAATCTTAAGAAGCTTGGATTTTACAGATAGAGACGTTAGAATGAAATAGCTATGGAAATTTTAACCTAAAGTTATGGGATAAGTCCATTGTGAAAAAGATGAGAAAGACTGGAACTAAGTTAACCAACAGAATATATTGAGAAGACAGCAAGGATTAAGGCCTGCTCGAGTGGAAATTTTTCTCTCATCTCTCATGAGCACTCAGCTAACCTTAGCATTTCATTGTTCTAGGGCTCGTTGGAGGTGCTTCCTCCTAATATCCACTAGAGTTCCAATTAAAGCACTCAATGGTGATATGGAGTGTGTACATGCCAATTAAGTATTTAATGGGATAAAGAGATGGATGGTAACTATCCTCAGTGGCTGTTCATCCGCACACTTACACACAGCGTGTGACAAGTTTCTAACAAAGACACGTGTTTATAAACAAAAGTGAACATTTTTCAAAGTATTAGTGCAGATCAATCCATACTAAATCACAAAGTATCTGGTGACCTAGGTGAGCCCTTTAGAAAGAACGGAAGTGGAGAGAGATCCCAGCTCACAAAGACAAATGAAAGGGATGGGAAGTGGAAAGAGTACCTCATAAATAAGTAGGTAACGGTAAAATTCACTTAAAAATATCTCTGAAGTTGCAGATATTTTAAAACGGAAACAGGTAATATTTTTGAGCATGTAATTTTTATTTTTTTGGAATAGATTTTAATTTAATGCTGTGTTCAGGATAAATGATGAACACATAGAAATTATACTTGCTGGTTTTTTTTAAAAAATCATTTGTTATGATAGCACACTTTGTCATGGGTAACCTTTCCCTCACAACAATAAAACCAGTCAATACATTTTTTTGCTTTCATAAATTGCGTATTTGAGCTTAACAAGAGCTCACTCAGCAAACAATTTAGAATAATCTTTCTGAATAATCTGCTGTTAGTGTCCATCATCTTAAGTTTGAGGGTATTAAAAAAAAAATGAAAAAAAAAAGAGAGATAATAGAAACACATATATTTAATTCTGTTTAAATCTTCTTATGTTGTTTACACATCCTTATAGTGCAGAATGACTCCTGAAGTATGTGCAGGAATCAACTATGGACACACTTAACAGCAAATGTTTCTGGTCACCACAGTTTCCATCTCAATCCTATTGCATTGTGAAGACATTAACTGGAAGAAATTTGAGGGGAGATATTTTGCCAAAAATCTGAAAACATCAGTGCTTTTACACTTGTGCTGCAGGAATTACCTTTTTGGGCAACACTTCACTCCTACAGCAATCAGTTCCACAGGATAGTGCTACTTTTCTGCTACGAGTTAGCAGAGAAACAGTGAAGAATGAGACAGCTCTAGCTTTATGCAGGGATGTACGAATTAGTATTGATATTGGGCATATATTTCTACCCCTGTGGAATTGAGAGAAAGAAGAATATATTCTGATTATTGGATTCACTTTGATGTTTAGATCTGCTTTTGGATCTACAGAAGTACACACTGTACTGTTGGGTCTCTTACCCCCGCTTAGCGTTGGGGCGACCCAGTTCTAGTTCTGTTTCCGTTTGAAGGAACCCATTTCTGCCGGCTGAGTGGATGGGGAGGCGGAACACTCCAGAGCTCAGGGGTTCCTTTCGGCCCCGAGTCTGGAGGGGAAAGCTGCTCCCCCTCCCCTCCTGCCACGTGGTCCCATGGCACGGCACAGACACAGCACCCCGGGCGCGGAGAGGAGGCAAGAGAGAGTTTATTGTTGGGGGGTTACATTTATAGGGTTAGGGTTCACAGGGTTAGCCAATTACAGGTAACGGGAAGGGGTTAACAACCAATAGGAAGGGGTCAAAGGGGGCTAATGAGAGCACTCAGGGTATCTTCTCAGGACATTCCTGCATGGGACAATGCCTGCTGTAGGGGTCACTGGGAAGAAGAACCACGAGGTAGCAAAAGGATTACAAACAAGCCATCTTAAAAACATTCCCATATCCTGCAGGTCTACTGCAACACTGTACCTTAATGGGGGTTAATTACTATGTCATGCTCTAAATAGTTTTCTCTGTCCTAATAAATTGAGAAGGATATGTCTGTTCTGTCTGTCCTGAGAATATGTTAGCAATATTTTTCCTTATGGTTCAGTATTGCAACACATAAATGCTGAAAAAGAGTTGTCCCATATCAAAAGAAGATTTATATATAATATTTTGATAAGTCCCTGACCTCCAACTGGATGCTAAAATTTACCAGTGAACCTACGTATTTTGCTTTTAAAGTTCTGACTCTGTGTATACATATAATTTTCTAAAATTCAATGTTATTGGTATGACACATCTGAGCAGTAAAAACATTTGAATATTTTTTGCAACATAAATTTATTTATGATCTGATTCCATGGGCTATTTGAATAGGCCAATAGACTCAGAGCAATCCTACTCCCCTCAAGAAGACAAATATTTTGGGGTTTGTTTTTTGTCGCCCCATCTGGGGCCATAAATTGCTATACTGGAATAATTAGAAGGGGGATTAAATCAGTAGGAAAAAGTTGAGGCACAAATGTCTTCAGCTGGAATTGCCATCAGAGAAATGGTACTATGAGGTTGTATCTGAAGTTTTTAGTGTTAATTATTTGTTGAGACTAATGTAATTAGAGGAGAATCTAGTGGAGCATAAGTAGTTCTGAAGTTCATTTCCAAAGTAAATTTTGGCTTCTTTTAAAGGGAGAGGGAATGAAGAGTTTAATCTGGATCAAATGGTTAGCCTTCTTATAGAAAATGTCAGCTGGCTGGGCCGTAATAGTTCTTTTCAATCTATATTCAATTATCTGTTACAAACAGCTCGTACATGCAGTGTGTAGCATAGTATTCTGATGATCACAGACCTAAAGCAACGACAAATGTCCATAACTGCCTGATAGACTCATTTTTACTTATCATCTGGGGTTGCAGGCTTCTATCTTTTTTTCATCTGAAATGGTAGAAATGTTTTCCATCAAAAATCAAACTGCAGAGTCTTCTAGTGGAAGTGGGTATGATGGAAAAATACAGTTCAAGAACATTTTCCTTTTCTTTCATTGTCAGCTTGGACCACCAGGAGAAATAAGTGATACTAACAAGTGCTTGAAAAACAAGCATATATAAATTTTTGTACACGGAAATAACACTGATAATAGAAAAGATGGTGGCACAAATAGAGAATTTTGATTACATCCTTTTTTTTATAATCTACATATAAAAAGATCAAAGACAAAAACAATGCACAGACTGTGACTAAACACCAGAATACATTCAGGTATATTCCTTAAATTTCCTCAGTAGATACTTATCTGTCCGTAGGAGCAAGAGGTATCTATAGAAATAGAGCTATAATGGTATTTCCAGAGACTGAGGAGCTCAGTGGTCACAGACAGACAAATCAGGTGGAAGGGAACAGGAGTTAACATCAAGTAGAAAACAAAGGCCTTAGGAAAACCATTAGTAGACTAGTACATACCACACAGCACCAACCCAAAACTTACCTAAACAACTGATAGTAGAACTTAAATCTGATCGTGAGCACGTTATCCCTGCTTCAGAAATAAATTCTGCCTTCTCTGATTGTTTTCTTTTTTTCTTATGTTGAAGAGGCAAGAGGGAAATATGCTGCAGACCACTCACATATAATTGTCTGTTCTAAATAAAAAGTAGAATATGTTGTGAATTGAGATGTCATGTGCTGACATGTTTACCTGCATGACATGACTTTGTTTAAGAATAAATGCTTACTATTTCTGAGTGAAGTGTCCATCTTTGGAGGTTGAGTATACCTCTGTATGTACGGGTGTTCTGGTGTTATGTTAGTCCACACAACATTATACATTCAATACTTAAAGGTGAAAAGGTAGTGTCTTTTGAAAAATAAGCCCTATCTGACGTTTTCTATCTTGGATAAGTGAAAATTTTCTGCTACATACAGGTACTGTAGTTACCCTCCTCTTGCTTTCAGCGCAGTAATAATCTGGTAAGAGAAAAAAGGCGGTTGTATTCAGATGGTTATACATCTATATGTGTATTATCTCCATCTATAAAATCAATATTGTGACTGTCCCCTGCTGAGAAATTCATCTGCACTAAAAAGCAGCACTAAAAAAATCAAATGTAAACGCAACAGAAATTTTTTAGAAAGACAAAGTTTATTGCTGAAAGCAACGACATTACAGTATGTAAAGGTCTCTTGGTTATAGTTCTGGAAGATTTTCCTTCCCAATGAAATATTCGAACCTTTAAGGACCATTTGACACCACCAATCATAACATTGTTTCAATGGGATTACTGTCTATTGTGATCACTGTCTGTTGTGGGCACAGTGTTCAAGGATCCTGTGGATGGTCAGTCTGCTGTATCTCTCGTATAGAGCATAGCACTCTTGTGTGACTGCTCTTATTTAGGTTCAGGTATAAGGAGAAATATTTGTATATTTTATAATAGTTCCTTAGTTTTTTTCTAACATGTTTTATTATTTTCACGAGAAAATTAAATATTTTTTCCCCCATGCTAACAAGCTGCATAAGCCAAAGTGTGCAGGGGAATGTGGTAGTCTATATTATGATTTGTCTGCTCTATGCTTTCATGGCTACAGTCCCTGCCTTGCAACAGACTTTGTTCTTCCTGGGAGACCATCTATGATATGTGTGTTAAGGCTGCCTACAGGCTGGCTATGCTGGGAGTTGTGACTGCTAATAAAATGTTCATTCTAGTCTTATCTCCTGGGTTTTTGGTAGCAAAAATAAGTGGATTGCACTAGTTAGGATTTTTTTTTTTTTTTAATGTAAAAGAGAATGAATGTTGTCTTTTTGAATAGTGTCTTTTACCAGTAAGCAAATGAAAGATTTTAGTAGGAAACAAAAATCATAATTATTTCTAGCAATTCAAGGCCAGGGAAGAAAAACATGAAAGTGTGACATTGAAAATATCAGTCTGAAAGTATGTAAGCAATTAAGGTGACCATACTACTTTGAGAAGACTGAAAATTATAAATAATAGGATTTAAGTCATGAAAAAGCGAAGAGATTGTAAGTATTGGTATTTTTTTATTTTGCCTTTTTAATCGTAACATTTCATAGGTCTGTCTTCTAATATTTTTTAACATGAGGCACTGATGATCAATAGCAAGGTCTTCAGAGAAGTAACCTTACAAACATCTGAAAGGCTTCCCTGTCACTGCAAATATTTAGACGGCATCATTGCACTTGATTTCAGAGATACCTCAATGCCAAAGCTTTGAAAAATATCATGCCATGACTTCTTTCAATTTCCTATTTTTCCCCCCTCTTCGTTTCCTTTCTCTTTTGGCTTCTGACCTAAGACTGAAATCAATTGTATCCTGCAGCATATGGCACTAACACAATGAGATGAAACAGATTATCCACCCCTGACCAAACTAAAGAGAACCAGGAAGGGAAAGACACCAGCCAAATTCATCCAGATGGTATTCTAGACCAGGGAAGCAGGCCAGGGCCCAGAGCTGCACCTATTATGCCAACCTGCCTACTTAAGGCTTGCAGTTATAGCTGACCTACAGTGACCCCAGTAGAGAGTAAATAGAAAGTGCATTTCTGACTCTTTCTCATTCTGTTTTTCCATTGTATCTCTTTTTAAACAAAAATAGCTCTCAAAATAAAATGTCTATAATCAATGGAGGAATTTTATCTCTTTAGAGGCAAAGTGTTTAATAAAGTGAAACTGAGGTTCATTCTCTTAAACAAATACAGTGTTTCTTAAACACAGAAGGTGTGTGTGTTTTCAAGATCTATTCAGTTTAAATACTTTTATGTTATTTTAATTTTGTGTAAACACAGAATGAGTTAATGCTTTTACTATGTTGGCTCCACTCAGCTTATCAAATAACAGTACATTCAGCAACTATCTTCTCCCTTTTTTTTTTGCCTGCTTGGTAAAGACGAGTAGGAGGCGAACATGTTAGGAAATGATCTGAACGTTAATAGATCTGGAGAGCTTGAGGGTTCACATTTGACCTGTTTATAGTTATTGGTTAAGGCCTTTCACAGTCATGTAGCTGTTGAAATTCAACAGTTATTCTCAGTTTCTAGTAGAGTCAGCATCTATTTTTTCACCTACCAATTTAATCATAGGTTTTTGGGAGTCTGGATCCATAAAGAGACCTAAGTATCACAATGCTGACTATTGCAGAAAACTTTTAACCTTCCTGCTAACCAGTGGAATCCATGGTGTGAAGTCAGATTTACAAGTTGCTTATGCAAGTCATAGAGAAAATTAGGCACATAAAAATCGGCTTTACAGAAATTAATATTTTCAGACTGTCTAATCCACCTTGTTCAAGTATATATTGTGTATATGTGTCCTTATTCTTTTCAGAATTTGGCATCTTCCTTTACTCAGACATTTATCTGTGAATTTTATCTTAAGTTACTAGTTCATACAGAATTTGTCTTAGCTTCATCTGAGGTCAAATCTGAGAAAGAGGAAGAAGTGGATGGGTATAAAAGTAAATCTTCTTTGGCAGCAAGAGACATGTAGTGGCTAAGTGGCTAGAGACTTGGTTGTGAGGTACGTAGTCTAAATCAAGTTTGTTTCGGTCAGCTTTCATGCTAGGACTCACTTCTTACTCAAAGGACCAGTTATGAAAGTATTATGCGATGAGGTTCTATCATGCTGAAGCTTTGCCAATACATTAAACAGTTTATCATACCACCGTAACAGTAGCAAGACTGTTATCTGGTGACCAGGACACTATCTTCTGAATCCCAAACCCTGTTACTTGCTCCAACACTTGTTAATTTTATGCACTGTAGCATGACTTCAAAAGGACATTTCCAAAAGGACTAAAGTTCAGATAAATTTAGTTCTTCAAAGGAAGAGAAAATCCTAGGATATTGAGAAGAATAAAGTGAAAGGTGAGAGCTGAACTCTTAAATGAGCTATGAACTACATGAACCAGGGAAATTCCAATGAAATGTTAGAATAAACAGCTTTTGAAAATAGCTACTGGTCTTTGCACATGGATATGTAAGATGAAGAGGTCAGAGCATTGAAGTACCTTTTACAGAATAGACACAGAGGGAAATAATTTTAGTGGAAGTTGAAGACAGACATAATTGTTACTAGAGCTGTGTGTCTATTAATGAGAAAGTATACAAAGAAACACGACACAGAACATGTGCCTCATTCAATCATTAAAAGACAACAGGCAGCTGTTGATGGGCCTTTAAGTAAGTAGAAACAATTTGATAAGAGATTAATTAAAGTAACTGTACAGTCAAGAATTAATTAATTCTCACATTTCAATGTTTTAGGTACTCTTAAAAGAGAAAGGAAGGGATATTATAGAAAAAACTTGAGGCAAACCTTGGCAGATCACCTAGGAAAACCTTACATACCCATTCCACTCCTTTCTCATTAGTCACCTAATTTAGTTATCAAGCCCTGAATAAAAGACGATGTCTAGTATCAAACACAAAGGAGCCAGTTTGTGACTCAGAGATCTGAAACTTGCCTTGTAGTTTGTTGGTTTTAAAAGAATCTCAATAACTCTAAATTGTCATTTTAGAGCTTTAGATTTGTAGGAATGAAGACTGAAGGAAGAAAAATTTGTCTAACAGTTTAATTAGCATTACTGCAATGAGGGATTCCTCTGTAGTCCTCAATAGGAGTACACAAAATCATGGCTAAGCTTCGCGAACGAAGATTTGGGAAGAGCTCTACCCACATTTGTTGCAGGTGTGTTGGTGGCTAAAAAGGCCAATACGAGATGGGCAAGTCCGGTTGCAAAAGGCACAGCAGAAAGACTCCTTAGATGGTATATTCTGCAAGGTACGATTCTTTCTGCGTTGTCTTTTCTCCTCAAGGGTGATCCTGCGTGCTTTCTCAAAAGCATCAGCAGCGTTGTAGATGGTGTGTCTCCAGGACTCCCGATTGGAGGCCAGAGTAGACCAGTTATGGTGGTCAATATGGTCAAGGCTGAGATGTTGTTTCAGGGAGTCCTTGTATCTTTTCTTCGAGGCTCCTCTCTTGCGGCAGCTGGTGGTGAGTTCACCATAAAGCAGGATCTTAGGGAGGCGATGGTCCTTCATCCTGGAGACGTGCCCTGCCCAACGCAGCTGTGTTCTCAGTAACACACAAAAATAATGACCTTCTAAAATCAGTCATAGTTAAAAGCCACAGTGAAGGCACTCATATGATAGATTGTGGTATGTTAGGCTGCAAAAATATATCCATAATAATTCAAGTGCAAGACTGTTCCTCAGTTGATCCAGGCTACCTTTAACCTTCACTAGCTTGAATGTCTAAAACAGCTTAGCCTAGGTCTTCCACTTGCCTTGGGCAAAGTACTGACCTTCTGTAATTATGTCTTTTCTTATGAACATGAGTAAAGTCCCATTTGGTCTCTAAAACAAAAAGTTTACTTATTGATGAAGAAATTACTACCTCTACTTAACTCTTCTCAAGAAGGTCCCTCAGTTTTATTAAGCTAAAAAATGGAAAGAATAACATCTATCGATCTTTTAGTGTGAGATCACCTACAGAGATTTTCTAGCCTTCCAACAGATTTTTCTCCATCATGCTGAAGAAGGCTGGTAGTTACACTGGAGGCCTGCCATTCAAACTTAGCTAACAGTTAATGAGGCAACTCCATTTTTCTCATCTACAACAACTCTGTGATACTTTCCATGTCTTCTGAGGCAACCCAGCTCATCCTCAGTCTAAAAATTTCTTCTAGATTTTCTTTGGTTTTCCACATCTCCTGCTGGTTTTCCATTATCAGTATTTTCCCCTTTGAAAATTGGGCATATGCCATCCAATTTCATTACGTATTTCTTGTTTTTAGAAGGATGATTAAAATAAGCCATGAGGGGAGATGGGGCCTTTCTTAATGAAAACACATCTGCTTCACCATTAATTGAATGACCTAACAAGACTACTGTTGGAGAATATTTCTTCCTTAAAAGTTAGTTCACCCAGCCTGTCGTAGGTTTACTCTGGACAGATTTTTGTCAAATCTTTTACACAATTGCTATGAGATGAGAGAAGTTTTATACAGAAAAAAGAGACTTGACGTGGGGGAATAATATTAAATTTATTACTAGCAGGGAAAAAATTAAAGAATAATATATACAACAATTCTAACTAGGTTTTCATACAAAAAAAATTTTATGTATTTACAAAATTATCCTCCCCCCTGTATCAGTCCAGGAGGAGAAAAGTCTCTTCTCTACTTTCAAGGTTTACAGTTCCTCTCAATCAAATCTGCAGCACTTGAAAGTTTTCTTCTATTGTCTCTAGGG